>SAYR01048506.1:80324-134658 GCA_004382745.1 Argopecten irradians irradians | reverse complement strand
TAACAGAAACTACAAGATTATTTACAAATGGCATGTCGAGAAAGAACAATGCAAATATGATGCACAATGTCAGAATTTTGATATTTCTGATAGTTGCTAGATTTTGGATATCCAATTCTTATCGATCATTATATAATACTAATAATGATAATCTATATAACCAATAAATGTACTGTTGAATATTGTTAAAATAAACACATGTTTCTCATAACATGTACCTTGTACATGTAGCTATAAAAGGAAGATAGACTCGTTACAGCTATAAATGAATTATGTATTTTAAATTCAATTTCTCAAGTGGTTTATTTTTTTTTAATTTACTCCCCCTCCTAATTTATGTCTATGATATTTACGTGTATTGAACTATGAAATACATTTAACACCTTTTCTTTTCGTTATGCTGATTCTTGAAATCCATAGGCCAAGTGATTTTTTATTTATACAGAAACATATTCAAATGGATAATTATAATACGATTTAATACGACATATAATGGATGCAGGCTTTTAGCCTCTATATCCATATCAATATTACATGAATTCAATGATACAGTGATTACTACTTCTAGTGTAATTATAAATGTTCTTTGTATCCATATTCTTCTAATCGTTCTATGTAGAGTATACAGTATACATATAATATATACATGTAATTTAAGTGTTCATTTGAGTTAATAAGCATATATAAAAGTTAAAAATTTTTTGACAGTTTCTCCCAATGATTGTCTAAAAGAATTTCAAATTCTTGACATCTGTTGCATCTATAACATGCTGGGGTAAATTGTTCCAGTATCTACAACTCGAAAACTGAAAAATGTTTTCGAATATCAGTGTTACATCGTTTTTTGAATATTTTTAAGGAGTGTCCTCTTGTCCTGCTGTTGGTATCCATTTGGAAAATAGACGATGTGACGCGCTTCATCATAAATATTTTTCAGGATTTTGAAAACATTTATCAGGTCCCCTTTTTCCTACGATGTTCTAGGGTAGCCAGATTTAGTCTCTGTAGACGCTCTGGTATGGCAAGTCTTTAAAAGCCTGTATGAGCTTTGTAGCTCTTCGTTGGACGTTCTCAATAAGTTCTATGTCCTTTGTCATATAAGGACTCCACCACACTTGAGGCATATTCCAGGTGGGGTCTCACGAGAGCCTTAAACAGTAGTTTAAACATTTTTCATCCAGGAAGGTAAAGGTTCTTCTTATCAGTCTAAAAGCCTGTTTTGCTTTATTTACTCCTAATTGGATGTGTGTTCTAAAATTTAATCTTCATCCACTGTTACTCCAATATCCTTTTCTGATGTAATATTATCAGATCTAATTGCTCGCCTGTTGTTCCAGACATACTATTATACTCTCTTTTCTTTGGATTTAATCGCAAGGACTTTACATTTATTTGGATGAAATTTAAGTAACCACTTTTCAGACCATTTTTCAAGATTTATCAAGTCACTTTGCAAAATGTTTTTTATCATCTATGCTTCTGATTTCTCTGTATAATTTGTATCGTCTGCAAAAGTGGCGACTGGGATTCTGTATTTTCTGGTAAATCATTAATGATAGAGTACAAATAAAAATTTGGTCCAAGGAACGCTTCCCTGGGGTATGCCGCTTAATACAGGATATATCTTTGATGTTTCTCCATTTACAATGACCTTTTGGCATATATTGCTAAGAAAATTTGTTTATCCAGTTAGTACCCTATCACTCACTCCATATCCTTTAAGTTTCTTTATTAGACGACGGTGTGGACTTTATCAAACGCTTTCATGAAGTCCATTGTAAATTACATCCAGTTGACCACCGTTGTCAATTATTTTCGTCCATTCTTCCAAAACCATTAGTAGCTGAAGTTGCGTAGATCTCCCATTTATAAAACCAAATTGTTTATTACTCAAAAGATTTTTTTGTCCATGTGATTAACAATGCTATTTTTACTAATTTTCCAGTGTTTTCCCCAATAATACTTGTAAGACTGACTGGTCTGTAGTATTCCTGCCTCAGATTTTGAGCCCCCTTTTGAAAATTCTGTTATATTTGCCTCTTTCCAAGCTTCTGGTAGTTTGCCTTCCTGGAGTGATCTGTTTAAAAAATTTCTGCTAGAGGGTTTACTTATTTGCTTGCGTAGTTCCTTGAGGGTTTTAGGGTGCCATCATATCCGTCCTTGGGATTTATTTTCATTTAAATCACATATAGCAATTTTTCAATTTGCTTCTGGCGTGCACGTATAATTTCCTCAAATGGTAGCTAATGTCTCTTTCTGGAAGTCTGGTAAGCCTCCTGGTGGTTCTTGGGTTAAAAACAACTACTAAAAAATTTAGCAAGTACTTCTGCTTTATCCTGGTCTCTCACAGCAATTTTCTGGAGATCTCCATCTAGGCCCTTGAGGTCGGAAATGCCTGTTTTAACTTTTCTTTTGAGTTGACATATTTCCAAAATTTCTTAGGTTGTTCTTGATGTCGTTCTGCTATTTTTCTTTCTAACTTCGTTTTGGATTTTCTTATCTCCCACTTAAGCTGATTTCTGATTCTTGTGTATTCTTTGAATTTTTTTCGGTTCTGGTTTCCATATACCGTTGCCAATGCTCTATGTTTTTTCCTAATCTTCTTCAAAATTACGCTCTTTTTAATGGTGTCCTATCTTTTTGATCTCCTTGGTAGAGGCGAGGTTTGTGTTTTGGAATAAACTTATTTACTTTCTCAATAATTAGATTAGTAAATTTTTTGATACACTTCAGAAAATACTCCGTGGAGTATGTCTGACCAGTCCTCTGGCATATCTTCTCGCATACCTGGTATAATCGCCTTTACTAATTTTGGGCGCTGGCTTTTTTGATTTAAAGTTTTTAGAATTTACAGAAAAAAATTGAAAGACAAGTACCAAATGATCACTGCTTCCAATTGACTGTTCATAAGCAATATCTCTTATCATTTCATTTCGTTAGTTATAACAAGATCCAAGATACTTGTTCTTTCCCTTCCTTTCTCTTGTATATTCTTTGACATGTTGATAGAGGTTAGTTGTCTCTCAAACATTCGACAAAGCCTCTCTCCTTTTTGTCGTGGGCTTTGACGACCAGGTATTCCAATTAATTTTCGGCATGTTGATATCGCCACACTAAAACAGATTAGACTGTACTCGGAGTCAGATGATACAGATTAAGATCTGTTTAGCTCCCTCTACGTTTTCAAGGACTCGAGATTCGGACTTTTATACAGACATCCTCATCAGTAAGCAGTTTTTATCAGCAGATTGATTTTCACCCATACGCTTTCCTTGAATGTATTTCCTGTGTTTACTTCTACTTCCTTTCAGCGTTTCCCTTTGTGTATATCACCCACCCCTCTTATGACAATGTAATGCATTTTCATTCATAAATAAGTCATACCCTCGGATATGAAATTCTGTTCTGTTAGGTATATATCCTGCAACGATAACAGTTCTTTGGAACACTCACAAATCCTGGTAACTATCCTAATAATGTGAGCGTCTCCAATATATGCCTAAAGCTTTAATCTCCTCCAAAAATTTATTAGGTAGACTATCAGACACTTCTGTATAGAAATACTTTTAATCGTCCCTGAGAGTTGTGTGTTGTATTTTTTGCCTGATTTTAGGTTCCTTCTTATTTGCCCGGACAATTTTTCCTGTCCCAAGGTGGGCCCCTTACTCGAAATACATATTTCCCCGACTGAAGATCTTTCCTGTGTTCATGCGATTTGCATCGTCTCTTAGTATTATGACTTGCATTTTCTCTTTCAGTTTTTAGAATATGAGGTCGTTGCTGATCTCACTGATTTGTATTCCTAAGTTGCTTTGCAGCTCCCTTATGATTTTTTAAAGAAGAGCTTTTTATCCTCTATTGATCCAAATGAAACCAATATTGGCCTTCGGTTTTGCATCTTCATTTCTTTGGCCATTGCTTCAGGCTTCTAATTTTCCCTGACGTACACTTTAATGATTACTGTCAAGCAGCTCCTTTGTTTAAGTTTACCAAGCTGACAAGATATCCCGCTATCGTTTTCTCATCCATTTCTCTTCATTCTTTCGCTTCCCTCATTCTTGTTTGTTCTTCAAATTCCAAAACAGAATTGATGTTAGTTTTCCCCTTTACTTTCTATCTTCTAGTTCTGATAGAACTTCTTTGGGTGTGGTGGGTGTTTTGGGGCTCTGTCGATAGAGACTGTGTTTTCTCTATTTACTCCAGTTGGCCATGTCCCCTTTATAATGTCGCTCACTTGATTTTCATCACATTTGTTCCTTGAGTTCAGATTCAATTTGCGTGATCCTTGTTTCAACTCCGTTTCATTATTTCCCTTGCATTTCTGCTCAATCATTTTTTTCATTGTTAATATTCTTTTCTATATATGGACTCTGCATGGAGCGCAGAACCACATAGCATTCGCACTTTGAGAGCTACAGCGTACTCATTGTACTCCCTTGTCCAAGCATTTAGTTGCCAGAAATGGACTTCGCAGGCGTTGACATTCTAATAGTTTAGAATCCTTAATCTGTGTAGAGTTTTGTTGCAAACTTGAACAGTCATGGTTCTTCTGTCCATGGAGCCAGTGAACAGATCCTCACCCAGTTGATATGAGATTTATTCCTTTGCCTCCCTTGTATTTGACGTTCGATTTACTCTTCCGCCAAAGCCGATTGTCGCGACGTCCGATTTGTTTAGCATCTGTGCAGTAGGCATGATCGCCGAATTTTGGATGATCACGCTTATCTAGATCGCTACTCTTGTTTTATGTGACGTAGAACATGCGATTCTAAAGATAACCTATTAAAACAACAAATATCATAACTTGTACATTATAATAGTTTAGCAGTGAAAAAAATACGCCTCGCTACACTCGAAGCGATAAACAATAGCGACCGTCAGCCATTGACACGCGGAACGTATAATTTCTGACACCGGAAACTTATATGCACCAATAAAATTTTCGAATTCGTCTCTTTTTATATGACATTATGAAAATTGAAATTTCCCAGGTTTGATAAAATTAGTAAGCTGCAAAACAGAGATAAAAGATCTCTATCTTAAAGTTTTTCACAAGGTACACCTGGCTATACCAGAAACATAAATAACTTATAACTTTCACGCTTATCTACTTATGCTATTTAGCATGATTTCACTTGCAATATTTCCTATTTTATATATAATTAAATCTTCACCATAACTGTATACTGTATATATATCTGTTAAAAATTTTTCGTACCCGGGCCCCATTTTAGGAATACATATGTCCACCCTTTTTGTGCTAAATTAAACCCCACTACAACACACCTCGACTGCCGCTTGTCCTCGGACGTCACCATCTCGTTTATTCCTCAATCAGCGTGCAGCGGCCGATTCCCCTGATTAGCAGTTGATATACAGGTAAAATCGAGCACTTCCGAGGGCGGTATCTCGAGCTACTGAAGCGCGCCGATTTTGATGCGGTTTCACATTTCTTACAGAATAATATCTAAATTTATCATTTTCCATTCCCGGCTACACTTTAAGAGAAGTTCTCTCTAGCCGAGCGGTATATTGCGGCTAGTATTTTTTACATGTACAGTCATTCTCGATCTCTACACCCCTAGAGTATCTCATAGTAAAATTGGAGGCAACTCAGCGGAAAACATTTGACCAATCATAGGCCAGCAAAAATTCCTTTGAAGCGACGCCCAACTTCAAAGCCACACATTCGACCACAGTGTTCGCGTTTAATACGAGCCATTTTGATGTACTTCAAAGGACTAAGTTCTGTTGTCTCCAAATTTACTATAGATAGTCCAGGGGTGGTAGAGATGGTTAACGTGATCGGAACCCACGTGGAGTATACGAGGATGATATACCAGCTATAAGAAGCAAAATGGTAAAATCTAGTCAGTCTGAATAATCAAATAGGATGAATCACACTAATTTACTCTTTAAGCTCTAACTGACCTAAGCGTTTGATATACAAACTGTTCACGGTAGCGAAAGATATAACGTGATGTAATAACAATGGTCACGTGATGCAAAAGACCCGATCGTTTCTAAAATTATTGTTTTTTCCGCTTCTAAAATGAACAACCAATGGGGGTGTTCAATGGGTATACATGATATACCGTAGATTGATGCCGCATTCATAGTCTGCAGGAGTCGCGTAATAAAACATACACCAGAACACTGACGTCCGGAAGTAGTGTTAATGCGCATCAAATTTGGCCTATATTGTTTCTGTATTTTTAATTCACCAATTAAACAATTTGAATGTATCTTGAATTATATTTCAGAAAATAAAATATTTCAGAAATATGGCATTAATGGAATGAAAAAGATGGTGTTATTGTGGAACTTTATTTTGTGTACTTTCTGAACTTGACAACATTTCCCGCAGAACTAGAGCTAGCTTTTCCGGGATTCCATCAATTGGCTGGCTGTTACAGCAGTCGCATAACGTTGAAAAACGTATCGCAACATTAAATATAAAAGTAGCCGTCGGTTGAAATGTAAAGGAATGATTTATAATTTTGTTGTTGTTTACTGGTGTGTAAACTGCATTAATTGGACAGATATTTTAACATGACGTGCTAACACGTCATTTAAAATATCTTTCCAACAAATGCAGTTTACACACCAGTAAACAACAAAATAAAAATCATTCCTTAAATATTATTTTACTACACACACATTCATTGCTGATAGAACGATGGCGGTTACAGTATACACATCGCACTAATCATCATAAATGTCACATATTCGAAAATGTATTCAGCTGATCTGATCTTGAGACAATAAATAAAATATATATTGTACTTGTGCTCTTTGTAATCGTTAAATTATCTTATAAAATAAGACTTTGGAAGAAAAAAATACGCCTTTTGTTTTTATCACTGTTTCACACTGGCAATGTCCCTTGGACTTCTATACTTACGGTCAATGTACTAATGCCTTTGTCAGTTCTGTATACCGGTCATTACCAACAAACACTTGATGAGTGATTCGCTAGCTTCATTCTCTGGTGTGTATAGTCCTGGCCAATTAGAGGACAGCATTTTCATAACAAAATACCTATATAAACTGTATAAGGGACGAATAGCCCATTAAAACCGACACACCAGTTCTACAGAGAAAGAAAACACCAAATCTACAAAAGCACATTATCCACTATGTTTATCAACTGTTTTCAAGGTCTACGGTGCTTCCTTGTCAGGTATGGTATCTTTGAATTATTATATGTATAAACCATTGGCTTGTAAGAAAGCTGATTTATGTCATATTCATATGTCAATTATTTTCGATAATATTAATATTTTGTGATTGAATAGGCATTTCCGTTTTGAACACAATTGATGTCAGCACCTCTAACTATTGCTGCGATTAGAATGACATTCTTACTAAACTTCAAATATTTAATATTTATCTACGATGGCCTGGTTGAAAGGACACTATTGCCTCATAGTATTGTCGAGGGATGGAATAGTGCCCGAGCCGAAGGCGAGGGAACTATCCTTTCACGAGACAATACTATGAGGCAATAGTGCCCTCTCAAACAGGCCATAATGGGTTTAATACATCACGCAAACTGAACAGAGACACATTCCATGAAGCGCGATTGCGCTTCATGTTGAATTTGCCTCTGTTCAGTTGGCATTCATATTGGCTAGGAATGCCAACTGAAAGACGTTCATTGCTTATATTTACATTTGGTTACAGTTTTATTATGAAATCCCAAAAGTTGGCATCTATAATGAAATAATCATTTGTTATCATCATGGATGGAACAGCCATTTGAACAGCCGTTTTCCGTGATCGCTGGCACGGCAATGGTGACTTCACAATCATAATGACGTCATAATAAGTGCTTGAAGTTCATTGTCTATATGACTGTCAACTGCGGTTGGTAAGGTTACATAGTTGGACTGCAGTGAAAATGTAAATATAAATAAATAACAGTATTGCGTGGAAACTAATAATATTCCGCATAATGAAAATAGCAACAATACTTAAATACATGTTTAGTAGACACCAAGTGTCTATGTCATTATTATTTATATTATATACCAATAAAAAAATATATATAAATTGAATCAGATTATAAATTTTCCAATGTTTCGAAAATAATATTAAGAATAATGACTATGCAGGTATTATTGTCAATTCCCATTCAAATTTTGTTCAAAAACATGCCACACTCCTGTAGTTACATTCAACGCTTGTAAACGTATTTGTTTTATACCTTTAAATACAAGTCTGCCTTAAATAAAACATTTATCCAATGTAGATTAAAGTCGACAGCAAAATAACAAATTGACAACAAACCTCCACATTAGAAACGGAAACAATATATGACAAACAAAATGATATAACGGCTCTTGTCTTCTGTAATGATATTGCTACATAATTACCAGTGATAATCATATGTGTGACACTTCGCAGACTAGTGTACGATATCTACCCTTCAAATGATTTGAAAGATATTAACCCTTTAAATGACTTATACAAAATTTATCCTTCACCTTCATCTTACCAATGACTTGTACGATGTGTACCCTGTCACCTTCATCAGACAAATGACCAGTACGACGTGTACCCTGTCACCTTCATCAGACAATGACAAGTACTATGTGTACCCTGTCACCTTCATCAGACAAATGACTAGTCCGATGTGTACCCTAACACCTTCATCAGACAGATAACCAGTACGATGTGTACACTGTCCCGATCATCAGACAAATGACCAGTACGATGTGTACACCGTCACCTTCATCAGACAAATGACCAGTACGATGTGTACCCTGTCACCTTCATCAGACAAATGACTAGTACAATGGGTACACTGTCCCGATCATCAGACAAATGACTAGTACGATGTGTACCCTGTCACCTTCATCAGACAAATGACTAGTACGATGTGTACCCTGTCATCGTCATCAGAAAAATGACCAGTACGATGTGTACACCGTCACCTTCATCAGACAAATGACCAGTACGATGTGTACCCTGTCATCTTCATCAGACAGATAACCAATACGATGTGTACCCTGTCACCTTCATCAGACAGATGACTAGTACGATGTGTTCCCTGTCACCGTCATCAGACAGATGACTAGTACGATGTGTACCCTGTCACCGTCATCAGACAGATGACTAGTACGATGTGTACCCTATCACCTTCATCAGACAAATGACCAGTACGATGTGTTCACTGTCACTTTCATCAGACAAATGACTAGTACGATGTGTACCCTGTCATCGTCATCAGACAAATGACCAGTACGATGTGTACACTGTCACCTTCATCAGACAAATGACCAGTACGATGTGTACCCTGTCATCTTCATCAGACAGATATCCAATACGATGTGTACCCTGTCACCTTCATCAGACAAATGACCAGTACGATGTGTACCCTGTCATCTTCATCAGACAAATGACCAGTACGATGTATACACTGTCACCTTCATCAGACAAATGACCAGTACGATGTGTACCCTGTCATCTTCATCAGACAAATGACTAGTACGATTTGTACCCTGTCACCGTCATCAGACAAATGACTAGTACGATGTGTACACTGACCCCATCATCAAACAATGACCAGTACGATGTGTACCCTGTCACCTTCATCAGACAAATGACTAGTACGATGTGTACCCTGTCACCTTTATAAGACAAATGACTAGTACGATGTATACACTGACCCCATCATCAAACAATGACTAGTACGATGTGTATACTGTCACCTTCATCAGACAGATGACTAGTACGATGTGTACCCTGTCACCGTCATCAGACAAATGACCAGTACGATGTGTTCACTGTCACTTTCATCAGACAAATGACCAGTACGGTGTGTACCCTGTCACCTTCATCAGACAAATGACTAGTACGATATGTACCCTGTCATCGTCATCAGACAAATAACTAGTACGATGTGTACCCTGTCACCGTCATCAAACAATGACTAGTACGATGTGTACTCTGTCACCGTCATCAAACAATGACTAGTACGATGTGTACCCTGTCACCTTCATCAGACAGATGACTTGTACGATGTGTACCCTGTCACTGTCTACAATGTCATCATCATCAAACAAAGACAAGAACGATGCATACTCTGTCACCTTCATCAGACATATGACTAGTACGATGTGTACCCTGTCACCGTCATCAGACAAATGATTAGAACGATGTGTACCCTATCACCTTCATCAGACAAATGACTAGTACGTTGTGTACACTGTCAACTTCATCAGACAAATGATCAGGACGATGTGTACCCTGTCACCTTCAACAGACAAATGACTAGTACGATGTGTACCCTGTCATCTTCATCAGACAGATAACTAATACGATGTGTACCCTGTCACCTTCATCAGACAAATGATAAGTACGATGTGTACCCCGTCACCTTCATCAGACAAATGACCAGTACGATGTGTACTCTGTCACCTTCATCAGACAAATGACCAGTACGATGTGTTCACTGTCACCTTCATCAGACAAATGACTAGTACGATGTGTTTCCTGTCACCTTCATCAGACAAATGACCAGTACGATGTGTACCCCGTCACCTTCATCAGACAAATGACTAGTACGATATGTACCCTGTCATCGTCATCAGACAAATGACTAGTACGATGTGTACCCTGTCACCGTCATCAAACAAGGACTAGTACGATGTGTACTCTGTCACCGTCATCAAACAATGACTAGTACGATGTGTACCCTGTCACCTTCATCAGACAATGACTAGTACGATGTGTACCCTGCCACCTTCATCAGACAAATAACTAGTACGATATGTACCCTGTCATCGTCATCAGACAAATAACTAGTACGATGTGTACCCTGTCACCGTCATCAAACAATGACTAGTACGATGTGTACTCTGTCACCGTCATCAAACAATGACTAGTACGATATGTACCCTGTCACTGTCTACAATGTCATCATCATCAGACAATGACAAGAACGATGCATACTCTGTCACATTCATCAGACATATGACTAGTACGATATTTACCCTGTCACCGTCATCAGACAAATGATTAGAACGATGTGTACCCTGTCACCTTCATCAGACAGATGACTAGTACGATGTGTACCCTGTCACCGTCATCAGACAGATGACTAGAACGATGTGTACCCTATCACCTTCATCAGACAAATGACCAGTACGATGTGTACACTGTCACCTTCATCAGACAGATGACCAGTACGATGTGTATCCTGTCACCGTCATCAAACAAATGACTAGTACGATGTGTACACTGACTCCATCATCAAACAATGACTAGTACGATGTGTACCCTGTCACCTTCATCAGACAAATTACCAGTACGATGTGTTCACTGTCACTTTCATCAGACAAATGACTAGTACGATGTGTACCCTGTCACCTTCATCAGACAAATGACTAGTACGATGTGTACACTGACCCCATCATCAAACAGATGACTAGTACGATGTGTACCCTGTCACTTTCATCAGACAAATGACCAGTACGATATGTTCACCGTCACTTTCATCAGACAAATGACCAGTACGATGTGTACACTGTCACCTTCATCAGACAGATGACTAGTACGATGTGTACCCTGTCACCTTCATCAGACAGATGACTAGTACGATTTGTACCCTGTCACCGTCATCAGACAAATGACCAGTACGATGTGTACCCTGTCACCGTCATCAGACAAATGACTAGAACGATGTGTACACTGACTCCATCATCAAACAATGACTAGTACGATGTGTACCCTGTCACCTTCATCAGACAAATGACTAGTACGATGTGTACCCTGTCATCTTCATCAGACAAATGACCAGTACGATGTGTTCACTGTCAATTTCATCAGACAAATGACTAGTACGATGTGAACCCTATCAACTTCATCAGACAAATGACTAGTATGATGTGTACACTGACCCCATCATCAAACAATGACTAGTACGATGTGTACCCTGTCACCTTCATCAGACAAATGACCAGTACGATATGTTCACTGTCACTTTCATCAGACAAATGACTACTACGATGTGTACCCTGTCACCTTCATCAGACAAATGACTAGTACGATGTGTACCCTGTCATCGTCATCAGACAAATGACCAGTACGATGTGTACACCGTCACCTTCATCAGACAAATGACCAGTAAGATGTGTACCCTGTCATCTTCATCAGACAGATAACCAATACGATGTGTACCCTGTCACCTTCATCAGACAGATGACTAGTACGATGTGTTCCCTGTCATCTTCATCAGACAGATGACTAGTACGATGTGTACCCTGTCACCGTCATCAGAGAGATAACTAGTACGATGTGTACCCTATCACCTTCATCAGACAAATGACCAGTACGATGTGTACACTGTCACTTTCATCAGACAAATGACTAGTACGATGTGTACCCTGTCACCTTCATCAGACAGATGACTTGTATGATGTGTACACTGTCACCGTCATCAGACAAATGACTAGTACGATGTGTACCCTGTCACCTTCATCAGACAGATGACTAGTACGTTGTGTACCCTGTCACCTTCATCAGACAGATGACTAGTACGATGTGTACCCTGTCACCGTCATCAAACAATGACTAGTACGATGTGTACCCTGTCACCGTCATCAGACAAATGAATAGTACGATATGTTCCCTGTCACCTTCATCAGACAGATGACTAATACGATGTGTACCCTGTCACCTTCATCAGACAAATGACCAGTACGATGTGTACACTGTCACCTTCATCAGACAGATGACTAGTACGATGTGTACCCTGTCACCTTCATCAGACAGATGACTAGTACGATTTGTACCCTGTCACCGTCATCAGACAAATGACCAGTACGATGTGTACCCAGTCACCTTCTTCAGACAAATGACCAGTACAATATGTACACTGTCACCTTCATCAGACAAAGACCAGTACAATGTGTACCCAGTCACCTTCTTCAGACAAATGACCAGTACAATGTGTACCCAGTCACCTTCTTCAGACAAATGACCAGTACAATGTGTACACTGTCACCTTCTCAGACAAATGACCAGTACGATGTGTACCCAGTCACCTTCTTCAGACAAATGACTAGTACGATGTGTTCACTGTCACTTTCATCAGACAGATGACTAATACGATGTGTACACTAGTTGTCATCTTTAAAAGACAAATGACTAGTACGATGTGTACCCTGTCACCTTCATCAGACAAATGACTAGTACGATGTGTACCCTGTCACCTTCATCAGACAAATGACTAGTACGATGTGTACCCAGTCACCTTCTTCAGACAAATGACCAGTACAATGTGAACACTGTCATCTTCATCAGACAAATGACCAGTACGATGTGTACACCGTCACATTCATCAGTAGATATGGCTATATTTAGAAAACCACACATCTTACTGTAGGTATAGATATATACATATTACGATATTTTTTCCTTTTATTTATTTTGTTGTATTTACAGGTATACAAGGATATATCTCGTTCAGCCTCTAGTTTGGTGTAACATATGAAAATATCGAAATTGACAGTATAACAGTCATTCCGAAACAGAATAATTATTGTGTAGACACATTCATGAACGATTTAATTAATTTGTTCATTAATGATGATAAATCCACCTGGTTTGAAATCCTGATCGTTAGCAAGAACAAAATCAAGAATTTTTGAATTGTTAGCACCTAAAACACCATGGACAACAATTGGTATCAGCAAGTGAGCAACAAAACAAACATATATCACGTTCACATCTGGAATATTACTCGGCACAACTCGGCAGATGCCGTAGACACCTTGATCAGCCGAGGTTAGCCGACTGCCTGAAACTACGGCCTGAGGATGGGACTGTTGGTGGAAACTACTGCTTCATTGTTGTTCTTTTCTTGTAGATGAGAGACAATATGATGAATAACACTACATTACACGTGGCAGAAGTTACTGAAGGAAATGTTCAAATATTTTCGTTTTTGTTGTATGCCATATTCCTTACAGTACCAAACGCGCTAGCCTTTGTTTCAATTCTTAAAGCTAGGAAGATTCCCAGCAAAATTAGGTTACCGATTATGAGCCTCACTCTCAGTGATTTCCTCACAGGATTTTCTTTCTTATCTCATATGACGATGTTGACGTTAGATTTAACTGGTCCCATGAAGAAAACCGCGTGCTACATCCAACAAATCTGGACTCTGACATGCGCACTCGCATCCTTCTCTATCGTCGGCGGTCTGACTATCGATAGATGTATCTGTATATATTACGAGTATTTCTACCTCACAAGGGTCACAATAAAGGTCATTCGTGTCTGGCAAGTCGTTAATTGGAGCGTATCCTTCTTGTTCGCAATGCTACTCTTTGTGGATAGCAATTGGATTGGTCGTTGTCTGTACCGATACGTCGTTGGTAAACATGGAAGAACCGCCCACATCTACTACAGTGCATTCTTTAGACTCATTTCGGCAGTCGCTTTCGTATTGCTATTTATCAAAATGAAGAAAATGAGAGATAGAGATCGAATTAACGGAGTAACTACAAGAGGTATTTTCAGAACCACGTGTAAAGTTTTAGTAATTGGACTCACATTTCACGGAATGTATTTACCGCTATTTTGTCATCACGTGTTCGTTTTGATCTATCCTGACAAATTCGATGATGCACATGGTTTGTACCTGATCGCCAGCATTTTAACAGTGTTGAACAGTTTTGTTAATCCCTTTCTATATGTTTGGAGGTTTCCTGAATGCCGACTACAACTTAAGATATTATTATGCTTCTGGAATAAAACGCTCGTTGAAAATGAAAAGAAAAAGCGCAAACATATCTTGGTTAGTTTTTTAAGTGCTACAGAATGAGTTTATCCAAAACCGTTGTACAGCATTACTTATCTGTTCTTGCTGGTAGAAGTATTTTTGCCATATTGTACTGACGGGAATCAGTTGTATTTAAGAATGTCAGCACATGCGCCGATTCTACTGACCTAATTTCGAGACGAAATGTTGTTTGAAAGACGAAAATATTGGTAACAATTTTGGTATCTTTCAGCTAAGATATGTATGTTTTTGATGACTGTTTCAGGGTAAAACGTATACATGATCAGTGTCTTAAAATACAACTTTTATTTTTGGCTTGGGTCAAAAAGAAAAAGTGGCGGACACTCGCCAAAATACAGCATATATTTTACGTCTCTGGCCATTTATTCTCTACATGTAACGGATATGATAATTTGATCATTGTGGAAGAGCGTAATACACGGGTGGATAATGTTCAGAATTATTTATAGAACAAGCTTGTAACAAGTGATTTATCTGAACAAACACATTTATGCATGCAATCCTTTATCTATAAATAGATAGCATGAACGAATGAGTGACAATGGTGTTATTGTACTGCAACATCGTTATATCATGGAATGGATGAAGCTGTGATTTGCCGAGAGTCTTGCGTGGGGACATTGTTTGTATCCTTGGAGACTAGCCCATACAAAGCGTTGCCCATGGCAGCCTTCCAATCTGGAATTTTGTTTGTGTAAGGCCATATTCGCTACCGAAACTCCATTAGCATGTCGTTGATACCGTTTACTGTGTTGTAGACCCTTTCAGACCTCGTACTAGAGTGTATCATGAATTGAGTTGTTATAGTGCTATGCTGTTTGTATTTATTCCCGGTGTCGTATCGTTGGAATAAACACAAACCAGATAAATCATGATTTCCAGAATTATTTAGGATGCTACGGTTGCCTTCAAAATCATTTGCCTCGATATTTTCAGGAAGTGATATTATGTATGATGATAATGTTGTTAGCTCCTACCAGTCTTTAGCCTATGTTATTTTATTTTTCTTCTTATACATAGTATTTCATGAAATGATATTTTTTTTTAAATAAACTAACAGACAAATGAAATTTAAAATACTTTTACCAATGTTAAAGTGTGTTGCAAAACTCCTGTTGAGAATGCCATTATGTCTCGACTTCTTCGTACAATAAATAACTAAGCAATGAAAACCACTTTGAGTAATACTACACTACCTATATATGCCAAACTATTGGCGAAGTCACTGTATACCAGGCGGAGTATGTGATAAAACGCTACAGCTCAATCTGACTTATAACGAGTATTTTCATGGATCTCGTTTGAATAAATCAATGTAGAAATGGACGAGTTTTCAAATAGTAAATTGATTTATAAGGATAAGCTAAAACCTGACTACGAATTGTTGAAATAAATAAATGATTGACAGTTCATTAACTGCTGGAGAGCATTGTAGATTGTGAAAAACGAAGAAGAATCAATATTTCGAACATCTGAATTTAATACGTCTTTATAAAGCAACGTGTAACGTGTGACTTTAATTCGTCGTGCTTTGTTTTCTTTTCACATTTAGTTTTATGCAGGATAAGCACGTGTATTTGATAAACGTTGTAATTTGTGAACCTGTTAAATTAACATCAACTGATTTACTCTATTCATGTGATCTTACATTTTATTCGACTGGTTTTTATAGGACCACTCAATGCACATATGACAATTTCTCTCATACCTTCACGTGTAATACTGGCTGGTCTAGGGAAATACACTCATATCGCCTGAATATGGTGGCTGATATTTGCCATTGCGTTATTCAGTTATTTCGCCTCACAAAAAGAAGCTGTATCGCATGGCTTCCCATGCAATAAGGCCTCGTGACGTCACAGCGTCAAAAATAACTATGTTCTCCGTCGATTTTAACATTTTGTCAGAAACTAGACTGGATTTACTCTAAAAGATACAAACAACGGGATTTGCGTTTAAAATATCACGCAATTTTCATGTATGGGAAAATTGACTTGCAGTCGAGTCTTTTTCGAATTTATTTCAAAATGGCGGAAAATCATAGTAGTAAAATTGCAATAAAAAGGTATGAGAGAAAATACTCCTTAATGCTTCGGGTAGAATATTCCTATCATTCATATCTACATATAAAAAAGTCTTATAATATGTCCTACATAATACATAAGAATAACACACACACGCACACACTCACACAAACATTACATAACGAAAACAAACAAAAGAGAGAAGATGGAGTAGAAGGACATTATAAAGAGGGGGACATAGGGGGTTTTGGTGTAAAGAAATAATGATTATTATGAAAAAAGGTAATAGATTAATAGATCAGATTTTGGAGTGACATTTTGTACCAACTCTTTTAATAAGCTGTAAACATGGGTTGGTTACGCTTGGACGTAACAAAAAGAGACATGTTTCCTCTTCAAAGAAAATACGCACAGAAATCACATTAATGTAAAACAACTGTCTTTCGTGGCTATTACATTTCGAAATTTTTGTTCCATAACAAGCTCGCAAAAAATTAAAAAATTGTGGATCGAAAAATTAAATGAAAATTCCTATCTAATAAATATGATGTAGATGGTAAATTCGGGAAATAAACTTTTGCGAACTTACTTGGATCGCGAAATTCGTGAGTAAATCGAGCACGAAAGAAAGTTATTATACGGTATTTATTTGGTGTCTTTTTGTAAAAAAAAAAAAAATGTTTGTTTTGGACAATAACGCACATTTTTAATCTACAATATTTATAAATTGTTCACTTCCCCGTGGCTATGTGCATTAAATAGTTTTTTTTTATGGTTGAAAGTTGAGAAAGTGCTTGAGAAAAAAGAATTAAGTGTTCTAATTCCTAATGTGTTCGAGAAGATTGTTCCAATGCATGGTCTAATGTTTGTTTGTATTGAAAGTAGTGTATTTAAATTTTTGTATTTGTAGTTTGGAGTACTACGAATTGTATGGAAGTATGGAGGAACGAGCTCATGCTTATATTTTCAATAGCAATGCTTCCGTCTATCACTTAGTCCCTCCCAGCCAAGCTCTACAATGTTTCCTTCTATCACTTATTCCCTCCCAGCCAAGGTCTACAATGTTTCTTTCTATCACTTAGTCCCTCCTAGCCAAGCTCTACAAGGCTTCCTTCTATCACTTAGTCCCCTCCTAGCCAAGCTCTACAGTGCTTCCTTCTATCACTTGGTCCCTCCCAGCCAAGCTCCACAATGTTTCCTTCTATCATTTGGTCCCTCCCAGCCAAGCTCTACAATGTTTCCTTCTATCACTTAGTCGTACTCAGCCAAGCTTCATACATTTATATTTCAATTCTCACTGAAGTTGGACTCAATGAAACTACTTAAAAAATCCGGTTTCATTTGCTCATGAACTTAGGTATGAACTTGGGTATCTTAACATCGTTTTTTCGCGTAAGAAAATATTTTATCTAGACCTACTTTTGCATAAGATGAAAATGCAAATGATGAAGCCTAAACATCAACATAAACGTCAATGATTGTTGATTTACATTTAATCAGTTGTTTAACATGTATCAAGGCTAAAGGCCACCTAAACCGCTAGAACCTTTCCGTTCCCATCACATTACGGTGACTCTTCATTTTGAATCGAAGCGGGAGATAACCGTATCACAGTCTAGACATTATCATTCCGCATCTTCGGCGGATCATTTTTGCAATCACTTCTAAATTTATTGAAGAAATATTTTATGTTTCAGCTGGATAATGTTGATAATAAAGTTGTTTCTAAATAAATGTATGGTAAATTGTAATATTTGCGATATTTATTTTTATTAGTTGTATTCTAATGACGCACTATTTTCTTACGTCTCTCGTTGTACACTTACACAAGCCCAGAAACTCGCAATTTTTTAAAAACAAAAATCAACAAAATAACAATACGATTGAATTGAAATATAAGGATTTAATTTTGCTTCGGTCGATTTTATGGGGTGATGAATTGAGTTGCTCTTGAAACAAATTTGCTCTTGAAACAAATTCAACATGAGCTGCTTCGCAGTTCATTGAATTTGTTTTAAGAGCAACTCAATTCATCACCCCATGAACTCGACCAAAGCAAGATTCAATCCTTAAATAAAGTTGTTAAGGCCTTCACTTGGAATTTCATACGATGATGACTATATATGGTTTTGTATCACTATCAAATATATGCACCTGCCAGTTTAAAGTTTCCTGATAATGATATGCCAAGATGTGTGTGTTGACGTAATTGATAGTAGCATAATTTAGCTTTAGATCAGGGTTGTTCAGAGTGTGCTTTTTGGTGAATAGGACAAATATAATAGAAGCCTAAGGGATACCCGAGTTTGGTATACCTAATATGTTCTGATAACTGACTATTTCAGACAACAACTTTATCGACATTATACTGTTCAATATCCAAATATGTCATTAACAAACATTATTCCTATCATTAGATATCTAAATATTGTCCCTTCATTACATACCTATTGATATCCAAATATATCTTGTTTGCGATGACATTTTGCACTATTTCTCCGACGATAAGAACTCGTAAACTATAATCCTCGACACAGTTACCAAGCACTTAATGTATAAAAGTATAAAATGACCATAAATCACAAAAGTATGAAAAATAATAATAAAACCGTAAAAACACACATCCCAAGATGGTGATCTTAAGAATCGCATTACGTAGTGTTATGTAAAAATAACAGAACGAAGAAACCAGCAGCTAAATTTAAAAGCCCAATGTTATGTTACAAACAAAATAAACAAAGAAAGTATACACTATCTTAAGTAATTTGTGATTGTAGTAGAACAATACAATTTAAATTTAGATATTGCTTATCTGTTAACGAATGTCCTTTTATAGTCCCTAATCCATCCAGGTGTCGAATTTATACAGTTCCGGCAGCTCCAGACAATTACAAAATGTATATCAACATTATATGTCGTAATAATCCACAGGTGATGTCACTATAAGATCTCCCATTCTAATCCAACACGGTTCTGTACAATGTCAGTATTTTCACTATTTTTGACAATAAGGTACACGTGCCGCTTATATCATGTTTTCTTTCGTTAATGTCGATTGACTTGATATTGCATATAACAGGATCTATAGTACATTGATCATACCTTATCTGTGTGTGATAAACTGGTATTACTTTGTTGCTATTATATAATTTGGTCATTCCGACACTTATTTATTCAAAACTACTACTTCTATTGAAGACAGAATCAATATAAAGTACACAGAATAAAATTAAATAATATAAGTAAAAGGAAACACTGCAGATTACCATTATCATGTACATAAAATACAAAATATTAAATTATAATATTTAAATAACTATGTTCTCCGTCGATTTTAACATTTTGTCAGAAACTAGACTGGATTTACTCTAAAAGATACAAACAAACGGGATTGCGTTAAAATATCACGCAAATTTTCATGTATGGGAAAATTGACTTGCAGTCGAGTCTTTTTCGAATTTATTTCAAAATGGCGGAAAATCATAGTAGTAAAATTGCAATAAAAAGGTATGGAGAAAAATACTCCTTAATGCTTCGGGTAGAATATTCCTATCATTCATATCTACATATAAAAAAGTCTTATAATATGTCCTACATAATACATAAGAAATACACACACACGCACACAACTCACACAAAACATTACATAACGAAAACAAACAAAAGAGAGAAGATGGAGTAGAAGGACATTATAAAGAGGGGGACATAGGGGGTTTTGTGTAAAGAAATAATGATTATTATGAAAAAAGGTAATAGATTAATAGATCAGATTTTGGAGTGACATTTTGTACCAACTCTTTTAATAAGCTGTAAACATGGGTTGGTTACGCTTGGACGTAACAAAAAGAGACATGTTTCCTCTTCAAAAGAAATACGCACAGAAATCACATTAATGTAAAACAACTGTCTTTCGTGGCTATTACATTTCGAAATTTTTGTTCATAACAAGCTCGCAAAAAAATTAAAAAATTGTGGATCGAAAAATTAAATGAAAATTCCTATCTATAAAATATGATGTAGATGGAAATTCGGGAAATAAACTTTTGCGAACTTACTTGGATCGCGAAATTCGTGAGTAAATCGAGCACGAAAGAAGTTATTATACGGTATTTATTTGGTGTCTTTTTGTAAAAAAAAAAAAAATGTTTGTTTTTGGACAATAACGCACATTTTAAATCTACAATATTATAAATTGTTCACTTCCCCGTGGCTATGTGCATTAAATAGTTTTTTTTTATGGTTGAAAGTTGAGAAAGTGCTTGAGAAAAAAGAATTAAGTGTTCTAATTCCTATGTGATAAAACGCTACAGCTCAATCTGACTTATAACGAGTATTTTCATGGATCTCGTTTGAATAAATCAATGTAGAAATGGACGAGTTTTCAAATAGTAAATTGATTTATAAGGATAAGCTAAAATCTGACTACGAATTGTTGAAATAAATAAAAGATTGACAGTTCATTAACTGCTGGAGAGCATTGTAGATTGTGAAAAACGAAGAAGAATCAATATTTCGAACATCTGCATTTAATACGTTTTTATAAAGCAACGTGTAACGTGTGACTTTAATTCGTAGTGCTTTGTTTTATTTTCACATTTAGTTTCATGCAGGATAAGCACGTGTATTTGATAAACGTTGTAATATGTGAACCTGTTAAATAAACATCAACTGATTTACTCTATTCATGTGATCTTACTTTTTATTCGACTGGTTTTTATAGGACCACTCAGTGCACATATGACAATTTCTCACATATCTCGCGTGTAATACTGGCTGGTCTTGGGAAATACACTCATATCGACTGAATATGGTGGCTGATATTTGCCATTTCGTTATTTAGTTATTTCACCTCACAAAAAAGAAGCTGTATTGCAAGGCTACTCATGCAATAAAGCCTCGTGATGTCACAGCGTCAACAAAATTATTATTTTCTCCTATATCTATATATCTACATATAAAAAAGTCTTATAATATGTAGTACATGACAATACATAAGAATAACACACACACACTCACACTAACATAGGATGTTTTGGTGTAAAGAAATAATGATTATTATGAAAAAAAAGTAATAGATTGATAAATCAAAGGAGTAGGTGCACTAAGGGCCTATTTTAGCCCCAGAATTTTATAAAAATTCAAACAACGTCAAACCTTACAAATACAGCTTTCCACAAGGGTTGAGTATCCATATTTTTGATATCGAATAAGATTTTCCACATTGAAAGTTTGTAAATGGATTAAATAAAGATATATTTAAGCCATTTTGAGCGTTTTTTTTACAATATCTTGAAAAAAATGGCTTGAAAAACGTAGTTTTAACATTGGCCGCAGTTTTGTCCAAACACCGTATTTTGGTAACGGAACCAAAATAAAAATTCATTTCAGTATGCAAAATATCGAATTTGGACATAAATGCGGCCAATGCTAAAAAAAGGAATTTCTTTGAAATAAAATGAACCAGTTCTGCCCGAGATCGTAGCGGCTGTTATAATAATGTATAACGTAATCGGGCACGGCTATCCGGAATTGTAAATCCTGGAATTCACTCATTGTGCATAATATGAACTATGTAATTGTTATAATGATAACTGTTTTAATATATTTTAAGACAATATCTTAAATTATCACTCTGTATAGAAAGTGTTATTTTCAACTTTCCGACGAAAATATTTTCGGATAAAAAATGTCCGTAATTTTTTGCCCGGAGTACGAACACGCTATTATAATGCACTCGGTGTTTTTGTTTACGGACAGCTGTCAACACAGAGCAACTTCGCGATGTTTATGATGTTCTACCTTATCTTACCTGGTCGCTTTCAACAAAGATCATGAAGTTACAGAGTCAGGTATACTCTTCTTCTATATATACATACATAATACTTCTTGAAATCTTTTTATCATAGCTGGAAACTGCATGAACTCACTCGTTGACTTCGTCAGTGACGGACAGTCCGCGGATTTACATGCAGTGTTATGTAAGCTTAAAACTAACGTCATAACAATTCCATCTTCTTGTATCAGCTTTGATTTGACATGTGAATAATACACTAGGCCTAGATTCTAGATTTATGTCTTAGTCAATCCAGCTACATGTATTCTCGCTGAGCAGACGACATCGGCTGTGCATATTGTTACGGTACATATTTCTCTGGCTTTATAGTTATTCTTTAAGCTATAAAGAGAATGAATTACAATATGAAGGTGTTATATTCCATTGAATTTTCTAAATAATTTATCGAAATCTAACTACAGCATTGTTTTGCTATTTTGCTATTATGTTCTACAGATCAATATTTTAAATTTATCTGACATGCCCAATTAACATGTTGTCTCGTTAGTCTTGTGGTTCTGTCATGTGCTCATTGGTACGTAATTCATATTTAGGTGAGTTCGAATCCAGATTATCATCGGTTATTTTTTATTTTCATTTTAAAATTTATATCAAACACAGTAATTAGACAGTTTATAGAATATTGATTAAATCAAATACACTCTTGCTGAGTGTGATTGTGTAAACACGCGTCGTGTCTAGATCCATGTACAGTTGTATAAGTCACAATTGTAAAGTGACACTAATTAGGAAGCCAGACTTGAGAGGATTATTAAACAATTCATAATTAGCAGTCATTGTTGTAGTATTTTCCCTTGGCTGTATCTCCATTTGCCCACTTTTTATAATCTGACACAACTGGGGTTTCGAGTCACCCGATCTTAAATTACATATACAAAGAAGGGGAAAAAACCAAACCGGGACTTCAAACTTAATTCGACTCAACCGGAATTTCGAGTCAAGCGATTTTGAGATAACGAGTTTCGACTGTATAAAAGTTCTGTATATAGCACATATCTTACTGTAACACAGACACACTGTATATAGAGGTACCACTCTCCCTCACAATACTGTAACACAGACACACTGTATATAGAGGTACCACTCTCCCTCACAATACTGTAACACAGACACACTGTATATAGAGGTACCACTCTCCCTCACAATACTGTAACACAGACACACTGTATATAGAGGTACCACTCTCCCTCACAATACTGTAACACAGACACACTGTATATAGAGGTACCACTCTCCCTCACAATACTGTAACACAGACACACTGTATATAGAGGTACCACTCTCCCTCACAATACTGTAACACAGACACACTGTACATAGAGGTACCACTCTCCCTCACAATACTGTAACACAGACACACTGTACATAGAGGTACCACTCTCCCTCACAATACTGTAGGAGTGACATTTTGTACCAATTCTTTTAAAAAGCTGTAAACATGGGTTGGTTAAGCTTGCATGTAACAAAAAGAGACATGTTTCATCTTCAAGAAAATACGCACAGAAATCACATTAATGTAAAACAACTTTCTTTCGTGGCTATTACATTTCAAAATTTTTGTTTCTTAACAAGTTTGCAAAAGATTAAAATTTGTGGATCGAAAAATTAAATGAAAATTCCTATCTAATAAATATGATATAGATGGGAAATTCGGGAAAATAAACTTTTGCGAACTGAATTGGAAAGTTATTATACGGTATTTATTTGGTGTCTTTTTGTAAAAGAACTTATGTTACTTATACAGAAATATATAAATCGGGATTTTAAAATGATTGATTTGTTATGTTTCATCAACTCCCTTAAGCTAGGGTGGATAAGGAGATTAACTAGTGCATCTGGTAAATGGACATCCATATTGAAGCTAGATATTGATTTCAATAAATTTATCAATGTGGAGAAGAATATGTGAATTTATTTATTTCAAACTGTAAAAATAAATTTTGGACAGATGTTTTCAAAGCCTGGAAATTTCTAAATAATTCTGAAAATATGAAACAGCACAAAAAGGAAAATTTTCTTAAATCTCCACTTTGGTACAACAACGAAATTCAAATAAATAGGAAATTTGTATTCTTCCAGAGTTGGTACCTAAAACGCATTTATATGATAAATGATCTTATAAAGGATACTGATACTAACAACTTAAATTTCTTAAAAATCATTTGAGGATTTTTCACAAAAGTTTAAAGTTAACTGTAATTTCTTACAATATCATGGAATGATAATGGCAATCAAACAATATCTAAGAAATATTATTAAAAATACTGAAAAAATACCGTTTCCTATTATACCATTGAATTGAGAGTTGGTCATTAAAAGTAAAAGAGGGTGTAAAGACTTTTATAATTGTATGTTAGTAACACCACCGAGGCCTACTGGCACTACAAAATGGAATAGAGAGTTTGACTTTGACGATGATAAATGGAAAAAAAAAATCATAAATTGCCTTTTTCAGTTACTAATAACTCAAAGCTTATATGGTTTCAGGCAAGAATTAATCACCATATTTTGGTGACAAACACATTTCTATTTTAAGATCAACGTGATACCTAGTTCATTGTAAAACAGAAGATAACTTCAGACTTTATAAATCTGCCAGAAACATTGCTACAAAACAAATTCGATCCTCGAAATACAACTACGAAAAGGACCTTGCCGGGAAGATCAAAACAAACCCAAAACTATTCTGGTCTCATGTCAAATCCAAATCCAGAGTTAAATCAACCATAGGAGAAATAAATAAACCAGATGGGGAACTATCAACCAACAGCAAGGAAACAGCAGATACATTAAACAACTACTTTGCAAGTGTATTTGTCAAAGACGAAGATGTCGAATTACCTCCCTTTCCCTGAAGACATCAACAAGACGACATAGTCATCATAGACATCACAGAAAAAAAGTACTAAAAGCCATTAAGAATATTAACCCTAACAAGTCTCCTGGCCCTGACAATATTCACCCAAAGTTTATAACCGAAGCAGCAGAAGAACTTAAAGGACCTTTAAAAATCATTTTTAAGAAGTCCCTACAAAACTGTAAATTACCATCAGTATGGAAAGAAGCAATAGTCACTCCATTATTCAAAAAGGGAGAAAAAAACAATCCTAGCAATTACAGACTAATTAGCTTAACATCAGTTCCATTAAAAATCATGCAACGGATAGTAAGGGATGAAATTGTAGCTTATATGGATACCAACAACCTATTCACTCCTCACCAACATGGCTTCAGATCAGGAAAATCGCGTGTTACTCAGTTACTAGAATCAATGGAAAACTGGACCATAAGCATAGATTCAGGAAAAAGTGTTGATGTCATTTATCTGGACTTTACCAAGGCTTTCGACAAAGTCTCACACAAATTCCTCCTCCATAAATTAAAACAGTACGGAATCAACGGTAAACTGTTGAGATGGATCAAAGCTTTTCTCGACAACATGACTCAACGAGTATCGGTAAATGGAGCAACATCAGAACCCCTTCCAGTTACAAGTGGAGTACCACAGATAAGTGTACTAGGACCAATCCTCTTTTTGATATATGTCAATGACATGCCAGACATGCAAAACTGTACAATTAAACTTTTTGCGGACGATACAAAGTTATATTCCAAAATCAACAATATGGATGATAGACAAAACCTGCAGCACAACATAGACCAAATGTGTAGATGGACACAGACCTGGCTTATGCAACTAAATACATCCAAATGTAAATACCTGGAGATTGGCAGATATCAGGGAAACCATGTTTATACTATTAGTCAAGATGGCATCGCAACACCAGTACAAAAAATAGAGTCGGAAAAGGACTTAGGAGTGAACATTGACCAAAACCTGCAGTTCTCAATTCATGCCAACTCGTAAATCTCAAAGGCCAACAAAATCATCGGTTTAATGTTTAGATCATTCTCGTATATGAGCCCTCAAATGTTCCTGGCATTGTACAAATCACTTATTCGTCCAATTGTGGAATACGCAACACCAGTATCCTCACCACACCTGGTAGAGACATGACCGTTATTGAAAAAGTACAAAGACGAGCAACAAAAAGGATACCGTGTTTAAAACATCTACCTTACCAAGATCGCTTAAAGAGTCTGAGCCTACCAACACTTCAATATCGTAGAGAACGAGCAGATATCATCCAAACCTACAAAATTCTAAATCATTTGGTCATACTGAACGTTGACTCACTATTCGATGAAATTGGACGAACTTCAACAAGGGGGGACTCCAGAAAACTATATAAAAGGCAATTTAGACTGGGAAAATCAGGCCACTTCTTCAGCAACTGAGTTATCAACATCTTGAATTATCTACCAGAGGAAGTGGTGTGTTCACCATCTCTTAACACCTTCAAGTCAAGACTCAATAAGTACTGGAAAAACTACCCAGCAAAATTTCAACCATCTTTCTGACAAAATTTGTACAAATCGGGGTGAAAAAAAAAAGTTTAAAAAAAATTACTCACAGGAATGGACAGCAAACCCCGTGATATTCTAAATCTGTGTCGGTATATCACACTATGAGATTAAGTAACATTGTGTATTTATATATCTCCTGTGTCCTTAGCAACGGAAAAGGATTTCAACATTAATGAAATGACTGTATATACATTATTTTAAGCAACCGGAAGTCCATAGTACGCGTAGGAGTACACTATGTCATTGTTTGAAGAAACTTTAATACATCTCCACAAGCTAGCCTTAGCTTACCAACGATGTCAACTGAGCGAATACTGAGCGAATTCATTGTGTATTTTTTGTAATTTGGAGAATGAATCAATGATACACTGTTTATGGGAGTGTAATGAGATTCAAACATTATTACAACAATTTGAATCTTTGCTGGATGTACTTTTTATTCCATTTGCTTATAAGAAAGAAACTTTCCTCTTTGGAATTGTTGAACAAAAATGTAGTAAGGTTGATAATGAAATATTGATAATTATTAAACAATATATGTACAAAAGAAGATGTCTTTATAAATAATTGAGTATAAATGCCTTAATTAATAATATTAAGGATAATTATAATGTTCAAAAGTATAATATATCTTATCAGAGTGAAAATAATATAAAAATGTTTGAGATGGAATGGAGGAAATGGAAACCTTTACTGGATCTTTATTATTTTTTTTGATTGATTGGTGCCCCTCATAAAGATTACATATTATGCATATAGTAAACAGTTTGTTTGTCTAGCGATATGTATACTGGCCGCCCTACAGTGTGTCAAGTGCATATGTCTTTTATACTATGTTATAATGTCAACCCTGATTTTTTGCAATAATCTATAATAATATGCTGTTCCTTCATTAAACCAAATTATAATACACAGTGCATCCAACACCCCACTTCCCTTTACTTCTTTTAACCCCCCTCTCCTTCATTTTTATTTTATTCCAATCTTCTCTTTTCTTTCTATTTCTTTTTCCTATATACAGAGACTTTATTCATGTCCTGATTTTTGTTTTTATTTTTATTTATTTATTTTTTACTTATTTATTTACTTTTGTGCCTGTCTATTTTTCTTCTTTTTTTTTATTTTTCCTTGTGTTTTTTTTCATCAATGTTATAATCATTCTATGTCCAACAATGCAATGATATATATATCCCAAAAAGTACAAAAAAAAAAAAATCAAAAATCTACATCACTTATTCTCAATATATTAAAATAATTATGCTTTGTATATTATATATTCTAAATGGTCTATAACTATTTGTGTGTTAAGTTTAAACTTTGGAGGCATTTATTGGACATATTATGTTTTATTGTAATCATGTTTCTAATTGTATATGTCTGTGTGTGAATGTGAGTGTGTGTGTGTGTATGTGGGATAGTTACATATTGGTGTATAAAGGTAGAACAATGTGAATGTATATTTCTATGTGAAATCCTATGTATGAAATATGTGTGTGAGTGTACGTTTTGTGCATGTAATTGCGTGTAGATGTGGTCATCTGCTGATGTGTAATATAGATATATACACTTTTGATATATATTTCTATTCTCTGCGTATATATAAGTCTAAGATGTTTAACAGGTGTACATATATTTAATGAGTGTATATGCGTGTGAGTAAGAATGTGTGAGTGTAAATGGCTGTTGGATGTGTATACAAATATAAGTATAATGACTATGATGTGTGTGTGTGGATTTGAGAGTGAGTCTCTTTAGTGAGGGTATATGTGTGTGGTTTCATATATGTTTTGTAATGATATATGTCTTATGAAAACTTGAAAAATAAAAAAAAAATAAAAAAAAAGCAAAACAAAACAACAACTTATGTTTGTTTTGGACAATGAAGTACATTTGTAATCTACAATAATTATAAAATGTTCACTTCCCCGTGTCTATGTGCATTTGATAGGTTTTTATGGTTGAAAATTGAGAAAATGCTTGAGAAAAAGAACCAAGTGTTGGCCTATTCGTAATGTGTTCGAGAAGATTGTTCCAATGGTCTAATGTTTATTGGTATTGAAAGCAGTGTATTTAAATTTCTGTATTTGTAGTTTGGAGTACTTCGACTTGTACGGAAGTATGGAGGAAGCTCTACAATGTTTCCGTCTATCATTTAGTTCCTCCCAGCCAAGCTCTTCAATGCTTCCGTCTATCACTTAGTTCCTCCTAGCCATGCTCTACACTGCTTCTGTCTATCACTTAGTTCCTCCTAGCGAAGCTCTACAATGCTTCCGTCTATCACTTAGCTCCTCCCAGCCAAGCTCTTCAATGCTTCCGTCTATCACTTAGTTCCTCCTAGCCAAGCTCTACAATGATTCCTTCTATCACTTTGTTCCTCCTAGCCAAGCTCTACAATGCTTCCTACTATCACTCAGTCCCTCCCAGCCAAGCTCTACAATGCTTCCTGCCCATTTAATATCAAACTGGGAACTACAGCAGACTGTTTCAATATAGAAAATTGCTTTTTAACGGAGTACTTGTCATTCCTATGACTATCACTAATGATATTCCTTGCACACGACCACACTCCACAATCATCATAGGAGTTGCTAACGTACATTTACTATACAGATATACTTTGAAATTACATTTAACGTTGTATTTCACATGCTAACGTTACTTTTTGTGTATATATGTTTCTTGTGGGATATAAGTAAATTCTTATTTTACAAATCTCACTTGGGAATTCATGTATCGAAAATGCAATAGTCAAATATTTTGATAAAATTGAATAACATGAAATCTAACACACAGAGATTGAAGATAGATCAATCATCAAATTGTTTATTTGACGAAATATAATGAGTGACTTTGGATAAAATAAATTCCATTTACATCTACGGGTAAATCAACATCTCTTAAAAAGCAGTATATACAATGGACGTTGAAATATATAGATATCCCAATGAATACTGATGAGCTAAAAAGTGTTTCTGCACAAATTTGAATACAAATATAATATAATATCAAAAAAAAATATTTTGACATTTTTATTCAAGCCACGGTACTTACATTAAATTTCTCTTCGTAATCCATACACATTGTTTGTATAGAAATATGTGTAATTTGAACTAAAATTACGTTTCCATAAAATATTTTGGATTTCGTAAAAACCCTGCCGGATCCAGTAAATCGTCGTTTTTGGATCATTAATACTTTTCTAAGCTAGCGAAATATACATGTATAAATTTCCCTTTTGATTTATACATATATCAATTAGTTTAACTAATACTATATTCATTGCTATTAAATCTGATTTAAAGTAGAACATGATTTATATTATGTTTATAAAGACCTATCCTGCGCATGCCCGGCTGTATAACGTTAGAGACAATTTGATCGTAACTGCAAATTCCGATGTTTGCGCGAATAAAAAAAAGAGGATTTATATATATATTTTTTTTGGTTAAAATTAGGTTAACAAATTAATAATATTGATATCTACACTTTAAATTAATACATATAACGACTATTTTGTCCTCCGATCCTGCCCGATCCTGTAAATCGTCTGTTTGCGGAAAAACGGCAACTAGCGCACACTATCGACACAAATTAATGCTATTTAATTATTTTCTAGGCGTAAAGGACTATATTTTAACACAAATGAATGTATTTTTGTTGTTTTTGAGTATATTTGACTGTAATTGAGTATATTTGAGTAGGCGTGTATTTGAGTAAAGAGTCAAGTCGAAAGTATACTTTCACATTTTCACACCGGGTCATGTTTGGGAATTTGATCGGTATTGCTATTGATACGACGATAGTTTGATAATATTTCAGAACTTAATCCAAGTATTAAATGCATTAAAACATCGTAGCAAGTATTTTGTATCCAGAGTAAAATACGAAACTTTGCGGCTAATCATATCATACTGACTGCGTAAACAAAACATGGCGGCCGAAAAGTAAAGCATGGTTTCTCCAACTGATCGTGAACTACAGGTACGTTACGTTCACAAATAAACATATTTGAAATTGTAAATGCCTTAAGTAGATGTTTTAGGTAGTGATTGTATTGAGTTAGAATCCACGACTGCAGAAACAATCCGCATCAATGCATCTTTGCCGATTCATGTAAAAAATGACGAGCCGTACGAACACTAAAACGTGTTGACCATGCCGATATGAGTGTTCATGGAAACATATATCGGCGTGTTTTGTTGAAAATAACCTCCAATTAAATATGAGAACTCTCCACAATTCGTAGTTATTGATAGTTAAATTAAATCACCAGTGAATTAACTTGAATTCAATGACAAAAATAACAAGCACACAAACAGTTGTTTACTACGTGACTTTTCTATGACGATAAAACAAACAAAAATAAGTCCCGATTCAAAGTCTTTTGTTGATATTTTTAATTACTTCATTGCTCAATTCCATCATCCAGTAAACTGAAAAAGTGGTGGGGGTCTTATTTGCAGACATCCCCCCTAAGTCTGAAAATGTGTCAAAATAGGTGGGGTCTTATTTGCGGGAGGGGTCTTATTTGCGGTCAAATACGGTAAAAGCAATGCATCTTCTAAAGCTATCGTGCATCAAAGACAGTGTATTGTTAGAGATTCTATGAAGCTATTAAATATCGCCAAACTAGCTCAGATAATGCAAGCACCTCGACACAAAATTTTCGACAGCAGGGATATCGGTCACATCTTATCCAATAAAATATTAAAAGTTGAAAATTAATAAATTATGCTGTCACAAAAACGTCCCATTTACTAATACATAATATATGAAAATATGTCATTCATTATATCTGCTAGTGGAGAAACATAGACGGTGCTTAATTAGATATTATGAAAGTGATATCGGTCACACTTAGCCTTCCCCCCATTGCTCGTCATCCGTTCGTCTTTTATTTCTGTTATTTTTCTGAAAGTACTGGAGGGGTTTCATATGTAGATCAAGTTATGTATAACATATTTCAGAATCAATCTGAAATCGATTTATTTCAATACCGGTACATGTACATGTATTTGCCAGAGAGTATTAAGGATCTTTTTTTTAAATTTCATGTTTAGAAAGTCATATTTCTTGATTCTAATACATGGACTTGTTGCTATGGTTCAAATTCAACATGTGAGCTTGATACTTAATGAACCTTTCTGGAATTTAATAAGTACTACACGTACCTCTCTCTTTACTCTTGTTGTGCATAATGCACCAATGGGAAAACACGGTTGTCGACAACTTGAATTTCGTTACCATGTAGACATACAATTATCAAATATTTTGTTCGATATAGATATTCTAATAATCATTTTTAACATAGGATTGTATTTATTAATGCTCAATTTTGAGACAGATAAGATTGCAAAATAATGAATATTTGGCTATCTTGAAATTATTTGACTACCACGGTGCTTTATAGCATTCATATACCTATACGTATTTACTTATCACTGCAACCCTAATATGTATACTTACCAAGCGCATTTGACATTCAGGGGTGCATGATCTGCTATCCGCTTATTTTTATGTGATGTCATAATTTTTGTGCCATCGATCACATAAAATGGCTGTTTCGTCCTTCTTTAATATCTTGGGATGTTATCATACAGTGTTATTAAATGAAAATATATTCATGAAATTGCATTCAGTTGACAATTGGGGAGTATGAATGCCAACTGGACATCTGTTAATTCAACATGAAGCGCTAAAGATATTGAACCAACATGTTAAATTGACCGATTTGTAAATCCAATGGTAAACGTCACGATATCTCTTGGCCCTCTTGTTATCAACTGATTTGCTTTTATAATTTGCTTGCATATGATCATTTGTGCTATTGTTGTTAAGATATATTCTAAGTACCTTTTCAATCGTTATTGTGTGTTAAATCTGTGGAGAAATTATTAGTGAACTGGTGTAGAACTGAACTAACGCTATCAGCTAAAAACCCTCAGCGATACTGTCTATCATGTATTCACGTATTTCTGTAGCTTATAGATCAGTGTACTTTTCCTTTTGTTTACATCGGATGCCTTTACATCTTTAAGTTATAAGTAGTTTCTCGTATATTGTCACTGCGAAGTTTTTAAAGTATAATTACTTAACACAGAAACGTACTTCAAAATAATACAATGGTACTCCATGGAGATGTAATTTGTCTGCTTGTTAAGGGTTGCCTCAGTTCTACTTTGAAGACAATGCAAGAACAAAGGGTGTGTACAAATACATGTATAGACAAAAACGAAACAATATACATTGTACGAATAACCAAAGTATTCAGCAAAAAAAATAATTACGATAATAGTTTATGATGTATCATGTATCTCGGTAGTATATCCACTTTACCTGAATTATTAGTTAGGGAAAACAACGCTGCAATATTTCAACAATCTTTACGAAGCGACAAACCATTTCGAAATCTTTGGATGTGACCGTTACCCTGTGAATGACATCTTTTTTAAAAACAACAAAACACCAACTAGGTTATACAGGTATGTCACTTTTGTAGCGGATAAAATGAATGATAGCTACTACTTGAAATATAAGGTATTTAATATCAGATTTGTGTGCCCGATATCACTTCCGGTGACGTAGGTTGTCCCCATTGTATAAGTGTAGATTTAAATTCATTATTTCAAAATTATACTAAATCCTTAAAATAGTATATTTATTGTCGATCCTTTTGTATATCATACCGAGATTTAATAGTATGTTATATGAACATTTATCGTATAATCCAAAAAGTAACCACATATAATGTTCAAATGAAAATGAAATTACTTGTATACAGGCATTATAGATAGATATAATATCTTGAACCTTTTCAAAAATATACTTAGTGATATTTAAATAAGTGTATTTAGTGTGGTAATGTTGTAACCCTCCTTGTATGACTATACATGTAAATTCGAAACGGTGAAAATACATGCTTAGAATTTTTACTAATACCTTAGAAATTACGGGGGATTGCTATATGCACAGTCGTCTGCTTCTGGTTTGATAACAAGAGGCCCAATGGGCCTTAACGGTCACCCGAGTTAGAATATATAATGAAACAAATAATGAAACAAATTAAAGACATATAAACACTATATGCTGGGCCTTGAAATTGGTCAGTGATTTATAAATTTGACTTTTTAGACTATAAAGAGTATTTGCTTCCATCAAACCTGTGAACTTAAAGGTATTTTTTGAAATTTTAATCATTTTGACCCTGTTTGGTCCTGCCCATCTGGTCCCCTAGGGGGTCATCGAGGACGGATATGGATGTTAAAATGCTATATCCTAGGCTAATAATTCTTATCAAGTTTGACTAACTTACTATGAAAATTGGGCAAATAATATTCACAAATATGTGTTTCCTATATAAACTAAAGTAAACTTGACCCCTTCCCAGGGAGTAACGTGAGACCCCAAGGTCATATAATTCACATTTTTTTATAAAACACCTTAAGACCTTTCCATCTATAATAATTTGATTCTACTATTTCCAGAAATTTAGAAGATTTTTGAAGTTTTAGCCTATTTGAGCCTTTTTTAGTCCCGTCCCTCTACCCCCAGGGGGTCTGCCAGGACCAATGTGGATATATTAAAAGAGGCCTATGGGCCTTAACGGTCATCTGACAATTAGTACATTATAACATATTCGTTTAAAAAATTAGCCTATTTGACCTCTGTGACCTTAAATGAAGATCAAGGTCATTCATTTGAATAAACTTGAAAGCCCTTCATCCAAGCATGCTACATGCCCAATATCAGTACCCTTGGCCTTCTAGTTCTTGAGAAGAAGTCATTTAAACATTTTAGCCTATTTGACCCCCATGACCTTGAATGAAGGTCAAGGTCATTCATTTGAACAAACTTGGTAGCCCTTCATCCCAGCATCCTACGGGCCCAATATCAGTACCCTGTGTCATCTGGTTCTTGACAGGAAGTTGTTTAAAGATTTTAGCCTTTTTGACCCCTGTGACCTTGAATGAAGATCAAGGTCATTCATTTGAACAAACTTGGTAGCCCTTCATCCCAGCATGTCACAGGCCCGATATCAGGTCTCTAAACCTCTTCATTATTCACAAGAAGTTGTTTAAAAATTTTAACCTTTTTGACCCCATGACCTTGAAGGAAGATCAAGGCCATTCATTTGAACAAATTTGATAGCCCTTCATTCAAGCATGTCAAAGTCCCAATATCAGGTCTCTAGGACTCTCAGTTATTCACAAGAAGTTGTTTAAAGGATTTTAGCCTATTTGACCCCTGTGACCTTGAATGAAAGTCAAGGTCCTTCATTTGAACAAACTTGGTAGCCCTTCATCCCAGCATGCTTCATGCCCAATATCAGTACCCTGGGCCTTCTGGTTCTTAAGAAGAAGTCGTATAAAAAATTTAGCCTCTTTGACCCCTGTGACCTTGAATGAAGGTCAAGGTCATTCATTTGAACAAACTTGGTAGCCCTCCATCTTAGCAACCTACAGGCCAAATATGAGTACCCTGGGCCTTCCGGTTATTGAGAAGAAGTCGTTTGAATGAAAAGTTTACGCACGGCGGACGGCGCACGGCGCACGGCGGACGGCGCATGATGACAATAGGTCATTTTCAATTCTAACCAATTTTGACTCATTTCCTATGAAAATTGAGCAAAAAATGCTCATTAATGTGTTTACCTATATAAACTATAGTAAACATGACCCCCTCCCCAAGGGGAAACATGAGACCCCAGGGTCATATAATCTACAATTTTTATAAAACAAACTTTAAGACCTTTTCATCTATTAAGTGTATTTGATTCTACCATTTCCAGAATTTTAGAATAATATTTTTTAGAAGAAAGTTTTAGCCTATTTGACCTTTTTTGGCCACGCCCCTCTGCCCCCAGGGGATCGGCCTGGACCAATATGGATATGATGTTAAAATGCTATCTAAGGCTAATAATTCTAACCAAGTTTGACTCGTTTCCAATGAAAATTGAGCAAAAAATGCCCATAAATGTGTTTTCCCTATATAAACTATAGTAAACTTGACCCCCTCCCCAGGGGGAAACGTGAGACCTAAGGTTCATATAATTAAAAAAATTTGTAAAGGACCTTAAGACCTTTCTATTTATGAAAAGTATTTGATTCTACCATTTCCAGAATTTCAGAAGAAGATTTTTGAAGATTTAGCCTATTTGACCCCTTTTGGTCCCGCCCCTAAGGCCCCTGGGGATCAGTCATAGAATAGTTGTTAATATGATTAAATGGCCATCTCATACTGATAATTCTGACAACATTTGACTCATTTCCTATTACAAATGACCAAATAAAGCTCAAGAATGTGTTTTCCCAATATAAACTATAGTCTTAACCTCTTCCCCAGGGGGAAACTAGAGACCTCAGTGTCATATAATTCACAATTTTTGTAAAGGACCTTAAGACCATTCTATCTATAAAGAGTATTTGATCCTACCACATCTGCGAGTAGAGAAGAAGATTTTTGAAATTTTACTCAATTTTACCCCTTTTGGTCCCACAGCCCCCTGGGGGTGGGGACCATATCATTCACAATTTTGATTGGCCATATGCCTTAGAAGGTTTGTGCAAAATTGAAATTGCTTCAGCAGTTTTGGAGAAGAAGTCGAAAATGTAAATTGTTTACGGACATACGACGCACGATGCATGACGGACGACGACGGACAAAAGGCGATTAGAATAGGTCACTTGAGACTTCGTCTCAGGTGACCTAAAAATATAATAACCTACCCGTAAGCAGATGCAGACGCCTCTACTATATGCCACGATTCCGTAATTACAGTACTAGACTTGAATAATTTGTAAGGTTAAATCTTTAGTTGAAATAGTTCTTAGAACCATTTTTGTTTCTGAATAAGTCAACTTCAATTATTGTTTTACATGTGTAGTATATATTCCAAGTTATGATCTGGGATATTTTATTTCCATTTGCTTTTACATCTTCATTTTAACAAGAGATCGCAGAGGGATCTTGGCGCCCACCTAAGAACGATCTTTGTCTGACAAAGGAAAGAGGGATCTTTTCTCTGCTTTTCAAGCTTTTACTACATATTACTACATATGGAATTTCAGAAAGATCCTTTGAGTGCTTTCTGAGATATATAAGAGTAACAAACTTCAATTATCAAAATCCTAGATGGCTACCTGTCGGCCATCTTGTTCACCGATCGGTCCTAAAATGCAATTTGCACAACTAGACCCCTAGAAGAACCTGCACATACAATTTGAGACAGATCCCTTCAGTACATTCTTAGACATAGCGGAAAAAAACTTCAATTGTCAAAATCCAAGATGGCGTCCTGTCGGCCATCTTGTTCACCGATCGGTACCAAAATGCAATATGCATATCCAGGGACATAGGGGAACCTGCACATGAAATTTGAGACAGATCCCTTCAGTACTTTCTAAGAAATAGTTGTAACAAGCTTAAACTATCAAAATCCAAGATGGCGGCCTGTCGGCAATATTGTTCATCGATCGGTCCCAAAATGCAATATGCACAACTAGGCCCCAAGGGGAACCTGCATATGCAATTTGAGACAGATCTCTTCAGTACTTTATGAGAAATAGCGGTAACAAATTTCAATTGTCAAAATCCAAGATGGCGGCCTTTCGGCCATCTTGTTAATCGATTGGTCCCAAAATACAATATGCACAACTAGGCCCCTAGGGGAACTTACATGTGAAATTTGAGAAAGATCCCTTCTCTGAGAGATATAGGTAACAAACTTTGACTATCAAAATCCAAGATGGCTGTCTGGCGGCCATTTTGTTGACCGATTGGTCTCAAAATACAATATGCACAACTAGGGCCATAGGGGAACCTACATATGAAATTTGAGAAACATCCCTTCAGTACTTTCTGAAAAATAGCGGTAACAAGAATTGTTAACGGACGGACGGACGAACGGACGGATGGACGGACGACGGACCACGGACAAAAATCGATTTGAATAGCCCACCATTTGTTGATGGTGGGCTAAAATGGAGTTGAAAATAAAAAACCTAGAGCATACATGTACGGGGTTTCCTTGTCTACTAAACCTGCCTATATTATAGACGTTTTTATATATTTTTTGCGTAATATATATTAGGCAAAAACAAGAGATCCCAGAGGGATCTTGGCGCCCACCAAAGAATGATCTATGTCTGACAAACGAAAGAGGGATCTTTTCTCTGCTTTTCAAACTTTCACTACATATTGCTACATATGAAATTTGAGAAAGATCATTTGAGTACTTTCTGAGATACATAACAGTAACAAACTTCAATTATAAAAATCCATGATGGCTACCTGTCGGCCATCTTTTTGACGATCAGTCCGTAAATGCAATATGCACAACTAAGGTCCTAGTGGAACTTAAAATTTATAAAATTTGAGACACATCACTTCAGTACTTTCTGAGAAAGAGTGGTAACAAGCTTCAACTATCAAAATTCAAGATGGTAGCCTGTCGGCCATCTTGTTCATCGATTGGTACCAAAATGCAATATGCATAACCAGGGACCTAGGGGAACCTGCACATGAAATTTGAGAAGAATCCCTTCAGTACTTTCCGAGAAATAGCGGTAAGAAACTTTGATTGTCACAATCCAAGATGGCGGCCTATCGGCCATCTTGATGACCGATTGGTACCGAAATGCAATATGCACAACAAGACCCCTAGGAGAACCTGCACATCCAATTTGACACAGATCCCTTCAGCACTTTTTGAGAAATAGTGGTAACAAACTTTAATTGTAAAAATCCAATATGGCGTCCTGTCGGCCATCTTGTTCACCGATCGGTACCAAATTTAATATGCATAACTAGACAGCTAGGGAAACCTACATGTGAAATTTGAGAAGAATCCCTTCAGCACTTCCTGAGAAATAGCGGTAACAAACTTTAACTATCAAAATCCAAGATGGCGGCCTGTCGGCCGCCTTGTTGACCGATTGGTCCAAAAGTGTACTATGCACAACTAGACCCCTAGGGGAACCTACATGTGAAATCTAAGAAAGATCCCTTTAGTACTTTCTGAGCAATAGCGATAACAATATGCAAACATGGGGATGGAACCGCAGGGGTCCAAAATTGTAACTTTGCTGAATTTGGCTTTAAAATCTTACTCCTCCTTAATCCTGGAATGGGTTACAACTATATATGGATGAAGGGCTACCAAGTTTGTTCAACAAATAACCTTTACCTATTTCAGAAACTTACATATTCAACAAAGGAGTTCCTTGTATTGCTTATATTAATTATTAACCACTACTTTATACTGTGACTTTGTTGTTTTGTGCCATGAGTCAGATGACCGTTATGGCCCATGGGCTTCTTGTTTTTCATATAGGTATCGCGAAATAATACCAACAAAAAGTTTACCATGTACTGATTACATAAGTAAAAGCTTTTACTCATCCAACGCCCTTCATGAAAGTGCATCCTTCAATGGCCATTGCTTTCTAGCAGCTTCAATTTGCTAGATATTTTCGTCTAACTTCTTAGAATAAAAGGAGACCGATATACATATATCAATTAGTTTATATCATAATTTGTCGGTCAATGTTGATATTACTATTTAAAAAAATGTAATTAAATCAATTCTGGGAAAATCTCTTGGTTCTGTCCGTTCGTGGGGCAACACCGTAGGATATATGAAATGACATACATGGGAGACCGTCCTTAAATGACGATATCTGTAGTAGTACGTCAGTAAAAATCACCGAATCAAGCAGTTTGCTTTCGCGGTAGACGGATTCCTGTATTCGTGACTCTATAACATCGTTTATTGATTGTTTTGTTTGATTAAATCAACGTCCTCTTAACAGCCAGGGTCATGTAAGGATGGCATCCTATATATGCAGTGTCCTGCGTGTATGAAGTGCCTGGTATGTGATATGGGAGACTGTGGTATATTCATGTTGTGTCTTCTTCTATAGTGGAACTCTTGCCCTTTTCATAGTGCTTCATCACTGAAACATGCAACCGAAGATACCAAGCAACACACCCCACCCGTTCACATTATACTGACAACGGGCGAACCAGTCGTCCTACTTGATTAATGCTGAGCACTAAGCAGGGTGTATCTCGGCCAGGTGACAGAGCTCAGTGCCTACCTCACAGGGACGAGCTCTCAATCGAAGACAAAACGTGAGGAGGTGTCAAGGGAGACGTTAGGAAGTATAAAGTAAGTTAGGAAGAAGAGATGCTAAGATACGATTCTAAATTTGGTCGCCTTTTACGATCATACAGTGGGTACAATTCTAACGCCCATTCGTTCATTTTAATGTCATTAGGTCATCTAACCCAATGGGTCAGGATGACCTATAGTCACCATGCTTTGTCCATTGTCGTGCACTGTTCGTATTTCGTCCTGCGATAAACTTGTCATTCAAATCACTTCTTCTCAATATCCGAAAGGCACTGAAAGAAACTGATATTAGGCATGTAGAATGCTGAAATGATGGACTACTAAGTTTTTTGGAAATGAATTACCTTGACCTTCATTCAAGATCACAGAAGTCAAAAAGTCTAAATCTTTAAACGATTTCTTGTGAATAACTAAGATGCCTAGATACATGATACAAGGCCTGTATTATGCTGGCATGAAAGGCTACCTTGAGTTCATTTAAGGTTACAAGAGTCAAATAGGCTAAAAACTTTAAACAACTTATTGTGAATAAGTAAGAGGCATTGGAATCTGATATTGGGACTGTATAATGCTAGCATGAAGGACTAACAAGTTTGTTCAAATGAATGACCTTGACCTACATTCATGGTTACATGGGTCAAATAAACTAAAATCTTTAAACGACTTCTCGTGATTAACTATGAGGACTAGAGACCTGATATTTTACATGTAGCATGTTGGGATGAAATGCAAATGTTCTTAAATCGTCTTGCCCGATAGGTCAGGGTGACCAATAGTGATCGTACTTAGTGCGCCGTCCGTCGTGCATAAACGTTTCATTCAAACGATTGTTTGTAAAATGGATGACCTTAACATTAATTCAAGGTCACAGGGTTCAAATTGACAAACATAAACAATTTCTTGACAATAACTATGACGCATTGCAGTATGCTGGAATAAAGGGCTTTAGACAGGTCAAATGTACGAAAATCTTAAAACAGCTTTTCAATATTTGAAAGGCCTAAAGAACTCATATAGTGGGTCTGCACTATTCCGCATAATTTGTTTACTTGACCTAACTTCATGGTAATTTTTTTTTAATATATCGGATACCAAGAACGTCTATTGAAGAGCTCCTAGCGTGCAATATCTTATGTGTGGCCCCCAAAAAGTTAAGCAATTTCAGTCCACTGGATTCTTTTTTCATTACTGTAAAGTTTGACCATATTTTATTATGTGAATAATAGTCAGACATGGGGTGTTTGGCTTAAGAATATCAACCTAGTTATTTATGACATGTTTATGACATCAAAACAACAGTATATTTTTTTGAGAAATATCTAAGGTCAACATATAAGTTGCACCGATATACGTTTTGCTTAATGGTAATTTGCTTATTGATAAGTAAATAAACCCATGATGACACAAATAGGAACTACGTCTGACAGGTGGTGTAGGAAATATATGTGATATTGACCTTATTTTGCTTGATGACACAACATATTGTCTAGTTTAATATATGACCCTAAAATTAACATTTTGTGAAAAGTACAATATGATATAAAGGCAAAACTAGGTCAAAGGTCAATATATATGTCAGTTCAACCGAACTTTGGTACACCAACTTACATGGGATACGTTTTACTCAAGTATGATTCATGATAGAGCCGAGAGAAGGACAGTTTTCGTTTTACATTTTTAAGTTTCAGTACTCTCAGTACTTTTATATTGGGTAAGAAATAAAGGGGATAAATGTAAAGAAGTGCTAAAAAGTCGGCATATCCAGTGATTCATCGACACAATATTTTCATAAGTCAATAAATGATATATGAAGATATTTTTGATTGCTAAAATTTTAGGGTGTTCGGGGTTTGTCATTGTTATCTAAGGGATTAATTAAAAACTAATGAAATGAAATTGCTCTATTTTCATGAAAAATTAAGAGCAAAACTGGAAATTGCAAGAAAACCCCAACAGATCTAATGAAGTATTGTATGTCGTTAAAAAGATAATACGAAATGCTATGTTATTACACCAAAATAATTTATCTTTGGCTTTTGTATGCCTTAATATGATACATTAAAGTCGCACAGGTAGGAATCGGACGTAAAACTTATAAAAGGTGGCGCTGTAGTCGCAAGATTAATCTATTCATGGAATAAGTACTATTCCGATACGTAATTTGTGCCGATTGATGAATTTGCACCAAAAAATTAAAAATCGATCGTTGGCGGCCATGCAACACCTCCTTTGTTGAGCTGAAAAAAATAAAGTGCCTATTAAAACTTTTATACATAGACTAACTGTACTGTAAATATTATCATTTTTACGCTTAAGGCTATATAGCCTTACGGCGTATTGAGATTACCTTCCAAACCGGAAATACCGGAAATGCGCTTTCGACTACGACACCACCTAGCATGAAAAAGTTCTACAACTCAGATCTAAAAAAATCCGCTTTCTAAAGCAAATATGCTGTCATAGTTTAATTATGATTGCATGAAAAAAATCTATGGTATTTCCTTAAATGTTATTGTTTCAAAAATATGTTTCCAAAACTATAATATCGTTTTCTATTAATGGAAAATAGTGAGAATAATTTGCATGAATGATAGCGATCGATGACCTAAATTCTCGCCAGTCATTTGCATATAGGATAAACTTCTGGTTTCGGTAACACTAAATAAAGGAATTGACAGGATTTCAGTATGTATAAGTATAGTCCGCTAAACCTGCCTATATTATTAGGTTTTTTGTTTGTTTTTTTCCTAATATATAGACTATATATTAGGAAAAAAAATAATTAAAAAAGCCTAATAATATAGGCAGGTTTCGCGGACTAGTATAAATAGGGCTGGTGCGGGTACTTACTTTTGTCCCCGGGTACCCGAATTTTTAAAAGTGTCCAATCCGTACCCGGGTACTCGACATGTATTGATATGTGAACGTATCAACTTCGTGAGTTAGTGGTGCATTTTACCGATGTTGTATGGGGCGATCTTCAAATGGAGCAACACTTAATGTAATCATAATAATATGTGAGAGATTTATTCTTCAATACTACAAACGGTATTGGTATATCAATTTTATATCAATCGGTTTGTAATGTAACAAACTGACAGAGCCCAGTATGTCTGTGACAGATGTTGTTTTCCCGCACATATGCGCAACAGGAAATACAAAAGAGTGACGTAGTCTTCGTTCGGATAGCCTCTGGTGTTATCTTATACAGCTTACCGATAGTAAAAGTAAGTCTGTGCGCCATTCATGATCAGTTCTCCGATCATGGGAAATAAATATTGCAACAATGTTGCTTGTGAACATGTCGTAAGCAGATGAAGTGTCATACTTTGTGAGTAAAACAGAACAAAAGAGTGTACTTCTTGTAACTGAATTTTACGTTTACAGTGTTATTTACATGTAAATATAATTTTAGTATTGTCGTTTCGCTATTTCCCGCATTCTGTATTTTTAGTGCTTGTAAAATTGATGTACTTCAGCAATGTTTTACCGCGCCTCGTTTTCAATTGACATGTACTTCAACAGCCACGCTAAAGGCTGATTATTTTTTGCTGATGATTTTTGCTGAAATATGGCTTAAGGTAACGGCGGGGCTCGTCCCAAGCGAACAGGAGCGGGAGCAAAACTAAAAGGGTTTATCGACGCCCTTCAAAACGAAGAAGAACCCCGCGAAAGTGATATGGAAGACGTTTTCCATGAATCTTTGACGATGCCAGAACATGGACCCATGCCGGGGAGTGATGGCGACCACGTGGACGATCATGACGACGAAGAGCTACAACAACTGCAAAGCGAACTGAAAAGGATAAAAATTGACAGAGAAAAAATTATGATACGAAGAAAAATTAATGAAGAAAAGGAAAAAAATACGAACCGAACTCGCAAAAGATTACGTGACACCATACAATTCTAGGGATCACGGTCAAGGTCACGAGAGTGGAGCCGTTGCCAGTGTCGGTGAGTTGATATTGAACAATTTGAACAATAACAACGAACAGCGAAAATGTTTAAAAATCGTAGACCATATCTGGCAGGACCCTATTCCCCAATATGACTTTATGAATCTAGGCAAAAATATGGAGGTGAGAATAGGTAAAACACGTACTTTGGAAAAAGAGAAACTAGAGCAATGGGGGTTCGCGAACATCCAAATCATGGATGCCCTAACAAAATCAGGCAATCTCCCCTTTTCTGCGCCATACTTAAAGTATACAGCTGACATTTTCCGGCTCGCGTCCAAGTATGTTTGGTTTTCCGTGCTCCTTTATGATAAGGAATATTGAGAACAACAAGCCAGGGAGCATTTTGAGTGGGGGACATACAGACAAGATCTACGAGAATTCAACCTAGTTCATAAATCCTCTAATGCCACGTCTAGGGCATTTCAAGAGGCTGGCATTCAAACCCCATATCACAACAGTGCACGATGGACGTATGAAGGATCCCTTCCTGCCTAACGGGAAAGAAATCTGTCGTAGCTTCAACAGTAACATGTGTACGTGACCGACATGTAGGATGGCACATAATTGTGCCATTTGCCTTTCAAGTGTTCATTCGGCCGTTAACCACTCCCAAGACACTTCCAAATCTTACCCCACTGTCATAGGGACCCCCAAAAAACGGACCAGCTCAACAGTAGACTGTACAAACTGTTTAAAACATGGGTCGTGGGAAGAACTTCTCCCCAACGACTGTGAGGATAGGGAGGAACTTTTAGTTGGTATAAGTGATGGATTTAAGCTTACTTCAAAATTTGGTCCATACCAAGAAGTCGTAAGAGCCAATTATGCCTCAGCTGCTTTATATAATGAAAAAAGTTGAAGATCAGATACTCACAGAGTTATCGCTAAAAAATTACGTAATAACAGATACAAACCCGACAATAATTAGTTCGCTTGGAGCTGTCCCTAAAGCTAACGCGGATGTTCGCTTAATTCATGATGCTAGTCGGTCTATACATGCATGCTTAAATTCTTTAACCTCGGATACAGATTGTTCTTATATGGATTTAAAAAGTGCTATTTCTATCATTAAACCAGGCGATTTCTTAGCAAAAGTGGATTTAAAGAGTGATTACCGCTCAGTAAAAATTCATCTTTCAGATTATGCACTCACAGGCTTAAAGTGGACGTTTAAGGGAGAAACGTCACCAGCATATATGTATGACACAAAATTACCTTTTGGGCATGCCAAAAGCCCTAAAATCATTCAAAAGCTGAGTTCGTCTGTGTGTCATATCATGAAAGTTCATTTTAATGTGACAGTTATCGCATATTTAGACGATTTTCTGATTATCGAAAACACATTTGAACAATGCAGTAGAGGTCTTCGATTACTCATCTCAACTCTGAGAAAATTGGGCTTCAATATATCGTGGAACAAAGTCGAGGGTCCTAGTCAGCAGCTTATCTTCCTTGGAGTCTTAATCAACACGACGGAACTAACATTGAGTTTACCGCAGGAAAAAATGACCGAATTTCAAAACTTACTATATACGTTTGTTGGAAAAAAGCGTGCAAGTGTCAAACAACTAGAATCTTTATGTGGAAAGCTCAGTTGGGCATGTTCAGTGATAAAGGGAGGCCGCACCTTTCTCAGACGTATGCTAAATTTGATTCCAAGTGAATATAAAAGTTCTAATGCAAAAGTTAAACTTAATAATGAGTTTTTCTCCGACTTAAACTGGTGGATAACGTTTATGTCAACTTTTAATGGCTGTGTCCGCTTTATAGAGTCAACACCTGTAACAGGCCTACAGACAGACGCGTGTGATAAAGGATGCGCAGGGTACTTTAATTGCGATTACTTTTATGTCAATTGGGAATTAGACCTGCCAGTGATTTCCTCCGAACATATTAATATTAAAGTAACAATGGCTGTCGTATTATCAGCTTTACGTTGGGCCCCTTGGTGGTGTAATAAAACTGTGATTGTGTCAACGGACAATATGACCACCATGAGCATTATCAACAAAGGGTCCTCTAAGAATAGTGTACTTATGTTTTGTTTAAGATTGTTATTTTGGATATCTGCATATTATAATTTCAAAATCAAAGCAAAATTCATAAATGGACGATTTAATACTATCGCAGATAGTGCTTCTCGCCTTCATGAGCAAGGTCAGCTTTCTCGCTTGTATAGTGTTGTGACTAGTTATAACTTTATTGACTTTACTGCCGATGAGCTGTTAAAGCATGTTTCCCCTTCTTTTCTATGTTATAGGTGGGGATTACGCGGATCCCCTGACAGAGAGACTCAAGCACGGTGTGAAAAGACTGAAAAAGAAGGGGTGGGCTAGTTCCACATCAGAGACTTATAAAACTCATTTACAGACTTTTTTGAGTTTTTGAAAGGCCCATAAGTTAGCAAGTGTTCCGGCAGATATAGAGACTGTAGAAATGTATGTCGCCTATTTGGTTGATGTGAAAAAATTCAAATTTAGCAGTATAAAATCTTACTAAAATATTATATCAGTCTTGCACAAGTCTGAAAATCTACCTGATCCTACTACAACCTGGCATGTAAAATATGTCTTAACGGGTGTTAAGAGAGAAATTGGCACAGCACAATCCTGTAAGTCCCCAGTAACTCCCCGTTTGTTGTTAGAGATTCACGATATTTTAGATTTTACTTGTAAAGACAACTGTGAATTTTGGGCAGCCTGCCTTGTTGGTTTCTTTGGTTTTTCGAGACCTAATAATTTCTTAGTTAAAGGTGTATTTGACCCATCCCGTCATGTTCAGTGTCTGGATTTGTTGTCTCACCCATGTGGTATGTTATTGTCTTTAAAAGTTGTAAAGACCATGCAATTTAGAGCTGTTCCTATTGAAATTGTTCTTCCCCGTTTACAGCAAGGTCACCCCCTTTGCCCCTGTGCCCTACTTCAGCAGCTTTTAGTACGACCAGATTTGACCCAACCTCTGTTCCTCTTGTCCTCTGGGAAGTGCTTATCCTACTCTGGTTTCCTTAAGGCCTTCCGCTTGGTTCTCTCTCAACTAGGGTACTACGCCGCTTCCTATGGGGGTCACTCTCTGAGGCGGGGGGCTGCTACTTGGGCTAGTTCGTGTGGTGTCGCAGATGACGATATCCAACTTCTAGGTTTATGGTCTAGTGATTGCTTCAATGTATAAACGCTATATTGAAACTGATAGGAGCAAACGTATCAACGCTATGAATCTCTTTTGTTTACCTCTTCCTCGTTAACCTGTATCCTAACCCCCTTTTCCCTTCCTTTTCAACAACTTGGGTTTGGACCTATATATCTCTTGACATTTGCAACACTCATTTTTGTTGTATTCTCAATTTTCAATTGATTGATACAGGTCTGGTACAGTTAATAGATGTACTCTGAAAGTGGTATCCATTAAAGCCATTATAGTTATAATGTTGTTGCTTCCTTTTATTAGACTATCAGTAAAGTGTTATTTACATGTAAATATAATTTTAGTATTTCGCTTTCGCTATTTTCCCGCATTCTGTATTTTTAGTGCTTGAAAAATTGATGTACTTCCGCAATGTTTTACCGCGCCTCGTTTTCAATTGACATGTGCTTCAACAGCCACGCTAAAGGCTGATTATTTTTTGCCCACTCCCACCCTCCCGGTAGTATTACCATGGTGTGTTGTGCCTGCTTTTTGCTTAAAACACTTTTTTTTGTAAAAATGTTTGTTCTATGTTTACCTTCCCGGTTAGACCTATATATCTCATGACATTTGCAACACTCATTTTTGTTGTATTCTCAATTTTCAATTGATAGATACAGGTCTGGTACAGTTAATAGATGTACTCTGGAAGTGGTATCCAACAGACATCTGTCAGAATGTTTCCTATTTTGACGGATAACTGGCCGGGTGCACATGTTTCCTACAAGTATTTTCACGGGTACCCGGGTACGCATTTTCGGACCCGGGTACTTCACCAACCCGACCCGTGTGACAGTAATCTAGGCCTACAACATTCCATTCGTATTTGGAGACAGAAACAGCGAAAATCGTAAGTGTTCATTTCGTTTTGCTTCTACAGTAAATAAATTACATATGAAGTGAACGTACGCGTCTGTGTGTATTTCTGCTAACATATGTGATATCGATGTTTTAATTTATTACAACATGAACAAGAATATTACTTTAAAATTTTGGAGCAGTTTCCTTTTCAAATTCGAAGTTGACAAAAATTAACTGCTAGCATTATTTTCTATTGTATGACATACAATAATACATTGAAGTCAGTAGGTAAACAGATTAAATTTGCTAAATTGTCTATATAGATACCGTGGTAATGGAGTGTCACATCACAAAACATCTGTACAAATTTTTGTATAGTGTGTAACATACATGAAAATGAATTAGCACATTGATGCAATCAATATAGAGATACAATCATACATACACAATACATTTGTACATGTATATATGTACATAATATACATGTGTGTATATATGGAGTTTAAGAGACAAGTGTAATAAGGCTAGATTTTATTAAGACAATTATTATATCTGATTTAAAAACTGGAAACATAAACTTAAAATATTGATAAAAATTAATATTATGATGGTAATATATTAACTCAAATTACTTGTATACAAGATCAGACTCCACAACTGACTTGAACTTCACAAAATACTCGTTGCAGTTAATGTTAGAGGACTCTATAACTTTTTATTGAAATTATTGCATATTTTATTAAATTTTATAATAACAGGACCTAATATTGGCGAGTCATCCACAGCAGACTCAAAATTTTGAAGACTTGAGATTATAAAGAAGCAGAGAAATAATACCGGTCTTATATTAACTAGCTGCAATGGCAGATATCTCTAGACAACTTTGCCGTCAGATCTAGGGTTACAATTCTGTCCCATTTACCGTAGTGTTGCAAAACATCTAATGATGAACATGACATAATTAGAGGACTGCAGGTGTCAAGTAAATTTGCAATTGAACTGATTTATGTTATGTAAAAAGCATATCAAAATGCATGACCTACGTAATATAATAATGTATATATATTTGAGTTTATCTTGCAGGTGCTTTAGCATGACAAGCACTCGATGACAGCCATGCATTCCCAGTAATATGCAGTAACCGGTAGTGTGTGTGGAAAATACAACTGTTTATGATCTTGCAGAGATCTTACGCAGCAGCAATATGACATTATATTAATAAGTCAAATTTGATAAATAAACATCATTTTATGTTTATGATTGATACCAATGCTAACACATTTTTGCAAATTGATTCTGAGAATGCTTATTTTAATATGCAATACCACATATTATATATCAGCAGTAAAAACACTTGTCCGGCGGGCGAGTGGCACACTAAAACTTACTTGCCCAGATCAATTTTCACTCGTCCCTGACAACTGGACAAGTGATTTTCCGGACCCCTGCATACTTAATCTGTGGCTTTAATTAGAAGTGTTCTGTAATATTGCAGCAAAGTATCAAGAACTGTTCATTACATATTTAATATGCCTGCTTACATTCAGATGGACATGTATCACTAAAGAGTACCACATGTACCGGTAAAATAAACATATTGTTGGTTATGTTATGCTATGTTATTTTATGCAAGTATTTTTGAATAAACGTAATTAAACACAGGTCACTTTGGATTTTGATACAGCAACCAATTCTTTATAGGACAATTAATCCTTAGTTTTTAGTTAGACCATCTGACCTGAAGGGTAAGGATGACCTATAGTAGAGATTTAACGATTCACATGGATGCATCAATGTATTACATCCCTTGGTATTGCATCAATGCATCGTGTACCATGTATTTGTATCTCGATACCTAAAAATAAAAATTGAACATTGGATTATCTCCCTTGGTCAACGTCAGCCGAAAGTTTGCTAGTAACAAAATTGTGGAATCACATGAAGAGCAAAACACTAAACTTGTGTCAGCGCCTGTCACCTATAAGGCCACTTGCTGGTCTTATTTCAAGTTTCTGTCTATAAAACTTGCGTCAATGGTAGTGAGTGTAAGCAAACAATAAAATTTTCCGGAAATACAACACACAAAATTAGTGTACCAACCTAACAACACATTTACAACAACACCACGACATTTGAAGTGTCTATCAAAATATCGCGATGCGTATCATATCGTGAACCCTGTAACATGATATGTATTGTAGCGTCAGATACCTCGCGATACACAGCACTAACCTATAAGCATCATGCACCTTCCGTCGTTGTGCATAAACTTTTCACTCAAACGACTTCTTCTCAATATCAGAAAGGCCCAGGGTACTGATATTTGGTCTGCGGCATGCTAGAAAGAAGGGCTACCAAGTTTGTTCAAATAATTTACCTTGATTTACATTTAAGGTCACAGGGATCATAAAGGCTAAAAAGCTTTAAAGATATGCTGGAATAAAAGGCTTACACGTTTGTTCAAATAAATGACCTTGACTGCCATCCAATATCACAGGGGTCAAAAAGGCTATAACTTTAAACAACTTTTTGTGAATAACCAAGAGGCCTAGAGAACTGACATTGGGCTTGTGACATGCTGGAATGAAGGGCTACCAGGTTATTCAAATGAATGACCTTGGCCACCATTTAAGGTCACAGGGGTCAAATAGGCTAAAATCTTTTAACAACATCTTGCGAATAGCTAAGAGGCCCGGAGAACTGGTATTGGGCCTGTGACATGCTGGAATGAAGGGCTACAACGTTCAATGACATTGACTGCCATTTTAGGTCACAGGGGTCAAATAGGTTTAAATATTAAATATTTAAAACGACTTGTGAGTAACTAAGAGGCCTAGAGACCTGATATTGGGTCTGTGACATGCTGGGATGAAGGGCTACTTAGTTTGTTCAAATGAAAGACCTTGACCTGCATTCAAGGTCAAAATCATCAAATTAAAGAGTTCTTTTAAGAGCCTTTAGTTAATTATTTGCCATTACTATTTTTTTTAAATGTTGTATTGTGCCAATAGTCAGATGATCATTACGACTCATGATCCTTTTGTTGTTACTTGCATTTAATTTCTTCTCTTGATAATTCTTTTAGTATCTGCCTTTCCTTCTGTAGTTGATCTATACCACTGAGTTCATCCAGAAAGTTTTACATGTAAATTGTAGATATTGCATTTAGTTCCTTATCAATGCTATCTGTAAACAACATTTGAAATATATGCCATGAAACTTGTGAAAAGCAATATCATTATCTGTTATTATACTCCATATAGGGATATACATGTGTCAGATTTTGCTTCACTCTTTAATTGAGTCGTAAGGAAAGTTAGCTTGTTTCCCTTGTTATTTTCTAGCAAATAGCTTGTAGCTGTATGTCTCCATGACCTTGTCCTCAAGATCAATAATCAAATAATGTAAATTACACTTTTACTTCTCTCTGGGGAGATTATTTGGATAGGAACACATTTTTCAAGTTGTAGGTTCCATTGATTTTCATTTTTGCTACCATCCTGGTTTTGCTACCATCCCAGGATGGTAGCTATTAGAATCGGTCGCTTTGCCTGCCATGTTGTTGGGATTTCAAGTGGTTATAAATGGTCTGATCACTTTGATTGGCTGGCCAAAATTATTTACGTGTGTTGATTGGTTACTTGTTGTTGGAAGATTTCATGTGTGTAAGGGGTACCAGTGGGGTAATGATTGCAAACAAATTATCATTAGATAAACCCAGAGAAGTCTGAATGTTTTTTCTGGTTGTCGGACATTATTCTCAGAAATCACACAAGGCGTCGCAACACGTACTAAATAGAAACATTGTCGGGAGCGCGTGGAGCATCTATATATAGCCTAACTAGTACTGTTAGCAAGATGATCATGACCTACTTGTAAAAACTGTCTGTTCATGGGAGATGCTGAAACAAAATTAGGCTTTACTTAGGGGATATTTGTGGAACTGTATACGCTTAAGTAAAGTACAGTTTTAAACGAAATGTTATGCTTGTTTCTATGCGTATACTATGTATTTCACCAACTTCAAGTACATGTAAATGTATATCAGTACAGTGTATATTTTACGGAAAACTTGTTAGCATAAGGAAAAGGCCCAATACACCTGCTGAACAACTTTATTAAAATAAATAAAGCATTAAGTTTCATAACACAGGTTATATTATGTTCCTGGCGTCGTCATAATTACAACGCGTTAGTAGACCATTTCTGCGCCACACGGTAAAATTTCAATCTATTATGTTATAACTGTTTTAAAAAGACTTTTATTTTATTTTTTGTTTTGTTTCTGAAAGGTAGCCTAGTGGCCTTTTCATGAATATCATGAAGTTGATAATCTTTTACATTGAATGTGAAAAGCATTTGAATTATCATTCTTCAAAAATGAATTGTCATAAGAACGATGGCAACTAACTGTGAACAGAACAATTCGTCACGCTTTCCTATCTTTGCTTCCTTATAAATAATGCTGTATGGTAGCCTTCTTAGCTTTTTGGGAAGCTAAAACTTGTTTTTTATGTCTACTCGTCTGAATACCTGCAAATTAACTTTTATCACTTGCCTTAAGCTCTCAGTACTTTCAGCACTTTGATTTATAACATTAATTGTATCAGTTATTGTTTCTACAGGAGGGAAAGTACCACCTGATCATACTCTCATCAAGTCAGCAACAAGGGTTGTCTCCCATGGACAGTTCTTTGCTATGTGTTTCTTTGCTGCGTTTGGAATTGCCTTTGGAATATTTTGTATAATGTTCAACTTCCTGAACAGACAGCGTAGGTATTTAAGGCTTACTCTGACAAGACCATTCCCTGGTTGTAATCTATTGATAAACATACCAAATATCTTTATAGCTGGCCAGTTCTACGAGGTTGATATTTTCATGACCATTTGATGTCGCCTTGGTTACAAAATATTTAAAATCAATCCAAATCACTAAGATTTTTGCTTACAAAAATAACCAACTATGCAGTAGTTGATATATTTACATTTCTAATGCAAATGATATTTTAAAATGTTAGTTGTGGAGTTGCTTATTTCACAACTAATTAAAGAATTGTAATCTTTGTTCTGGTTTTGATTAGATATATTCATCACCATTAATTAGCCTTTTTCTCTCCCAGATCATACAGCTACAAAGCTTTTATAAGTTGGTTAATATCTAAACAATGATTTTAAAGATACACAGGCAAAAGTGCCACGCATGAAATACATGTGAAAAACGCATGATTTTCATGCAAAAATTTCATGTGTATTTGAGCTGTAAAGAGCACACCTGTATCTCATGCGTAAAATTCATATGATAATCATGCGTTTCTGGCATGATTCTCATGCGTAGAATTCCACATGCGTAAATCATGTGTAGCCACATATGTAAATCATGCGTATCACGCATGTAAGTTATATCATATGTAAATCAGCCAAACAGTGCCACACATTTTTTTCACATGTATTGTATATATGTGAATGGTGATGCATATCACAAATGTAAATTATATGTCAAATAGTGTCATCTATTTTCTTGCATTTTACATTTGCAATTAATTAATCAAATTATGTATGTAAAATACAATAAAGAGCACATTTAATAAATTTGTAAATTATATGTCCCATGTCTAGACTTTCTATCATGATGATCAGAAAAAGTCTCAAATTGTTCTTGAACTTCTCTAGAAATGTACTATATTTAACAATTACGCATTCCATGTCAAATGTCATATCTCGCATTATGTTATTGTAACTTAGCAATATATTATACTTACCATAGATGTAGCTGTATTACAGGCCCTTTGTACCTTTTGTCTGTTAACAGGTGGTGAGGCAGTGTGAACTGTTTACTGTCCCCAGTGTTATACTGACCATAGATGTAGCTGTATTACAGGCCCTTTGTGCCTCTTGTCTCTGTTAACAGGTGGTGAGGAGGTGTGAACTGTTTACTGTCCTCAGTGTTATAATGACCATAGATGTATCTGTATTACATGCCCTTTGTGCCTCTTGTCTCTGTTAACAGGTGGTGAGGTGGTGTGAACTGTTTACTGTCCTCAGTGTTAGACTGACCATATATATAGCTGTATTAAGGCCCTTTGTGCCTCTTGTCTCTGTTAACAGGTGCTGAGGTAGTGTGAACTGTTTCCTGTCATC
>SAYR01048506.1:68981-80299 GCA_004382745.1 Argopecten irradians irradians | reverse complement strand
GTGAACTGTTTACTGTCCTCAGTGTTATACTGACCATAGATGTAGCTGTATTACAGGCCCTTTGTGCCTCTTGTCTCTGTTAACAGGTGGTGAGGTGGTGTGAACTGTTTACTGTCCTCAGTGTTATACTGACCATAGATGTAGCTGTATTACAGGCCCTTTGTGCCTCTTGTCTCTGTTAACAGGTGGTGAGGTGGTGTGAACTGTTTACTGTCCTCAGTGTTATACTGACCATAGATGTAGCTGTATTACAGGCCCTTTGTGCCTCTTGTCTCTGTTATAGGTAGCGGTGGTGTGTGAACTGTTTACTGTCCTCAGTGTTATACTGACCATAGATGTATAGCTGTATTACAGGCCCTTTGTGCCTCTTGTCTCTGTTATAGGTGGTGAGGCAGTGTGAACTGTTTACTGTTTACTGACCATAGATATAGCTGTATTACAGGCCCTTTGTGCCTCTTGTCTCTGTTAACAGGTGGTGAGGCGGTGTGAACTGTTTACTGTCCTCAGTGTTATACTGACCATAGATATAGCTGTATTACAGCCCCTTTGTGCCTCTTGTCTCTGTTAACAGGTGGTGAGGCGGTGTGAACTGTTTACTGTCCTCAGTGTTATACTGACCATAGATATAGCTGTATTACAGGCCCTTTGCCTCTTGTCTCTGTTAACAGGTGGTGAGGGGTGTGAACTTGTACTGTCCTCAGTGTTATACTGACCATAGATATAGCTGTATTACAGGCCCTTTGTGCCTCTTGTCTCTGTTAACAGGTGGTGAGGTGGTGTGAACTGTTTACTGTCCTCAGTGTTATACTGACCATAGATATAGCTGTATTACAGGCCCTTTGTGCCTCTTGTCTCTGTTAACAGGTGGTGAGGCGGTGTGAACTGTTTACTGTCCTCAGTGTTATACTGACCATAGATATAGCTGTATTACAGGCCCTTTGTGCCTCTTGTCTCTGTTAACAGGTGGTGAGGGGTGTGAACTGTTTACTGTCCTCAGTGTTATACTGACCATAGATATAGCTTATTACAGGCCCTTTGTGCCTCTTGTCTCTGTTAACAGGTGGTGAGGCGGTTGTGAACTGTTTACTGTCCTCAGTGTTATACTGACCATAGATATAGCTGTATTACAGGCCCTTTGTGCCTCTTGTCTCTGTTAACAGGTGGTGAGGGTGGTGTGAACTGTTTACTGTCCTCAGTGTTATACTGACCATAGATATAGCTGTATTACAGGCCCTTTGTGCCTCTTGTCTCTGTTAACAGGTGGTGAGGTGGTGTGAACTGTTTACTGTCCTCAGTGTTATACTGACCATAGATATATAGCTGTATTACTGGCCCTTTGTGCCTCTTGTCTCTGTTAACAGGTGGCGAGGTGGTGTGAACTGTTTACTGTCCTCAGTGTTATACTGACCATAGATGTAGCTGTATTACAGGCCCTTTGTGCCTCTTGTCTCTGTTAACAGGTGGTGAAGTGGTGTGAACTGTTTACTGTCCTCAGTGTTATACTGACCATAGATATAGCTGTATTACAGGCCCTTTGTGCCTCTTGTCTCTGTTAACAGGTGGTGAGGTGGTGTGAACTGTTTACTGTCCTCAGTGTTATACTGACCATAGATGTAGCTGTATTACAGGCCCTTTATGCCTCTTGTCTCTGTTAACAGGTGGTGAGGTGGTGTGAACTGTTTACTGTCCTCAGTGTTATACTGACCATAGATATAGCTGTATTACAGGCCCTTTGTGCCTCTTGTCTCTGTTAACAGGTGGTGAGGCGGTGTGAACTGTTTACTGTCCTCAGTGTTATACTTACCATAGATGTAGCTGTATTACAGGCCCTTTGTGCCTCTTGTCTCTGTTAACAGGTGGTGAGGGGGTGTGAACTGTTTACTGTCCTCAGTGTTATACTGACCATAGATATAGCTGTATTACAGGCCCTTTGTGCCTCTTGTCTCTGTTAACAGGTGGTGAGGTGGTGTGAACTGTTTACTGTCCTCAGTGTATATCGACCATAGATATAGCTGTATTACAGGCCCTTTGTGTCTCTCTGTTAACAGCGTAGGTGGTTGTAGCCTGACGCCACGTAGCGCATCTATCTGTTAAACGGTGTGAACTGTTTACTGTCCTCAGTTTATACTGACCATAGATGTAGCTGTATTAAGACCCTTTGTGCCTCTTGTCTCTGTTAACAGGTGGTGAGGTGTGTGAACTGTTCACTGTCCTCAGTGTTATACTGACCATAGATATAGCTGTATTACAGGCCCTTTGTGCCTCTTGTCTCTGTTAACAGGTGGTGACGGTGTGGAACTGTTTACTGTCCTCAGTGTTATACTGACCATAGATGTAGCTGTATTACAGGCCCTTTGTGCCTCTTGTCTCTGTTAACAGGTGGTGAGGTGGTGTGAACTGTTTACTGTCCTCAGTTTTATACTGACCATAGATATAGCTGTATTACAGGCCCTTTGTGCCTCTTGTCTCTGTTAACAGGTGGTGAGGTGGTGTGAACTGTTTACTGTCCTCAGTGTTATACTGACCATAGATATAGCTGTATTACAGGCCCTTTGTGCCTCTTGTCTCTGTTAACAGGTGGTGAGGCGGTGTGAACTGTTTACTGTCCTCAGTGTTATACTGACCATAGATGTAGCTGTATTACAGGCCCTTTGTGCCTCTTGTCTCTGTTAACAGGTGGTGAGGCGGTGTGAACTGTTTACTGTCCTCAGTGTTATACTGACCATAGATATAGCTGTATTACAGGCCCTTTGTGCCTCTTGTCTCTGTTAACAGGTGGTGAGGTGGTGTGAACTGTTTACTGTCCTCAGTGTTATACTGACCATAGATGTAGCTGTATTACAGGCCCTTTGTGCCTCTTGTCTCTGTTAACAGGTGGTGAGGTGGTGTGAACTGTTTACTGTTCCTCAGTTTATACTGACCATTAGATGTAGCTGTATTACAGGCCCTTTGTGCCTCTTGCTCTGTTAACAGGTGGTGAGGTCGGTGTGAACTGTTTACTGTCCTCAGTGTATTAACTGACCATAGAAGTAGCTGTATTACAGGCCCTTTGTGCCTCTTGTCTCTGTTAACAGGTGGTGTGAGGTGTGTGTGAACTGTTTACTGTCCTCAGTGTTTATACACCATAGATGTAGCTGTATTACAGGCCCTTTGTGCCTCTTGTCTCTGTTAACAGGTGGTGAGGTAGTGTGAACTGTTTATGTCCTCAGTGTTATACTGACCATAGATATAGCTGTATTACAGGCCCTTTGTGCCTCTTGTCTCTGTTAACAGGTGGTGAGGCTGGTGTGAACTGTTTACTGTCCTCAGTGTTAATACTGACCATAGATATAGCTGTATTACAGGCCCTTTGTGCCTCTTGTCTCTGTTAACAGGTGGTGAGGCGATGTGAACTGTTTACTGTCCTCAGTGTTATACTGACCATAGATATAGCTGTATTACAGGCCCTTTGTGCCTCTTGTCTCTGTTAACAGGTGGTGAGGCGGTGTGAACTGTTTACTGTCCTCAGTGTTATACTGACCATAGATATAGCTGTATTACAGCCCCTTTGTGCCTCTTGTCTCTGTTTATAGGTGGTGAGGCGGTGTGAACTGTTTACTGTCCTCAGTGTTATACTGACCATAGATATAGCTGTATTACAGCCCCTGTGCCTCTTGTCTCTGTTAACAGGTGGTGAGGTGGTGTGAACTGTTTACTGTCCTCAGTATTACTGACCATAGATATAGCTGTATTACAGCCCCTTGTGCCTCTTGTCTCTGTTAAGAGGTGTGAGGGGTGTGAACTGTTTACTGTCCTCAGTGTTATACTGACCATAGATATAGCTGTATTACAGGCCCTTTGTGCCTCTTGTCTCTGTTAACAGGTGGTGAGTGGTGTGAACTGTTTACTGTCCTCAGTGTTATACTGACCATAGATATAGCTGTATTACAGGCCCTTTGTGCCTCTTGTCTCTGTTAACAGGTGGTGAGGCGGTGTGAACTGTTTACTGTCCTCAGTGTTATACTGACCATAGATATAGCTGTATTACAGGCCCTTTTGTGCCTCTTGTCTCTGTTAAAGGTGGTGAGGGTGTGAACTGTTTAGTCCTCGTGTTATACTGACCATAGATGTAGCTGTATTACAGGCCCTTTGTGCCTCTTGTCTCTGTTAACAGGTGGTGAGGTGGTGTGAACTGTTTACTGTCCTCAGTGTTATACTGACCATAGATATAGCTGTATTACAGGCCCTTTGTGCCTCTTGTCTCTGTTAACAGGTGGTGAGGCGGTGTGAACTGTTTACTGTCCTCAGTGTTATACTGACCAAAGATATAGCTGTATTACAGGCCCTTTGTACCTCTTGTCTCTGTTAACAGGTGGTGAGGCGGTGTGAACTGTTTACTGTCCTCAGTGTTATACTGACCATAGATGTAGCTGTATTACAGGCCCTTTGTGCCTCTTGTCTCTGTTAACAGGTGGTGAGGCGGTGTGAACTGTTTACTGTCCTCAGTGTTATACTGACCATATATATAGCTGTATTACAGCCCTTTGTGCCTCTTGTCTCTGTTACAGGTGGTGAGGCGGTGTGAACTGTTTACTGTCCTCAGTGTTATACTGACCATAGATATAGCTGTATTACAGCCCCTTTGTGCCTCTTGTCTCTGTTAACAGGTGGTGAGGTGGTGTGAACTGTTTACTGTCCTCAATATACTGACCATAGATATAGCTGTTATTACAGCCCTTTGTGCCCTCTGTCTCTGTTAAAGGTGGTGAGGCGGTGTGAACTGTTTACTGTCCTCAGTGTTATACTGACCATAGATATAGCTGTATTACAGGCCCTTTGTGCCTCTTGTCTCTGTTAACAGGTGGTGAGGTGGTGTGAACTGTTTACTGTCCTCAGTGTTATACTGACCATAGATATAGCTGTATTACAGGCCCTTTGTGCCTCTTGTCTCTGTTAACAGGTGGTGAGGCGGTGTGAACTGTTTACTGTCCTCAGTGTTATACTGACCATAGATATAGCTGTATTACAGGCCCTTTGTCCTCTTGTCTCTGTTAACAGGTGGTGAGGCGGTGTGAACTGTTTAGTCCTCAGTGTTATACTGACCATAGATATAGCTGTATTACAGGCCCTTTGTGCCTCTTGTCTCTGTTAACAGGTTGAGTGGTGGTTGAACTGTTTACTGTCCTCAGTGTTATACTGACCATAGATGTAGCTGTATTACAGGCCCTTTGTGCCTCTTGTCTCTGTTAACAGGTGGTGAGGCGGTGTGAACTGTTTACTGTCCTCAGTGTTATACTGACCATAGATGTAGCTGTATTACAGGCCCTTTGTGCCTCTTGTCTCTGTTAACAGGTGGTGAGGTGGTGTGAACTGTTTACTGTCCTCAGTGTTATACTGACCAGATGTAACTGTATTACAGGCCCTTTGTGCCTCTTGTCTCTGTTAACAGGTGGTGAGTGGTGTGAACTGTTTACTGTCCTCAGTGTTATACTGACCATAGATATAGCTGTATTACAGGCCCTTTGTGCCTCTTGTCTCTGTTAACAGGTGGTGAGGCTGTGTGAACTGTTTACTGTCCTCAGTGTTATACTGACCATAGATATAGCTGTATTACAGGCCCTTTGTGCCTCTTGTCTCTGTTAACAGGTGGTGAGGCGATGTGAACTGTTTACTGTCCTCAGTGTTATACTGAACAAAGATATAGCTGTATTACAGGCCCTTTGTACCTCTTGTCTCTGTTAACAGGTGGTGAGGCGGGTGAACTGTTTACTGTCCTCAGTGTTATACTGACCATTAGTAGCTGTATTACAGGCCCTTTGTGCCTCTTGTCTCTGTTAACAGGTGGTGAGGGTGTGAACTGTTTACTGTCCTCAGTGTTATACTGACCATAGATATAGCTGTATTACAGCCCTTTGTGCCTCTTGTCTCTGTTAACAGGTGGTGAGGTGTGGAACTGTTTACTGTCCTCATGTTATACTGACCATAGATATAGCTGTATTACAGGCCCTTTGTGCCTCTTGTCTCTGTTAACAGGTGGTGAGGCGGTGTGAACTGTTTACTGTCCTCAGTGTTATACTTGACCATAGATATAGCTGTATTAGGCCCTTTGTGCTTCTTGTCTCTGTTAACAGGTGGTGAGGCGGTGTGAACTGTTTACTGTCCTCAGTGTTATACTGACCATAGATATAGCTGTATTACAGCCCTTTGTGCCTCTTGTCTCTGTTAACAGGTGGTGAGGGGTGGTGTGAACTGTTTACTGTCCTCAGTGTTATACTGACCATAGATGTTAGCTGTATTACAGGCCCTTTGTGCCTCTTGTCTCTGTTAACAGGTGGTGAGGTGGTGTAACTGTTTACTGTCCTCAGTGTTATACTGACCATAGATATAGCTGTATTACAGGCCTTTTGTACCTCTTGTCTCTGTTAACAGGTGGTGAGGTGGTGTGAACTGTTTACTGTCCTCAGTGTTATACTGACCATAGATATATAGCTGTATTACAGGCCCTTTGTGCCTCTTGTCTCTGTTAACAGGTGGTGAGGCGGTGTGAACTGTTTAGTCCTCAGTGTTATACTGACCATAGATATAGCTGTATTACAGGCCCTTTGTGCCTCTTGTCTCTGTTAACAGGTGGTGAGGTGGTGTGAACTGTTTACTGTCCTCAGTGTTATACTGACCATAGATGTAGCTGTATTACAGGCCCTTTGTGCCTCTTGTCTCTGTTAACAGGTGGTGAGGTGGTTTTAACTGTTTACTGTCCTCAGTGTTATACTGACCATAGATGTAGCTGTATTACAGGCCCTTTGTGCCTCTTGTCTCTGTTAACAGGTGGTGAGGTGGTGTGAACTGTTTACTGTCCTCAGTGTTATACTGACCATAGATATAGCTGTATTACAGGCCCTTTGTGCTCTTGTCTCTGTTAACAGGTGGAGGTCGGTGTGAACTGTTTACTGTCCTCAGTGTTATACTGACCATAGATATAGCTGTATTACAGGCCCTTTGTGCCTCTTGTCTCTGTTAACAGGTGGTGAGGCGTGTGTGAACTTTTTACTGTCCTCAGTGTTATACTGACCATAGATATAGCTGTATTACAGGCCCTTTGTGCCTCTTGTCTCTGTTAACAGGTGGTGAGGCGGTGTGAACTGTTTACTGTCCTCAGTGTTATACTGACCATAGATGTAGCTGTATTACAGGCCCTTTGTGCCTCTTGTCTCTGTTAACAGGTGGTGAGGTGTGTGAACTGTTTACTGTCCTCAGTGTTATACTGACCATAGATAGTAGCTGTATTACAGGCCCTTTGTGCCTCTTGTCTCTGTTAACAGGTGGTGAGGCGGTGTGAACTGTTTACTGTCCTCAGTGTTATACTGACCATAGATGTAGCTGTATTACAGGCCCTTGTGCCTCTTGTCTCTGTTAACAGGTGGTGAGTGGTGTGAACTGTTTACTGTCCTCAGTGTTATACTGACCATAGATATAGCTGTATTACAGGCCCTTTGTGCCTCTTGTCTCTGTTAACAGGTGGTGAGGCGGTGTGAACTGTTTACTGTCCTCAGTTTTATACTGACCATATATATAGCTGTATTACAGGCCCTTTGTGCCTCTTGTCTCTGTTAACAGGTGGTGTGGTGTGAACTGTTTACTGTCCTCAGTGTTATACTGACCATAGATATAGCTGTATTACAGGCCCTTTGTGCCTCTGTCTCTGTTTACTAGGTGTGGTGAGTGGTGTGAACTGTTTACTGTCCTCAGTGTTATACTGACCATAGATATAGCTGTATTACAGCCCCTTTGTGCCTCTTGTCTCTGTTAACAGGTGGTGAGGCGATGTGAACTGTTTACTGTCCTCAGTGTTATACTGACCATAGATATAGCTGTATTACAAGCCCCTTTGTGCCTCTTGTCTCTGTTAACAGGTGGTGAGGCCGATGTGAACTGTTTACTGTCCTCCAGTTTTATACTACCATAGAATATAGCTGCTATTACCAGCCCCTCCCATTGTGCCGCTGTGTTAACAGGTGGCGAGGTGGTGTGAACTGTTTACTGTCCTCAGTGTTATACTGACCATAGAGGTAACTGTATCACAGGCCCTTTGTGCCTCTTGTCTCTGTTAATAGGTGGTGAGGTGGTGTGAACTGTTTACTGTCCTCAGTGTTATACTGACCATAGATATAGCTGTATTACAGGCCCTTTGTGCCTCTTGTCTCTGTTAACAGGTGGTGAGGAGGTGTGAACTGTTTACTGTCCTCAGTGTTATACTGACCAAAGATATAGCTGTATTAAAGGCCCTTTGTGCCTCTTGTCTCTGTTAACAGGTGGTGAGGAGGTGTGAACTGTTTACGGTCCTCAGGGTTATACTGACCATATATATAGCTGTATTAAAGGCCCTTTGTGCCTCTTGTCTCTGTTAACAAGTGGTGAGGAGGTGTGAACTGTTTACTGTCCTCAGTGTTATACTGACCATAGATATAGCTGTATTAAAGGCCTTTTGTGTCTATTTTCTCTGTTAACAGGTGGTAAGGCGGTGTGAACTGTTTACTGTCCACAGTGTTATACTGACCAAAGATATAGCTGTATTAAAGGCCTTTTGTGTCTCTTGTCTCTGTAAACAGGTGGTGAGGCAGTGTAAACTGTTTACTGTCCTCAGTGTTTTACTGACCATAGATGTAGCTGTATTACAGGCCCTTTGTGCCTCTTGTCTCTGTTAACAGGTGGTGAGGTGGTGTGAACTGTTTACTGTCCTCAGTGTTATACTGACCATAGATATAGCTGTATTACAGGCCCTTTGTGCCTCTTGTCTCTGTTAACAGGTGGTGAGGTGGTGTGAACTGTTTACTGTCCTCAGTGTTATACTGACCATAGATATAGCTGTATTACAGGCCCTTTGTACCTCTTGTCTCTGTCAACAGGTGGTGAGGAGGTTTGAACTGTTTACTGTCATCAGTGTTATACTGACCAAAAATAAAGCTGTAATAAAGGCCCTTTGTGCCTCTCTGTTAACAGGTGGTGAGGTGGTGTGAACTGTTTACTGTCCTCAGTGTTATACTGACCATAGATATAGCTGTATTACAGGCTCTTTGTGCCTCTTGTCTCTGTTTATAGGTGGTGAGGCAGTGTGAACTGTTTACTGTCCTCAGTGTTATACTGACCATATATGCAGCTGTATTACAGGCCCTTTGTGCCTCCTGTCTCTGTTAACAGGTGGTGAGGCAGTGTGAACTGTTTACTGTCCTCAGTGTTATACTGACCATAGATGTAGCTGTATAACTGTTCCTTTGTGCCTCTTGTCTCTGTTACCAGGTGTTGAGGTGGTGTGAACTGTTTACTGTCCTCAGTGTTATACTGACCATAGATATAGCTGTATTAAAGGCCCTTACATCTCTTGTCTCTGTTAACATGTGGTGAAGTGGTATGAACTGTTTACTGTCCTCAGTGTTATACTGACCAAAGATATATCTGTATTACAGGCCCTTTGAACCTCTTGTCTCTGTTAACAGACGATGAGGCGATGTGAACTGTTGACTGTCCTCAGTGTTATACTGACCATAGATGTAGTTGTATTACAGGCCCTTTGTGCCTCTTGTCTCTGTTAATAGGTGGTGAGGGAGTGTGTGTTATACTGACCATAGATATAGCTGTATTAAAGGCCCTTTGTGCCTCTTGTCTCTGTTTATAGGTGGTGAGGCGATGTAAACTGTTTACTGTCCTCAGTGTTATAATGACCATAGATGTAACTGTATTACAGGCCCTTTGTGTCTCTCTGTTAACAGGTGCTGAGGTGATGTGAACTTTTTACTCTCCTCAGTGTTATACTAACCACAGATATTGTTAACAGGAGCTGAGGTGATGTGAACTTTTTACTCTCCTCAGTGTTATACTAACCACAGATATAGGTTTATCACAGGCCTTTTATGCCTCTCTGTTAGCAGGTGGTGAGGTGGTGTGAACTGTTTACTGTCCTCAGTGTTATACTGACCATAGATATAGCTGTATTAAAGGCCCTTTGTGCCTCTTGTCTCTGTTTATAGGTGGTGAGGCGATGTAAACTGTTTACTGTCCTTAGTGTTATAATGACCATAGATGTAACTGTATTACAGGCCCTTTGTGTCTCTCTGTTAACAGGTGCTGAGGTGATGTGAACTTTTTACTCTCCTCAGTGTTATACTAACCACATATATTGTTAACAGGTGCTGAGGTGATGTGAACTTTTTACTCTCCTCAGTGTTAAATTAACCACAGATATAGCTGTATCACAGGCCTTTTATGCCTCTCTGTTAACAGGTGGTGAGGTGGTGTGAACTGTTTACTGCCCTCAGTGTTATACTGACCACAGATATAGCTGTATCACAGGCCTTTTATGCCTATCTGTTAACAGGTGGTGAGGTGGTGTGATGAACTGTTTACTGCCCTCAGTGTTACACTGACCATAGATATAACTGTATTAAAGGCCTTTTGTGCCTCTTGTCTCTGTTAACAGGTGGTGAGGAGGTGTGAACTGTTTACTGTCCTCAGTGTTATACTGACCAAAGATATAGCTGTATTAAAGGCCTTTTGTGTCTATTTTCTCTCTTAACAGGTGGTAAGGCGGTGTGAACTGTTTACTGCCCACAGTGTTAAACTGACCAAAGATATAGCTGTATTAAAGGCCTTTTGTGCCTCTTGTCTCTGTAAACAGGTGGTATGGATGTGTGAACTGTTTACTGTCCTCAGTGTTATACTGACCAAAGATATAGTTGTATTAAAGGCCTTTTGTGCCTCTTGTCTCTGTTAACTGGTGGTGAGGAGGTGTGAACTGTTTACTGTCCTCAGTGTTATACTGACCAAAGATATATCTGTATTAAAGGCCTTTTGTGTCTATTTTCTCTCTTAACAGGTGGTAAGGCGGTGTGAACTGTTTACTGTCCACAGTGTTATACTGACCAAAGATATAGTTGTATTAAAGGCCTTTTGTGCCTCTTGTCTCTGTTAACTGGTGGTGAGGAGGTGTGAACTGTTTACTGTCCTCAGTGTTATACTGACCAAAGATATAGTTGTATTAAAGGCCTTTTGTGCCTCTTATCTCTGTTAACTGGTGGTGAGGAGGTGTGAACTGTTTACTGTCCTCAGTGTTATACTGACCAAAGATATATCTGTATTACAGGCCCTTTGTGCCTCTTGTCTCTGTTAACAGGTGGTGAGGTGTGAACTGTTTACTGTCCTCAGTGTTATACTGACCAAAGATATAGCTGTATTAAAGGCCTTTTGTGCCTCTTGTCTCTGTAAACAGGTGGTGAGGAGGTGTGAACTGTTTACTGACCTCAGTGTTATACTGACCAAAGATATAGCTGTATTAAAGGCCTTTTGTG
>SAYR01048506.1:30932-68956 GCA_004382745.1 Argopecten irradians irradians | reverse complement strand
ATGGCCTCTTGTCTCTGTTAACAGTGGTGAGGTGGTGTGAACTGTTTACTGTCCTCAGTGTTATACTGACCATAGATAGCTGTATTACAGCCCTTTGTGCCTCTTGTCTCTGTTAACAGGTGGTGAGGCGGTGGAACTGTTTACTGTCCTCAGTGTTATACTGACCATAGATTAGCTGTATTACAGCCCTTTGTGCCTTTGTCTCTGTTACAGTGGTGAGTGGTGCTGTGTGTATATAGCCCCTTTGTGCCTCTTGTCTCTGTTAACAGGTGGTGAGGCGGTGTGAACTGTTTACTGTCCTCAGTGTTATACTGACCATAGATATAGCTGTATTACAGGCCCTTTGTGCCTCTTGTCTCTGTTAACAGGTGGTGTGGTGTGAACTGTTTACTGTCCTCAGTGTTATACTGACCATAGATGTAGCTGTATTACAGGCCCTTTGTGCCTCTTGTCTCTGTTAACAGGTGGTTAGGTGGTGTGAACTGTTTACTGTCCTCAGTGTTATACTGACCATAGATATAGCTGTATTACAGGCCCTTTGTGCCTCTTGTCTCTGTTAACAGGTGGTGAGCCGGTGTGAACTGTTTACTGTCCTCAGTTTTATACTGACCATAGATATAGCTGTATTACAGCCCCTTTGTGCCTCTTGTCTCTGTTAACAGGTGGTGAGGGCGTGTGAACTGTTTACTGTCCTCAGTGTTATACTGACCAATGATGTAGCTGTATTACAGGCCCTTTGTGCCTCTTGTCTCTGTTAACAGGTGGTGAGGGTGTTTGAACTGTTTACTGTCCTCAGTGTTATACTGACCATAAAGTAGCTGTATTACAGGCCCTTTGTGCCTCTTGTCTCTGTTAACAGGTGGTGAGGTGGTGTGAACTGTTTACTGTCCTCAGTGTTATACTGACCATAGATGTAGCTGTATTACAGGCCCTTTGTGCCTCTTGTCTCTGTTACAGGTGGTGAGGCGGTGTGAACTGTTTACTGTCCTCAGTTTTATACTGACCATAGATATAGCTGTATTACAGCCCCTTTGTGCCTCTTGTCTCTGTTATAGGTGGTGAGGCGGTGTGAACTGTTTACTGTCCTCAGTGTTATACTGACCATAGATATAGCTGTATTACAGGCCCTTTGCCTCTTGTCTCTGTTAACAGGTGGTGAGGTGGTGTGAACTGTTTACTGTCCTCAGTGTTATACTGACCATAGATATAGCTGTATTACAGGCCCTTTGTGCCTCTTGTCTCTGTTAACAGGTGGTGAGTGGTGTGAACTGTTTACTGTCCTCAGTGTTATACTGACCATAGATATAGCTGTATTACAGGCCCTTTGTGCCTCTTGTCTCTGTTAACAGGTGGTGAGGCGGTGTGAACTGTTTACTGTCCTCAGTGTTATACTGACCATAGATATAGCTGTATTACAGGCCCTTTGTGCCTCTTGTCTCTGTTAAAGGTGGTGAGTGGTGTGAACTGTTTACTGTCCTCAGTGTTATACTGACCATAGATATAGCTGTATTACAGGCCCTTTGTGCCTCTTGTCTCTGTTTATAGGTGGTGAGGTGGTGTGAACTGTTTACTGTCCTCAGTGTTATACTGACCATAGATGTAGCTGTATTACAGGCCCTTTGTGCCTCTTGTCTCTGTTAACAGGTGGTGAGGTGGTGTGAACTGTTTACTGTCCTCAGTGTTATACTGACCATAGATATAGCTGTATTACAGGCCCTTTGTGCCTCTTGTCTCTGTTAACAGGTGGTGAGGCGTGTGAACTGTTTACTGTCCTCAGTGTTATACTGACCATAGATATAGCTGTATTACAGGCCCTTTGTGCCTCTTGTCTCTGTTAACAGGTGGTGAGGTGGTGTGAACTGTTTACTGTCCTCAGTGTTATACTGACCATAAATGTAGCTGTATTACAGGCCCTTTGTGCCTCTTGTCTCTGTTAACAGGTGGTGAGGCGGTGTGAACTGTTTACTGTCCTCAGTGTTATACTGACCATAGATGTAGCTGTATTACAGGCCCTTTGTGCCTCTTGTCTCTGTTAACAGGTGGTGAGGTGGTGTGAACTGTTTACTGTCCTCAGTGTTATACTGACCATAGATGTAGCTGTATTACAGGCCCTTTGTGCCTCTTGTCTCTGTTAACAGGTGGTGAGGCGGTGTGAACTGTTTACTGTCCTCAGTGTTATACTGACCATAGATATAGCTGTATTACAGGCCCTTTGTGCCTCTTGTCTCTGTTAACAGGTGGTGAGGTGGTGTGAACTGTTTACTGTCCTCAGTGTTATACTGACCATAGATGTAGCTGTATTACAGGCCCTTTGTGCCTCTTTGTCTCTGTTAACAGGTGGTGAGTGGTGTGAACTGTTTACTGTCCTCAGTGTTATACTGACCATAGATGTAGCTGTATTACAGGCCCTTTGTGCCTCTTGTCTCTGTTAACAGGTGGTGAGGCGGTGTTGAACTGTTTACTGTCCTCAGTGTATACTGACCATAGATATAGCTGTATTACAGCCCTTTGTGCCTCTTGTCTCTGTTAACAGGTGGTGAGGCGGTGTGAACTGTTTACTGTCCTCAGTGTTATACTGACCATAGATATAGCTGTATTACAGGCCCTTTGTGCCTCTTGTCTCTGTTAACAGGTGGTGAGGTGGTGTGAACTGTTTACTGTCCTCAGTGTTATACTGACCATATATGTAGCTGTATTACAGCCCTTTGTGCCTCTTGTCTCTGTTTATAGGTGGTGAGGCGGTGAACTGTTTACTGTCCTCAGTGTTATACTGACCATAGATATAGCTGTATTACAGGCCCTTTGTGCCTCTTGTCTCTGTTAACAGGTGGTGAGGTGGTGTGAACTGTTTACTGTCCTCAGTGTTATACTGACCATAGATGTAGCTGTATTACAGGCCCTTTGTGCCTCTTGTCTCTGTTAACAGGTGGTGAGGTGGTGTGAACTGTTTACTGTCCTCAGTGTTATACTGACCATGAGATAGCTGTATTACAGCCCTTTGTGCCTCTTGTCTCTGTTAACAGGTGGTGAGGCGGTGTGAACTGTTTACTGTCCTCAGTGTTATACTGACCATAGATATAGCTGTATTACAGGCCCTTGTGCCTTCTGTCTCTGTTAACAGGTGGTGAGGTGGTGTGAACTGTTTACTGTCCTCAGTGTTATACTGACCATAAATGTAGCTGTATTACAGGCCCTTTGTGCCTCTTGTCTCTGTTAACAGGTGGTGAGCGTGTGAACTGTTTACTGTCCTCAGTGTTATACTGACCATAGATGTAGCTGTATTACAGGCCCTTTGTGCCTCTTGTCTCTGTTAACAGGTGGTGAGGTGGTGTGAACTGTTTACTGTCCTCAGTGTTATACTGACCATAGATATAGCTGTATTACAGGCCCTTTGTGCCTCTTGTCTCTGTTAACAGGTGGTGAGTGGTGTGAACTGTTTACTGTCCTCAGTGTTATACTGACCATAGATGTAGCTGTATTACAGGCCCTTTGTGCCTCTTCTCTGTTAACAGGTGGTGAGGTGGTGTGAACTGTTTACTGTCCTCAGTGTTATACTGACCATAGATGTAGCTGTATTACAGGCCCTTTGTGCCTCTTGTCTCTGTTAACAGGTGGTGAAGCGGTGTGAAATTTTTACTGTCCTCAGTGTTATACTGACCATAGATATAGCTGTATTACAGCCCTTTGTCCTCTTGTCTCTGTTAACAGGTGGTGAGGTGGTGTGAACTGTTTACTGTCCTCAGTGTTATACTGACCATAGATGTAGCTGTATTACAGCCCTTTGTGCCTCTTGTCTCTGTTAACAGGTGGTGAGGCGGTGTGAACTGTTTACTGTCCTCAGTGTTATACTGACCATAGATATAGCTGTATTACAGGCCCTTTGTGCCTCTTGTCTCTGTTAACAGGTGGTGAGGTGGTGTGAACTGTTTACTGTCCTCAGTGTTATACTGACCATAGATATAGCTGTATTACAGGCCCTTTGTGCCTCTTGTCTCTGTTAACAGGTGGTGAGGCGTGTGAACTGTTTACTGTCCTCAGTGTTATACTGACCATAGATATAGCTGTATTACAGCCCTTTGTGCTCTTGTCTCTGTTAACAGGTGGTGAGGTGGGTGTGAACTGTTTACTGTCCTCAGTGTTATACTGACCATAGATGTAGCTGTATTACAGGCCCTTTGTGCCTCTTGTCTCTTTACAGGTGGTGAGGCGGTGTGAATGTTTTACTGTCCTCAGTGTTATACTGACAAAGATATAGCTGTATTACAGCCCCTTTGTGCCTCTTGTCTCTGTTAACAGGTGGTGAGGCGGTGTGAACTGTTTACTGTCCTCAGTGTTTATACTGACCATAGATGTAGCTGTATTACAGGCCCTTTGTGCCTCTTGTCTCTGTTAACAGGTGGTGAGGCTGTGTGAACTGTTTACTGTCCTCAGTGTTATACTGACCATAGATGTAGCTGTATTACAGGCCCTTTGTGCCTCTTGTCTCTGTTTACAGGTGGTGAGGCGGTGTGAACTGTTTACTGTCCTCAGTGTTATACTGACCATAGATATAGCTGTATTACAGGCCCTTTGTACCTCTTGTCTCTGTTAACAGGTGGTGAGGCGATGTGAACTGTTTACTGTCCTCAGTGTTATACTGACCAAAGATATAGCTGTATTACAGCCCTTTGTGCCTCTTGTCTCTGTTAACAGGTGGTGAGGTTGTGTGAACTGTTTACTGTCCTCAGTGTTATACTGACCATAGATATAGCTGTATTACAGGCCCTTTGTGCCTCTTGTCTCTGTTAACAGGTGGTGAGGCGTGTGAACTGTTTACTGTCCTCAGTGTTATACTGACCATAGATATAGCTGTATTACAGCCCCTTGTGCCTCTTGTCTCTGTTAACAGGTGGTGAGGCGGTGTGAACTGTTTACTGTCCTCAGTGTTATACTGACCATAGATATAGCTGTATTACAGCCCTTTGTGCCTCTTGTCTCTGTTTATAGGTGGTGAGGTGGTGTGAACTGTTTACTGTCCTCAGTGTTATACTGACCATAGATGTAGCTGTATTACAGGCCCTTTGTGCCTCTTGTCTCTGTTAACAGGTGGTGAGGTGTGTGAACTGTTTACTGTCCTCAGTGTTATACTGACCATAGATGTAGCTGTATTACAGGCCCTTTGTGCCTCTTGTCTCTGTTAACAGGTGGTGAGGCGGTGTGAACTGTTTACTGTCCTCAGTGTTATACTGACCAAAGATATAGCTGTATTACAGGCCCTTTGTTGCCTCTTGTCTCTGTTAACAGGTGGTGAGGCGGTGTGAACTGTTTACTGTCCTCAGTGTTATACTGACCATAGATGTAGCTGTATTACAGGCCCTTTGTGCCTCTTGTCTCTGTTTACAGGTGGTGAGGTGGTGTGAACGTCTCCGTATTCGGAAACACTATTTGTAGACGGAAGCACCTCTGTCTATAGACTCATTACATATTCTTATCTAATAATTAATGTTTATTATAATAGCTTTTATATAGTAGGTATTTATTTCTCCATATTCGGAGCATTATACCAGTATAGATGGAAGCACCTCCATCTATGGAAATGTTCCATATTCCAATAATGTATTCAAGGATATAGATCAGCGCAAGGGAGGTAACTGAGGCGGGAACCAGTCTATGTTTAGTGTAGAATATTTGTATAACCTTTGTAAATCTCGATGTATCCAGTACCTGTACTTTGATGATTTATGATTATAATAAATCATAAGTTGATTTTTATTCCTGACTTTGTTCTTTTATGGAGTAGGGCTAGGCTGGAACCGAATCCCTTATATATTACTTTTACTTGGTGATTGCTGAAATACGCAACCCGCGCAGAAAAGTTACACAGTCCCTTTGTGCCTCTTGTCTCTGTTAACAGGTGGTGAGTTGGTATGAACTGTTTACTGTCCTCAGTGTTATACTGACCATAGATATAGCTGTATTACAGCCCCTTTGTGCCTCTTGTCTCTGTTTATAGGTGGTGAGGTGGTGTGAACTGTTTACTGTCCTCAGTTTTATACTGACCAAAGATATAGCTGTATTACAGCCCCTTTGTGCCTCTTGTCTCTGTTAACAGGTGGTGAGGCGGTGTGAACTGTTTACTGTCCTCAGTGTTATACTGACCATAGATATAGCTGTATTACAGGCTCTTTGTGCCTCTCTGTTTACAGGCGGTAGGGCGGTATGACCTGTTTACTGTCCTCAGTATTATACTGACCATATATATAGCTGTATTACAGTCTCTTTGTGCCTCTTGTCCATGTTTATAGGTGGTGAGGCAATGTGAACTGTTTACTGTCCTCAGTGTTATACTGACCATAGATATAGCTGTATTAAAGGCCCTTACGTCTCTTGTCTCTGTTAACATGTGGTGAAGTGGTATGAACTGTTTACTGTCCTCAGTGTTGTACTGACCAAAGATATATATGTATTACAGGCCCTTTGAACCTCTTGTCTCTGTTAACAGACGATGAGGCGATGTGAAGTGTTGACTGTCCTCAGTGTTATACTGACCATATATGTAGCTGTATTACAGGCCCTTTGTGTCTCTTGTCTCTGTTAATAGGTGGTGAGGCGGTGTGAACTTTTTACTGTCCTCAGTGTTATACTGACACTAGATATAGCTGTATTAAAGGCCCTTTGTGCCTCTTGTCTATGTTAACAGGTGGTGAGGCAGTGTGAACTTTTTACTGTCCTCAGTGTTATAATGACCATAGATGTAACTGTATTACAGGCCCTTTGTGTCTCTCTGTTAACAGGTGCTGAGGTGATGTGAACTTTTTACTCTCCTCAGTGTTATACTAAGCATAGATATAGCAGTACTACAGGCCCTTTGTGCCTCTTGTCTCTGTTAACAGGTGGTGAGGCAGTGTGAACTGTTTACTGTCCTCAGTGTTATACTGACCATAGATATAGCATTATTACAGGCCCTTTGTGCCTCTCTGTTAACCGGTGGTGAGGAGGTGTGAACTGTTTACTGTCCTCAGTGTTATACTGACCAAAGATATATCTGTATTACAGGCCCTTTGTGTCTCTTTTCTCTGTTAACAGGTGGTAAGGCGGTGTGAACTGTTTACTGTCCACAGTGTTATACTGACCATAGATATAGCTGTATTAAAGGCCCTTTGTGCATCTTGTCTCTGTTAACAGGTGGTGAGGCGGTGTGAACTGTTTATTGTCCTCAGTGTTATACTAACCTTAGATGTAGCTGTATTAGAGGCCCTTTGAACCTCTTGTCTCTGTTAACAGGTGGTGAGGCGTTGTGAACTGTTTACTGTCCTCAGTGCTATACTTACCATAGATATAGCTGTATTACAGGCCCTTTGTACCTCTTGTCTCTGTTAACAAGTGGTGAGGAGGTTTGAACTGTTTACTGTCATCAGTGTTATACTGACCAAAGATAAAGCTGTATTAAAGGCCCTTTGTGCCTCTCTGTTAACAGGTGATGAGGTGGTGTGAACTGTTTACTGTCCTCAGTGTTATACTGACCATAGATGTAGCTGTATTACAGGCCCTTTGTGCCTCTTGTCTCTGTTAACAGGTGGTGAGGCGATGTGAACTGTTTACTGTCCTCAGTGTTATACTGACCAAAGATATAGTTGTATTACAGGCCCTTTGTGCCTCTCTCTTAACAGGTGGTGAGGCGATGTGAACTGTTTACTGTCCTCAGTGTTACACTGACCATAGATATAGCTGTATTAAAGGCCCTTTGTACCTCTTGTCTCTGTTAACAGGTGGTGAAGTGGTATGAACTGTTTACTGTCCACAGTGTTATTACTGACAAAGATATAGCTGTATTACAGGCCCTTTGTGCCTCTTGTCTCTGTTAACAGGTGGTGAGCGATGTTGAAACTGTTACTGTCCTCAGTGTTATACTGACCATATATATAGCGGTATTGACCACATGGCAGGTTGCTGGACCCACTGTACAGAGAAGTTGAAATATTTGAGAAAAGAAGATCTGTTGATAAGATGAAGACATCAAACTACAACCAGAGTTAGAACACTGTACTTCAAAAAATATCTCAATCTGGCTAGTAGGTACGACATTCCAACTCTACTTTAGTCTTGTTCAATTTCTTGAACTTTCAATACTGCTGCTACAAAAAAAAATCTTCATTGGCTAAGAGGAGACAATATTCTCATTGGGCTAAGGTGGGAGACAACTACTCTCCCATTGGCCTAGGGGAGACAATATCTCATTGGGCTAAGGGGAGACAATATCTCATTGGGCTTAGGGGAGACAATATCTCATTGGCTAAGGGGAGACAATATCCCATTGGGCTCAGGGGAGACAATATCCCATTGGGCTAAGGGGAGACAATATCCCATTGGGCTTAGGGGAGACAATATCTCATTGGGCTAAGGGGAGACAATATATCACTGGGCTAAGGGGAGACAATATCACGTTGGGCTAAGGGGAGATAATATCACATTGGACTAAGGGGAGACAATATCACATTGGGCTAAGGGGAGACAATATCTCATTGGGCTTAGGGGAGACGATATCTCATTGGGCTAAGGGGAGACAATATCTCATTGGGCTAAAGGGAGACATTATACAATTACTGATGAGTGCTGAGGTGTTACTTGTTGCAAACTTTCTTTTGGTTAGTTTTAGGGGTGGGGTCAAAAGGGGTTAATTTGGCTATTTCCATATAAATGACTTCTTCTCTGAAACTAAGCATGGGATAGCACTCATAATGCAATGGTAGCTAGCACTCATAATGCATTGATAGCTCCTTACAGGGTGGGGATTCAAAATTGTACAAATGATGGGTCTGACCCCCTGGATGTCTGAGGGGCGGGTTCAAAAGAGCTCAATTTATTTCGCTTTTTCCATAGAAACAACCTCTTCTCTGCAACTAAACATGGGAGAGCACTCATAATGCAATGGTAGCATCCTTATAGTGTGGGATTCAAAATTATACAAATGATGGGGCTGACCCTCCGGCGGCCTGAGGGGTGGGGCCAAAAGGGGTCAATTTTACTATTTCAATATAAACGACTTCTTGTTTGCAACTAAACATGGGATTACGCTCATATTGCAATGGTAGCATCCTTATAGGGTGGGGTCACATCATTCAAAATTGTGCAAATGATGGGACAGATCCCTCGGGGCCTGTGAGGGCGGGGTCAAAGGGGTAAATTTATTTCGCTTTTTCCATAGAAACGACTTCTCTAAGCATGGGAGAGCACTCATAATGCAATGGTAGCATCCTTGTGTACAAATTATGGAACTGACCCCCCCCCCCCCGCCAAGTCCATGCCCTTCTTCAATTAATGTTCTAATTTCAACAAAAGTCAACTAGGCTGTTCCCCGATAGCTGTGGTGTACCAGCAGAGTTAATGTTCCATTAATACACTGGACATCATTGTAGATATTGTATAATGCTGTGACACGAGAATTGATACCTGTGTTTGTTAACAGGTGTGATATATGGCTACAAAGGAATTTTGCTACTGTTTGGTATATTCATGGCCTATGAGACAAGGAGCGTAAAGCTGAAACAAGTGAATGACTCTAGATTTGTAGGAATGAGTATTTATGGTGTGTATGTGGTGGTAAGTTCTTCTATCATATATAATTACATTGTGGTTGATCTTTTCTGACTAAATACATTGATTGTAATGAGGTGGTAAATTCTCCTACTGTATGTACTTATATTGTGGTTAAAAGATCTTCTCTGACTAAATACATTGATTATAATGTGGTAGTAAGTTCTCCTATCATATGTAATTACATTGCGGTTGATCTTCTCTAACTAAATACATTGATTATGATGCCATTTGTTCTCCTATTATATGTAATTAAATTGTGGTTAAAAGATCTTCTCTGACTAAATACATTGATTATAATGTGGTAGTAAGTTCTCCTATCATATGTAATTACATTGTGGTTGATCTTCTCTCACTTAATACATTGATTATAATGTGGTAGTAAGTTCTCCTATCATATGTAATTACATTGTGGTTGATCTTCTTTAACTAAATACATTGATTATGATGTGGTGGTAAGTTCTACCATATGTAATTACATTGTGGTTGATCTTCTCTAACTAAATACATTGATTATGATGCCATTTGCTCCCCTATTATATGTACTTAAATTGTGGTTAAAAGATCTTCTCTGACTAAATACATTGATTATAATGTGGTAGTAAGTTCTCCTATCATATGTAATTACATTGTGGTTGATCTTCTTTAAATAAATACATTGATTATGATGTGGTGGTAAGTTCTATCATATGTAATTACATTGTGGTTGATCTTCTCTAACTAAATACATTGATAATGATGCCATTTGTTCTCCTATTATATGTACTTAAATTGTGGTTAAAAGATCTTCTACGACTAAATATATTGATTATGATGTGGTGGTAAGTTCTCCTATCATATGTAATTACATTGTGGTTGATCTTCTCTCACTAGATACATGTACATTGATTATTATGTGGTGGTAAGTTCTATCATATGTAATTATATTGTGGTTGATCTTGTCTGACTGAATACATTGATTATAATGTGGTAGTAAGTTCTCCTATCATATGTAATTACATTGTGGTTGAAAGATCTTCTCTGACTAAATACATTGATTATGATGTGGTGGCAATTGAGTTCTATCATATGTACTTACATTGTGGTTGATCTTCTTTAACTAAATACATTGATTTTGATTTGGTGGTAATTAAGTTCTATCATATGTAAGTACATTGTGGTTGATCTTCTCTCACTAAATACATTGATTATAATGTGGTGGTAATTAAGTTTTATCATATGTAATTACATTGTGGTTGATCTTCTCTAACTAAATACATTGATTATGATGCCATTTGTGTTTTTGAGGAGTTAAAAATTTTAAAATGACAATTGTACTGTTCAATGGCAGATAACTCTTTTATATGCAAAGTTGACAAAAACTTCACTTATATATGGATTATTATTAAAGCTTTGGGTAATATAATTGATTTTGTAATGCTTCAAAAATCATAGTACTAACTCACCTGATTTGTACATGTAATCATTATAACTCTGATTATTCACTGTTACAGGTGTTGTGTGTGATAACAGCTCCCATCACTCTTATCATCAGTAACCAACAAGATGCCAGCCTTGCCTTCGTAGCCCTCGCCATTCTTTTATACAGTTTTCTGTCTATGGGTCTCATATTTGTACCTAAGGTAATTATATTCATCTATTTATGTTAGCTCTTCTTATTCATATTGTTTGACAAGAAAATAACCAGTTATAGGGTTCTGTTTATGTCAGATAAAGCTATTTCAAATCTTTTCCTTCATTATGTATATCTTTTAATCTTTTTTTGTTTTTTTTTTAAATTGACTAATCTTCCATTGCATTCTGTGATATATTGTTGAAATAAGTCCCAATCCAAAGAAAAATCATCTGGAAGTGCGGACCATGACTGAATCTGTGGCCAGTAAGGAGGAAGAAGAAAGACATCAGAGGCTGCTTATAGAAAATAAAGGCCTCAAAAAACAGATTTCAGAGGTAATTAACTTACCGGTACAGTCTTGAAAAGGAAGTCTTGGTAAAAATATTTGTTCTTATCGTGTAATAAAATGTTTCATTATCTCAAACTAAAAGAAAGGAAGATAAAACAAAAATTATGTGGACGTGTTGAGTTCCAATACAATTGAGGCTTAGAAAATATTCTGGTGACTGAGAAGGAATTGATTAAGCCTACAAAGCTATTAGATCAGTACAATCTAAAAACTACTTTGCAGGAAAAACAAAATTTATATCTTTTGCCAAAACCCGAAAATTTGAAGTGTTATAAGACTTTTGCTGATCAAAACCAAAAAAGACAGTATTGTTAATATACATAACCTGTTTTCCTGTTACAGATGGAAGATAGAGTAAAGGAACTAAAGGAGAAATTACAACGTAAAACACAACAAAGACTTTTAATTACTGGAGACGGTCCAGAGAGGAACAAAGTTACACCAACAAATAAAACTGACCAATCGCAGCTGGACAGTGACGTAGACAAGTCACCTGACTTACACGATACCATGGACCATAAAAACATCTTCAGTGATAATACGTCTGTACCATTTCTGTTATATCGTAGCTAAAACCCGTTTCTAGTAGCTTACAATACAACGTGACATCATCATGGAGGTTTCCATCTTGTATTCAGTTTAATACAATGCGCATGCTCAGACATACAAGCGTGTAGTGATACAGATTAACAGACTTACTAAAGTCCGAGTTATACAAATAACACTGTGTACCGTATTTACTACATTCCTCCCCTCTATTTAAAAAGTCAGTCTTTAAATGTCTATAATTTCACCATTAATTATTATAGGGGATATTTAGAGTATTTTTCTTTAAAGATACACAGTAAATTATAGACTTTAAATTTACTCATTTCTTTTAAATCATAAATGTCAATGTCAGTTTCTCAATTTTACGACACTGTAGATGGATTTTTAAAACACTCATTTTTAACTCTATGAAATGAAATAAAACACTTTAACAGTATAACATTGTCATTTTGTCATTAGAAAAATTAAACAAAACTGAAACATTATAGAACCCAGGGGTTCTTAAGAGTCTGCACGGGGAGTTATTATGTCCCCAGAGCACAGTGCAGCTCTGACCTATACCTAGCTACAAATCTAAACGCGATGGAGCTTTCCTTCGTCGAGCTGGGTTTCGTCTCGGAGATGGTGCTGACACAGTCTTGCCCGAGGACACAGCCACAGGATTTTCCAATGGTGGAGGAGGCGTCGCGACATCAGATGGAGGTTGGATAGGGACTGTTTCTGAGGCCTTCGGTGTGATTGGTATTGGTAATTTGGGTGGTAAGTCAACAACGAGTTCAGGGATGGGTAATTTCCCTTTGATGATTTGATCGGTATGTCTCCGCCACACCGCTCCATTACCAACATTTACTCGGTACGAAAGTGGACCTGTTTTCGATTCGATAGTTCCTGGGATCCACTTTTCTCCGCTTTGTCGATAATCACGTACATTTACCGTTTCTCCTTCGCTGAATTGTCGAGACGACTGATTTTCGTTTATCATCTTCTGATTATTACGAACTGTACGACTCGTGCTCGGTCGGATAAGACTCAGGCGTGTTTGTAACGATCTTCCCATGAACAAATGCGCCGGGGTTTCGTTCGTTGTCGCATGTGGTGTCGATCTGTAGGCTAGTAGGAAATTACATAGTCTTTTATTTAACGTTCCTCCGTCCTTCCGCGATGCTTTCATGGCCTGTTTGAACGTTTGAACTAGTCGTTCCGCTAAACCGTTGGTACGGGGGTGGTATGGTGCGGACGTAGTGTGACGTATACCGTTGTATTTCATAAAGTGTTGAAATTCGTCAGATACAAATTGCGGGCCGTTGTCCGAAACTATACATTCGGGTAAGCCGTTCCTGGAGAACACTTCACGCATAACTTCGATCGTTTTCGACGCCGTCGTCGTTGACATTGGTATTATTTCCGGCCATTTAGAATGAGCGTCCACCATGAGGAGGAACATGGACCCTTCGAAAGGTCCGGCGAAGTCGACATGGACTCGCTGCCATGGTAGTTGTGGCCATTCCCATGGGTGCACAGGTGCGGCGTTCGGGCTACTTTTGTGCATCACACACCCATGACACTTTTTAGCTTGTGTTTCTAAGTCACTGTCTATTCCTGGCCACCAGACGTAGCTCCTGGCTAGCGCCTTTATCTTGCTCGCACCAAGATGACCTTCATGTATTTGATCCATGACCTTGAGACGGAGATTTTCGGGAATTATTACACGTATCCCCCACATCAAACATCCGTCGTGTAACGATAGTTCCGTTTTACGGTTAGCATAGGCAGCTATGTCGGGGTCTGCCTTCACATCATTATTCCAACCGTTTAATGTCATTTCATAGACTTTCGACAATACTGGATCTCTCCTTGTTTTTTGTCGCACTTCCTTGACCGATACCGGTAGTGTGTCAAATTGAGTCGTCATGAACACATAGTCGACATCCGGCTCGTCGGTTTCTCGTTCCTTCACGATCGGTAAGCGCGATAGACCGTCAGCGTTTCCATGACTTTTCGTACCTTTGAATTCAATCTTGTACTGAAAACCGGACAAATACAACGCGTATCGCTGAAGACGTGCGGCTGTCGTAGCAGGAATACCTTTCTGTGGGTGGAAAATATACACCAGGGGTTGATGGTCCGTTATTAGTGTGAACTCATGACCGTAGAGATAGGCGTAGAACTTTTTCACACCCCATACAATTCCCAGAGCTTCCTTGTCTATTTGCGAGTAGTTTTTTTCAGCAGCAGTAAGGCTTCGCGAGGCATATGCTATTGGCTTTTCGTCGCCGTTCTCGAGACGATGAGACAATACAGCACCGATACCAAACGGAGACGCGTCGCACGAGAGTACCACGGGTAATCGCGGGTCGTAATGCGTCAGAACTTCGTCCGATGTCATCATTTCCTTCACACGGTCGACGGCCTTCTGACATTCCTCGGTCCATTCCCATTCAGCATCCTTTTCCAGAAGTTTGTGTAGCGGGCTAAGTACGGTAGCAAGGTTTGGGAGAAACCTCGCATAATAGTTCACTAACCCTAACAGAGCTCGGAGCTCACTCACGGTTTTCGGAATCGGAGCGTTGACTACAGAGTTGACCTTGTCGTCGGTTTTGTGAATACCGTCCTTGTCGATTACATGACCGCAGAATTCGATCTTGTCGAGCATAAACGCACATTTCTCCTTGTTTAGGCGTAGACCAAATTTATCTAGGCGCTGAAGCACGGTTTCGAGGTTTCGCATATGTTCTTCCTCCGTTTCGCCGGTTATAATCATATCATCAAGAATACATTGGACACGACCTATCCCTTGAAGCACTTGGTCCATGGCACGTTGCCAAATGGCAGGTGCCGAGGCTATACCAAACACGAGCCTCTGATATTGGAAAAGGCCAAGATGGGTGTTTATAGTTAGGAATTTCCGATCCTCTGGTCTCACCTCCATTTGCAGGTACGCCTGCTTTAAGTCCAACTTTGTAAATTTCACACCTCCGGCTAACGAAGCGAATATGTCCTCAACTTTCGGTAACGGATACTGGTCCACGTCGAGTACCGGGTTGATTGTGACCTTGAAATCTCCACAAATTCTCACGGAATTGTCTTTCTTAGGGATTGGCACAATCGGTGTGGCCCATTCACTCGTTTCGACCTTCTTTAGGATACCAGCACCCATTAATCGTGTTATCTCAGTTTCAACTTTTGGTTTAATGGCGTATGCCACAGTTCTCGCCTTACAAAATTTCGGATTGGCCCCGGGGCGTACTTTGATCTGAGCGGTAATGTCCTTTAACGTACCCAACTCATCCTTGAACACGGCGGCATATTTCAGTTTGAGACCTTGTACTGTCATGTTTTCACATTTCTCATGAAAGTTGAGTCGCCGAGCTTCCTTGATTGCCGTCCAATCAAGTGTCAACACATCGCGGTAAATCTGGTGCAACCAAGTCATGCAGGATGGAATACGGTTTCCCGCCAATAACACTCAACAACACCGGAACTTTTTTTCCATTTGGCACCTCATTTGCCTTAAAAAATTGTTCCAGACGTTCCTGATAACACTTCCACGACTCGACGAAATCGTCAAAGTTGTCGATTTTCCCCATGCGTCCAGCCATCCTCGTCGCCAGAATGTTTTATCGTAGCTAAAACCCGTTTCTAGTAGCTTACAACACAACGTGACATCATCATGGAGGTTTCCATCTTGTATTCAGTTTATTACAATGCGCATGCTCAGACATACAAGCGTGTAGTGATACAGATTAACAGACTTACTAAAGTCCGAGTTATACAAATAACAGTGTGTACTGTATTTACTACAATTTCAACCTAATTTGGACTCAAACTCGAGCATTAAGAAAAATTTACATTACTCAATATCAGATCAAGACATTGAATTTTTGTGAAACCTTCCGAAATTATTTCAAATGCATCTTATTTATGGAGCAATACTAAAACTAAACTTTCATATATTTCAAAAGTTTAATACAATTTGTATTATAGATGTCCTGATTTCATGTGTGAATATTATGTCATGTTTTGGGAAATATTACATAAGTTTCCACCTTTTACAATTTTCTTTTAAATTTTACACTACTTTAATTTTTTTGCCATATTTAATTGTTTTACTGCCATATATATTTACACCAACATTTACATCAGTGAATAATAAGGCATTTTTAATTACCTTCATAGAGAATAATTTTACTTTGATGTAATAAAAACAAAGTGATTTTTACATCATGTACATTTGTACATGTAATTTAGATTTGATAAACATGTACATGTATCACACATTTATGTGATATATATTTAATATTATTGATTACTTTACTACCCAGACACCCAGTGTCATACTGAGATCAGATCTTAATGTAGTAGCTGGTGGCTACACCTGTAAACAGAAGATATCCATATATCTTTTTAATGATCTTTTTGCTGTTACGCAGTTATATTCAAAGATGGTTTCCTGCGTATAGTAAAAAAAAATAACCGCAAAACCAAGAAATGTGCATTTCTTGTGGATTTGTTAGAAAAAAAATCAATAAAAATGGTATCAGATACTGCAGTATTACTCCAGTTATTGGTTTTCTCATTGGGATCTTGAAACAAATAAACTGGCCAGATCATCGACATGGACATATGGAATATTACATGATCATTTCAGTCCAGTTAGATGTCAATAGGAGAAAATAGGGTCAACAGGGTCAAAGGTAATGTTTACAGGAGAAATATCTTGTTAATGTTGTTACTCTTATGAATATAAATAGTTAATTTTATTACTAAACATATTTTACACATACTATGTTAATTTCACTTTGGTAATCCTCAATTGATATGACTATTCTATGATCCAGTTGATGTCACACTTTCTCCGAAAAGGGGTAAAAGTAACGGTACGAATAATATTAAAGAAATTGTATGCATATGTAGATGTAGATAAAGGATGAGACACACAACATCAAAGAACAGAAGCTGTATAGAAACTAGAAGCACATGCAGATTTAGTGCATGGAGGCTTGTAAAAAGAGATGGGGGTGTCAGATTCTCACAAAAAAGTTTGCAAACAAAATTTATTTCATAACACGATGAAAATAAAAAATAGTGACTTCAATACTTAATTTTCCAAGCTACTTTATAAAATGAAATACGTTTACACGTATTATTCCATTGATTTTTTCCAAGGGTTTATTTTTTTCCAAATTGATACGCAACATCAATGTTTCTATTGTGACATGACGATAACATCGAATTTCAGCACCATTCTCGGGTTATTTTTTCCGTCATGGAATGAAAAAAATGAATAGGCCAATCAGAAAGCCAGAAACAAAGAGAGAAATAATTATTTATGATAATTCGATGTCTCATATTTGCTTTGTGGAACGTCATTTCATAGTGTTATTTTCAATATTTATTTTTTTTTATTTTTTTTATTATGTATTTTTTTTAATTTTTTTTTGTACTTTTGTTCATGCATCTGCATTATAAGTTAAATAAGCTCCTCAAAACAGTTTTGCCCTAATAATAGATAGAATCAGCTAAAGGCTTGCAAAAATGAAAAATTCAACACTTGCATCGTAAATATCTAAGTGTTCATTAACTGAAACAAGAACAGTAACTCCAATATATTGGAATCACAAGGGCCTTAGTGGGAGGTCAAAAGGAGTTTAATAAGCTAAAATTTCAAAAACCTTCATCTAAAATTCTGGAAATGGTAGAATCGAATACTAAAGATGGACCAAAAATTGTGAATTATACAATTCTGGGGTCTCACGTTTCCCCCTGGGGAGGGGGTCAAGTTTACTTTAGTTTATTATTTATTCAATTTTCATAGGAAACGTTATTAGAATTAATAGCCTGAGATATAGCATTTTAACATTCATATCAGTCCTTGCTGACGCCCTGGAGGACCAGAGGGGTTTGGCCAAACAGGGTCAAAATTCCAAAAAATCTTCTTCCGAGTTCACAGGTTCGATGGAAACAAACACTCTTTATAGATTAAAAAGTCAAATTTATAAAATCATTGACCGTCTTCAAGGGCCAGTATATTAGTGTTTATATGTCTTTGTTTCATTCTATATCTGAACTCAGGTGACTGTTAAGGCCCATGGGCCTCTTGTTCAAACTTTTGTGATGATTTTTGCAAAACATTTACGCTTTTTGGGAGGGAAAAAAAGCGAAAAATGAAACATTGCTCTTTGTCTTCTCATTTCATCCTGTAAAAAGGTGTTTCCACAATTTTACTCTCGGGACATTTTCTATCTATGTGTAAACTAATTTCAAAATTAAAATGCGGGAAAACAGTTTTTGGGTGACCTAAAATATTGAGGGCAGTTAGCTACGGATCACTTCTTTGTTTAAAATTGATTCCAGAGTTGATTTAAGGTAAAAATAATATATAGTGATAATTTCACATGCTAAATGCAATGGTAACACCTTTAAAAATATTGGTTGCCAGAGTAGCGAAGAAGTGCTCTGATAATTTGAAATTTAATTTGTCAGCATTAAGAGAAATTGGTATAATAAAGAGATTATGAGATACGCTGAATAACATATTACTTTCAAAAAGATTGGTTACCATGGAAACATAATGGAGGCCCCATTTTGGTTGCAATTTAGATGTCATCAGATTTACAATTGCAAGTGAAATTTGGTATATGGGATTTTGAAGTACCATATTCAACCCAGTAAGCATCCATGTCCCTATAAGCGCCCTTCCCCCTTTTTGAGGCCTCCATTTCAATATTGCCCAGGCATAAATAAAGACCAAAATAAACAAAACTGTATAGATTTGCAATAATTTCGTCTTATACAATTTTTCATTTTTTTTTTTTTTTTTTTAAGCGCCCTAGGCACTTATGGGGTTAAATACGGTATGCTAAATAAGATACTTAGCAGTTTTGAAATAATTTGCTGCCATGGTAAAGAAATCAATGTCCCTAATTGGTTAAAATTCATATTGTAACACATTTCATTTCAAAATCTTTTTTCTTTTCCGCTCTTTAATCTATAGATTTTTAATGCAATTTGAAAAAGGTTTATCGACAGAGGAGAGGAAAACATCTTTTGAGTTTAAATAGCTGATGACAAAATGCATGTTTTCTTAATTACTCTTTGATTTCTGACATTAAAAAAGAGCATATCTAGTTAAGCTTTTTATCATGTTAGGGAAAATACAATAATAAAAATGCACTTATTTCAGTGTATAAATATGTTAGTTTACATAATTCTATCACTAATTGTTGTTTTATTAGGGTATCTATGGTCAAGTTTGAATTTAATGTCGCCTAGGCAAATGTTGACTTTTTAGAAAAAATATCATTGATTACATTCTAGCATTTGAAAAGCTACTTTCCCTGATTTAATTTTTTTAAAGGTAGATCTGCTTAAAGATCAGTCTCATGGCCATTTTTTTTATAATTTAAAAGTGTGGACAAAAATAGATAACATGTCAAATATGTTAAGCAAACCTAAAAACCTTAACATTTATCCCTTGTCAAAATGGATATAAGATAAAGAATAAAACCATTTGCATTAGCAGAAATATTAAAAAAAAAAAATATGTTCGATAGGTGGATACAAGGGGACCCCTTGACAGATACCCACAATAATGTGAGAAGTTATCTTGAAGGCTCTTAATCCTTTTTAAATAGGCAAAACCGATAAAATATCTCGCATAAAGATGAAATATACCTAGACCTTTAACACTGCAAGATTTGAATGAACCCCACCTTTAAAGTGAATAGTCGGGCACATATTTTTCATTTCATAATATTTTATTAAATTCAAAGATTCAATTTTGGATCGGGCAGCATACAAAGCCTATATATGCCCTCTCCACATTATTACCGTACATAAATGTATTGTGTATAGAAACATATTTTAAGAGCATATCTTTAAAAGCATATTTGCACAGGACTGGATCAATAAAATAATGTATTTTTGTTTTAATAAAAATATTATAGATGTCTCAGTAATGAGTAATATTGTCTGAAGTCAAGGCTGGCAACTCTGTTACATGACCTACAGCACCCCACTTCACTTTAAACGATTAAAAAGCACATTTATTCCAACTAACATTTTATAATTATAGAATTTGACAATGTTTTCTCAGATTTCTCCAGTTGTGTATAAGACATTGAATGATATGTTGAATGAAAGATAAATATTACTGAAGTATGGTTGTGTATAATTTGTAACATGTTAATTCCAATTAATGTGCTTTTTAATCGCTTAAAGTGAAGTGGGGTGCTGTAGGTCATGTGACCAAGTTGCCAACACAATGTATTTATATCACCAAGATATGCTATCAGATTATCTTTTTAGTTTGCAAATGCCCCTGGTCTAAATGTGTTCATATATATCAAAACGGCAGACAAGTTCTACTATGTTGTCCAATGGAAAAGCTCAGTGTAAAAATTTCCTCATAAGCAATTACTGGTATACTGGATATATTTTCACTATTTTTACCAACTTTAGCCTTTAGACTATTCACTTAAAGGATGACGTATCAATATTACACTGGATCCTTATACGCACTGTCTTTCAGATACGAATTAAATACTGGGATAAGTAGTTACTCCAACAGTGTAGACAAGATATGTATGTTCTGCTTCGTACCTTATCCGTTCATAAATTATTTCATTTCTGAATATTTCATTTGATATAAAAAGAACACAAGACTGATATTCTTTTGAAGACTATTAATTTTGCTGCCTAACTGGTGAAAGTGGACGCGTAAAATGTATATATCTGAGTCCTAAGCCCTTTTGTGAAACCAAACGAGCCACCCAACCTGAAAAATCCTGCAGTGCAGGTTAGCAGGAGGTGCACCAGCACTCAATGCTTAAGATTTCAAATACTGGATTTAAGAAGGCCGTGAAAAGGAAAATGTGACCGAATGAGATACTAAAGTCTTTATTGAACAGTCTTTGGATTTAAGAAGGCCGTGAAAATGAAAATGTGACCGAATACTAAAGTAAATGAAATAAATACTAAAGTCTTTATTGAACAGTCTTAAAACGAAAGAAATATCCAGTGGCACGTATATACACTGTATCCTCCAAAACATCTCTGTATCGTTAGGTCCAATATATGCTGGTCCTCCAGGATCCTACACAAAGACTAGAACACTGCAACTTATATACACAGAAATCATTCCAAATTCTACAACAGAAAAAACATTATTAGTTCCTGCACAAATTATCTATAAACAAAAGTAAAACTGCATAGGGAGAAGACCTAAATAGGAAATACCTCCTGTCTGATCACTTCGAGATTTGTCAATAAATTGTTTGAAATTGAATTTGAACACTAGCACATTAATATAAAACAAACATTCTAAAGAAATAATAAAACATATAGGTCGATGACATGAACCCTACAAATGCACATACTTCGTGTGCCTAATGCATACATCTACCAGACTCATTATAATTAAATTGTAAGGAAACAAAATTTATTGACTGTATATCTAAGAACTAACACCATACGTATACAAATCAATCTGGAATTTGTAGAAGTCCACAAATTTACCATGTGTCCGAATGTTTTTAACAACATGCCCGATTTCCATCGGCCGTCAGACCACTGCTATTCTAATCTTACCATGATCTGATAATATCTACCAGCTTTTAAGAATGCTCTGGTGAAAATTGTGATTTTTTTCCTTATGACTTACTTTTTTTTCTATAATATAGATTTCTGGAAATAAGAGTTCATATCAAAGTTGAAAATGGAATAAAAAGAATATGGTAGTGTGGTTATTTTGAGCTATTGCATTGTATGAACCGGATACTTATATGTCGTGAACTATGGTGGAGGCATTTAAGACGAATTTCATTCTATACTGAAATATCATTATGGAAGATTAAAGATGCTCCACCGCTGACAAATAGTATTTTTTCACTATTAAAAACAGGAGCAGACGATTTAGTATTTTTCTTCAGTTACAAAAGTTACTTACTTTACACCATTACCACCATTGAAAAGTTTGAGCTTCTAATTTTACTTCAAATTGAAAATATGAAAAATAATTAATTGCATCCCGAAAAAATTCCGTGGCACTATATCCTATATGGAATGAACTACTGAATGCGCATGTACCAAAAGCAAAATAAATTATTTTATATTATTTTTTTGTTAATTAGACTATTATATACACGATTAAAAAACCAATTATTGTTTAAATGATGAATATTATTTATGCTCTGTCGGCGGTGGAGCATCTTTAAGCATGTGTAATTTTTTGGAACTTAAAAACTCAAAAACACCTCAAATTTACATAGTAGTGATTCCCTCTACACTATAATATGCAAGGTGACAATTTTCAGTGCTTCACAAAAAAAATTGCAATTCAAATGAAAACAAATCGCTGTTTCTAAAACAATCATAAAAATACACGGTCAGTGCGCTTGATTTTTTATCTAGATACAAAATTTGTCAGCTTTTCTTGCCAAAAATTAATATTTCTTTTAACTTCATTGAAATATAAAAAATAAACTCCAATAGGTTATAATTCCACTTGCTACAAATAGAGACACAAAGATCACAAAAACTCTTTGATTAACGCTGTGACTGGAAACGATTTGTACTTGATAGAATTAGGAAACAAGTAACAAAATGTTGAAATTTTGAAACAAAATAATAAGCTTTGTGGAATTAGGGACAGTTGATCAACAAAATATTTTGTAATTTACAACATTGAGATTTTGTATAAAAATATTGTGGAGACAGTACCAATTGTACAAAATAGTTAAATTATGAAAGAGACCCAGAGAATATGTACCACTGAATTTCCTTTAACAAATACTGTTCCAGTACTGTATGGAACCTGCCTCAAAATTCTCACTCATTTCTCATATTCATTAAACTACCATGATCATCATTGATGCTGTCTCCCTCTAAAGAAAATTGAAAACAAATAAAGAGGAGTCCTTAAGATGGCAGCTTCATGATAAGGGAGACAACTCGTATAAATTTAATGTATTTATTTCAAATAACAGTTATAACCTCCATAATCTAACTCTGCGAATTTTTGTTCACAATATATAGATTAAATAATGTTATTCAATTTAGGATTAACGATATTGACATTTAAGTGATATTTAGAAATTAAGGAAGATAACTCCGTAATATATTGAAAATTGAATCGTTAACAATGACAATGATATAATCCCTGCTAATACTTGGTCTTGTGTCAAAAATTTTATTTTTGTTTTTAAAAACAAAGTTATATTCTAGAAGACAGATGGTCATAATAGCTAGCTCAAGCCAGTATTTGTAGAAGAATGAAATTTGAACACTTATTTCCAATATTTTCAAATAATTTTATTTGCTTTCAATGAACTTACTTTATCTTTTTAAACTTACAAATTAATCATTAAATAATACAATTTAGAATTATGGTAATATTATTAACTAAAGAATATATATACAATTTTGAATTTATGGGAATACTTTTACCTAAAGAATATAGGAAAGAAGTCCTTTGAGTGAGAATGTGAATTAGTAGTTTTAATGATAGGGTCAGTTTGTACGCGCCTCCCATGTCAGTCCAGTCTAGTCGTTTGTGTCCTGTCAGTTGGGAGGTTTTTCGTCAATGTCTTGTAGAGTTAGTATAAGGATTAAAGAACTTTACTTTTCTATATTCTTCTATTGAATACTATAAAGCGAATTTGGAAAAGAAAATAAACAGAAAACAGCATATCAGATAGTTTGTTTACTCCAATGGCTATCTTTAAATTTTGCATAACATAGATTATGAGGGGAATTTGGAAGGTTTTCATTATAAGAATTATTTTCAAAAATATACTGGTTAATGCAAGAGCTAAAAATGATCCTACTGGCTCTTCTAGGCTAAAACATAACATTAACAAACGTTATTATAATCTGAAATTCTAAATTAATTAAAAAATACTAATACATGTAGTTCAAAATTGGAAAATAAAAGCCGAGAAAAGAATTCAGAATTTTATCTGCAGTAATATAAATGATTATGTACATGAGAGGCTGTCCACAGATGATACTGGCTGTGGGAAAACGGATAATTATGGATTTGATCGGTATCAGTGTCAATGGACCTGTTTCGATTTCTTGGGTAGGAAAGAAGGGACATAGGAGGCTGAATCCGGGACATTTCGAACTGACTCAATGAGGGAATACAGGCTACATGTAGCTCAATGAAAGTTTGGAATACAAATATAAACAACCAAGTGCCTGTCATAACTTGTATTTTTTTCACTTTAAACAACATTTAATAAAGAATACCTGGATTACATTTAGTTGTATCTACAATGATTTGTTATTAATTTTTCGTCTGTCATGTCATGGATGTCCATTTTCTTTTAATCCAGTGCTTTCTGCATATGCATGGTATGTTGTTTTCGCATGATTAGCTTCCTGTAATTAAAAATAAGGCATGTCGATTATGTTTGTTTACACTTTGGACTAGGTCAATATGTCATTTATTGAAGCGACCCAAAGATCATTTGTTCTTTCATCTCAAATGATCTTTAGTTTTGTAGTATAACATGTAAATATAATCTTATCGTCAGTCCAGTGACACATCTAATTGCCCAACAAACTGTTTCACATACAATCTGTTATCAATACATTCCTATCTGATAGCATGGTCAGTTAGATAACAAAACATTGGCATTTGCATGTACTACTAATAATAAGCAATTCAATCCCTAATGACATCGTTTTATTCCATGTAATTCACAACCAGGGGTAGCAGTTTCAGTAACATACAACACACAACAAGCTGATCGTCAGTGCTATGTTTACATGTGATTTTGCCCCTTGGTTTTTATTGAGGTTCCATTAGAGCCGAGACAAACATTTTTCGTGTCTACCTAGCTCATATTTTTTATTTTCCCGATTCATCAAGCATAAATTTGTAAATACTTGGCCAATTTGTTCATCAAGCACTCGATGGAAGAAGATAACTTATTTTCTCTTTTCAGGTAATAATTATCCGTCAATGTTGTATAGAAACGCATTTGATTAAAAATAATCATGGTTGAAAAAGGTCTATTTTTCTCTACTCTGCCGAGTGTCATACCCGTGATACAATAAGGCCTAATATATAATGTTACCTACTATTAGGTTAAAAAATTTTGCGTGCCAGTTCCCTGTGCATAGGAATGGCAAGCGAATATAAAGTTGGGGGAAGGGGAAAAGAGTTTGAAGTTTGTATAATTTTGGCTCTGACCCCCCATACACCCTCGGGAGCAGAGGGCGGGGCCCAATATGGGGAAAAGGAGGAGTACATTGTAATCGCTACTTGTCATATAGAGTCTGCATTGGAATGTAACCAAATTGGCCAGAAACAACCTGGGAAAGGGGAACAGGAGTTTTGTATAAAATTTTTGGCTCTGAATTCCCAGGGACAAGGAGGGGCTGGGGCTCATTAGGGGAAATAGAGATATAAATCCATAATCATTATTATTATAGAGTTCTGCATTAGAATGTAACCAATTGGCCAGAAACATCCTTACGGAAGAGAACATATTTTTGTTATAAAATTTTGGCTGCTGACGCTTGATGCAGAAAGGAATGGGTCCCAATAGCGGGAAATTATGAGGTTAAATCTTTAAAAGTTCCGTCAGAAAAGAATGACAATTGATGATTGTACTCAAGCAACATTGAACTTGCATTGGAAATAACGCAGGTTGAGCGAGAATACGGCCCACATATCTTTGCCAAAATTGTGTCATGATTAATCATCTTTAGCGGTCTTAGTGTAGAACGCGCAGAGCGTTTGGATATAATGGCTCAATAGATATGTTTAAGGTCACCTGAACCCAACGGATATATACGCCTCAGTAAACTTTTCACCGTTGTTGAAGCATAAGTTCCATGTCGGTGCGGCAGATTGGCTAAACTTGCCTGAATGATACTGAATGTTCTGCAAAATGTGTTATTTTTGGGGTTGCATGCTGAAATCCAAGATGGCTGCCATACAGCCACTCGATTGTGTGAAGACAACATTTTGAACTTCTCAAGTTCTATAGTGCATGTGGTTATGGCTGATATGTTATTGTTACGTCTCTTGGTTGATCTCAATCGCCTGACCACATGATCTGATAATTTCTTTATGACTAATTATGGTCAAGATAGTCAGATGACCTTTCTAAGGTCCTTGGCCTCTTGTTATCTCTCTTTATCTTCTCTTATAATCTATATACATATGTAATAATTTTATTACATATATATAATATTTTACATAGTTATATTAAAAATTGGGAAGAAAATAAAAATAATAATAAATGTCGGTGTTTGTACTATTATCGAGGTACCTGGAAGTAAGGAGAAAACTAGATTTTGGTCATCTGATAGTCAGGGCCAATCACTTACGATCTTCATACACCACCTGGACTAATGCTAAAGTGAAACTGAAAGGCCACATGAGAGGAAAAATCTGATACCAATCACAGGGCTCACACAATATTTCCTTTGAAGGACTACGAGAGACTAACAGGAGAGAAGAGATCATGTAGTGATCGGGAACGACCTGAGTTACAAGGGTGGCTATACTCAAATTATGGAGAAGGAGGATTTAGGACCTATCAACATATGATAAATGAACTGATAGAGACATCAATCCTATGGGTCTAGACACAAGATTAATATATTAATACATTTAAAATATGATCTAACGGTAGATTACCCCCGACTTCTTATTCCACTTTAAAAGAGTCTTATTTTAACTGATAAATCAATTAATTAATATTCAAGTAAATATAACGCAGATTCAGTTTTCGGATCGGACAAAATTTTACTATTGAACATCTGCGGAATATTGTGTATTATGTAACTTATTTGTTTTACTGAATTGTTTGTCAACTCTGACTGTAGGTCTGTGTCCTTACGTGGCTTAGCCTGGTTTAGCCGGGTGGCACACTCGATTGCTGTTGAGGCGTGGCCAGCGTCTGTCTCTGTCGAGGCCGTGGTAAGTATTGTTACGAATTTTTAACGCTTATAGTGTAGAATAGTACATTATCTTTAAAGCTGTAATATGTAGCTTGAAAATTTCTAGACAGATAACGTTGTCTTCTTTTAAAGTGTAGTCAGGCTGGGTAAGTACAGTACATATACCATAACAGTATTCAACACTATACATTGAACTCTCCTATACCAGCGTATTCAACCAATAAGGGCCATGGTCCCTAAATAGCGCCCTTCCTCTTTTTGAAGCTCCATTTCAATTGCCCAGGTTTTTTCTTAAAAACCAGAACTATACAAAACGTTTAGATTTTCAATATATCGTTCTTATTGATTTAGCAGACCATTTTAATTTTTTAATTTTTAAACGCTTATTGGGTTGAATAACTGTACATGTATAACTGCTGTTTTGATAAAGGATCTGGCAACAATGCCATTAGGAGTGGCTTTCTGGTGACCATCAGAATTGTCGCAATAAGTCCAAGCTTGCTAGAAACATGAGAAGTGACTGTCATTTTCATTTATGTAACAGAGTGATTAAGAATCTGTGTTTTAATTAGATTGACTTGGCACCAATGTAATTTGATATTATTGTAAAGTAGGCGAAGAGTTGGACTCTTGTTTAAAATATATTATTAAAATAGTTCATGTAGACTGTCGACAATATAGGGTAGTAAATACACTATCTAAATCTCTGGCACTGTACTGTACATCAGGAAGAATTATGGATATTCTGGCACTCTAGATCAAAAAGATATATAATATAAACAGTATACATGCGGATATACAAATAATAACAATATTTTGGCCGTCGGTTAGATAATTCCATCCTTCAAGATCCACTAAATAAACATAAATATATATTATAGGGATATCACATGCATTCAACATATTTGATCATTGGTTAGGCCAGAATCTATTACTTGGAATATTAAAAATACTGTGCATTAAGCACTTATATTTGTTCTGAATGTAGCTTGTGTTCTTGCAGGTTGTGTGTAAATATCTCTGCTGACGCTCGACTGCCGAAGGGGGGAGCTTAGCCTTGCAGATGTTGATGATGAGCCAGCCACACGACCCGCTCCCACCTGGTCTGTCGCGGTAGGTTCGACCGTGTGAGAGGGCATCCAGCTTGGCACAGAGGATTACATCATGTAGATGTACTGTAATAATATATCCTGTAAAGTCGCGGACACTGAATGTTGGCTAGGAGTGGTACTCCCTCACAATCGTCCCAACGACAATCCCTCACGCCAAAAAGACTATACCGCTGTTAATTAACCATGCACTGACACAAGTGTGGGGGTTGTTTGGTAGTCTAAGGGTTGAGAAACTTGACAGACATACTCGTGGGAGTGTGCTTAAAGGGTTTTTCAGGATAGAAATTCAAGAGCTGGCCTTACATGGTCGCCCTCTTCTGTTGTTAGATTTGCTCCGATTTTGGTGTCTACATTGCGTACTAGGGGTTTAAAGGGATGAGGGACACGCATTCCTATTTTTGGATACTGTGATAAAAACGAAGCCTCTATAAATTTTATGAGTGCTAGAAAAAAGATAAAAATGGTGACTTAAGGGTTTTTGAGGGGAACAATTGAATACATGCAGTGATAAGACTGTGGAGTTGTTTGAGGTAGATGTGTGAATGTTCCCTTACAATGCAGTACCTTGTGTACAGATGTTGGATTTAACTCAACTTGAGTGTCAGAACGTAGTGTATGGGTTTTTTGTTTTTTTTGTTCCCTGGCCCTAAGCAATACTCACTGTTTACCCAACCCACTACCACCAGCACAAACACACGCACACTTTAGTATTTAACATTCTAAAGCACTACTTCTACATGGTAAACTCTCAGTTGACCTGTTCAAAAAATGTAATAATTGATGTTGATTTGTTTTATGTCAATTAACAGCAAGGTCATTTATGTACATGTACTGGCAGGGTCAAAGGTTGATATTGAGAGAAAACCCTAGCCAGCGGCTAGTACCGGCAACCACCCTACATGGGATTTGAATTTTTTTTTGGGAAAAAAAAAAAATTGAATGGGGCCCAATAATGGCATCGGACATCTTGGCGCAGAGAACTAGAAAAGATTTGAAATAAAAGACCTTCAAAGATAGTGACTTTTGCGCCCATTCCTGGAAGTTCAAAATGTGTTTAACGAACACTTGGTTAGGACATTCAGGGATCATTTAGCTTAATGTGGCAATTGATTAGAAAATTGAAAAGAAGTTCAAAAGTTGCTTAGTAAGAATGGGGGTCAAAGCAGCATCTTTCTGTTTTTGGGTTCAACCATATAGGATGATTTTATGCAGTTTCAGCTAAATAGCAACCAGGGAACTTGAGAAGTAAGTTAGAGAGAAATATTTTAGATATGGAGTGCTGTAGTGGCATCTTCGGCGATTTCCGATTGACCGCGCAAATAGTAATACTTGTCGGGACCAATTTAGGGATCTTTTTTTCACACAAATTTTCAGCTAAATTGCTCTGTAGAACTTGAGGAAGTTCAAAATCCGTTTTCATATAGCGGAATTTGGTGGCTCATTTGAGGTTCTGGATGAAATTGAAGAAATATATAACTCTTTATAAGGACATGTAGAATGATATCAGACAGTTTTTAGCTATTACATGGATAAAGTTCAAAATGTGATCAAAATTTAAGTTTACAAACAGGGTGGACAACAATCGGATAAGCATGAATTTTATCCTGACATTGGGGTAACCTAATAAATATTATGATTAAATTAAAGTAAATATTTTCCATTTGCCCTCCTACCCCTATCCCCCCTCCCCCTCCCACTCCCCCTCCCAACATCCCCCTCCTCTATGAAAACACGATAAGCATGATCTTTATCCTGACCATTGGGTCAACTAATACATTATCATGTTAACTATAGGTAAATTTCCCTTTGCCCCTCCTACCGCCCCTCTCCCCTCCCCGCTCCAACCTCAGGCAACCTCCCCCTTCCCTCCCATGACAAAACACGGATAGAGCATCGATCTTTATCGACCATTGGGGTCAACACTAGAAAATATTATGTTAAATTATAGTATAAATACTTTTTCATTTGCCTCCACCCATTCCCCCTCTTCCCAATCTTCCCCCCTCAATCTAACCAAATTCTCACCCGCCCCCCCCCCACCCTCTCATCGCCAATGTGAATTCCACACTCTCAACCATAGCACATCTAATCTTGGACGACAGGAAAGAGACATTGTAAAAGTTGTATGTAAAACAAAAGAATAAAGGGATAATAAAAGTGCCACATGTATAATACAGAAGAAAGAAAGGAAAGAAAGAAGGAAGAAGGAGAGGAGAACGAGAGAGAGGAGAGAGATAGAAAAAGATGAAGAGTGAAGAGGAAAAGAAGGAGAGAAAAAGAGAGAGAGAGTGAAGAAGAACAGAAGAAAGAAAGCATTGTGTCGTTGAATGAAAGCCCCCTGCGAGGGGAACATCGTTTATTATTTAAGAAGGTTGACCCAAGCCCTACCTGGCAGCCATCAAAAGTTGGGGTATTAAAATATGTTTTAAAGAAAAAAAAAAAAACAAAAAAACAAAAAAACTCCAAAAAACCAAAAAAAAAAACCAAAGAAAAAAAAAACAAAAAAAAAGTTTGTAAATAAAAAAAAGTTGTAAATAAAAAAAAGTTTGTAAATAAAAAAAAATACCATTGTCAGATTATAAGGTTATTTCAAATATTGCATATTTTCAGGATAACCATGAAGAAGTGACAGACCTAAAGGGACGTGAACCCGAGAGAGACATTTCCTGTTCGCGGTCTCCTATAAAGATTGAAAAACCGGATATCTGCTTTCTTCAATTCGGAGACTGCACTGGACTACATTTGCCTGAAAACAATCTGGCAAAATCATTTGAACATCGAAAATCCGAATATGTTGAAGGTATTTTGATGTACTTATAGCATATTTGGTAGTTGGCGTTTTTTTTAATAAACGAGGCCTTCCTGTCTTCGGTAACGACAATGTAAAATTTGGGGATTTTGTCAAATGGGTATGATTATTTGGTTTCTGTAAGGAAGGACATCCAAGTACAAGTGCTACATAGTTTGGGCGAGCGTTTCAGTGTTTAAGCACCGGTCATTAAGAAAAGATTAATAGGCGTTCAACGCTAGGCGGTGGATTTTAATAATGGGGGTACTGCTGAGTTCGTTACCAAGTAATTGATACATCTTTAATGACTTCACTGACAAAATAATAATATCAAATCTCTATAAACCACTTCTGTCTATTCTATTTGTGATCACTGTAATACATTTCCGCGGTCCACGGATTATATCATTTATAAGAATCAATTTATATCATTCATTTCTCTCATATTTTCGAGGCTGTGCTGGAATATGTATCTCTTGGGCCGACAATTAGTTTTAACAGCCTGTATTCCCCAACTTGAGACACTGGGCAAGGGAAGTTATCTCAGTGGCATGAAAACACTACGCAGAGATTGCCTTCAATAAATGAACCTGAGCATTAAATTGTGACGGAGTATTCAATATTGCTAATATATATGGGACGAGATATATAGTATTAGTCATGAGTCTGGGGCCTGGGTTCTATGGATTGTACTATACTCTTAGTTCGTCGTTAATTTAATTAAGTGGTATTAAATTTTCTCTCCAGTGATCGTTGAGTGATAATTTGCAGAGTTACATCTCTTCACTGTCTGATAGGATATCGTGAAGAGCTTGATTTAGAAGGTCAGATGGTGTAAATTTGGAGAAGCGAGCATATATTGTAATTAAATTTATGTTTTTTAGTTATATAAAAAACACACAAAACTACACACATATAAAAATAAATTAATATATATAATAAACAAAAAAAATATCAAAAAATAGAAGAAAAACAATTTAAGCAAAAAAATTAAGTATCGTAAATTCAATTAATTATTATAAGTTTGTAAATAATAAAAATCAGTGGTTGTTATAATAAAAATTAGTTACTCATTGTTATAGACATGTCATTTAGTAATTTGTCAAAATATTGCATTTTCAGGATAACCATGGAAGATAGTGACAACCATAAGGACAGTGCACCCGAGAGCAGACCATTCCTTGATATAGTGTGATGAGCAGAGAGCTTCATCAAAAATTAATGATGGGCTGACTTAATCAACTTATGGAAAACTCATTTAACCTGGACAGTGGCAAAACGTTTCATTGTCGTCTATGGGAATATCATTATAGGTTCTGCGGTACTCTATAGATGAAAACCGGATTTATCGATGTTTTCTTCATATCAGGGCACTGGAACCATTTTGCCTGAACCCACAATCGTGCAATTTTTGACTCGAAATCTGAATGTGAAGGTATTATTGCATGTACTTATACATATTTTGGATAGTTGTTTCTTGTAAATACGGAGCCATTCCTGTCTTGGTAACGACCAATGTAAAATTTGGGGATTTTTGGTCAAATGAGGTGTGTTGTTTTGGTTTGTGTAAGACATCGCAGTACAGTCTACTTTTTCAATCTTTAGTGTTAAGACCGGTCATGAAGTAAGATTATAGGTCAAGCTGTAGGTCGGTGGTTTGTTTATTGGGGTACTCCTGTTCCTACAAGTAATTGATACATCCTTTAATGACAATGAAAACCTAATCATCCTCTATAAAACCTTTCTGTTTTATGGATCTTAAATGCATTCATTTCTTCTTTTTCAAGCTGTGGGCCTTTGAAAATAGTATCTTTGGGCGACAAGTTTTAACAGCCTATTACCCAACTTGGAAGACACTGCCGTGGAAGTTATACCATTTCATGAAAACTAGACAGAGTGCCTTTCATAAATGACTAGCAATTAATTTGTGAGTATAAATTTGTCTATATATCTATAATTACTATTATGTACTTCTTTGGTTTAATTATGCAGGTGGTATTATTTTTTCAAGTGAATAGTTGAGTGAATATTGGAGTTATCTCCCTTTCATGTCTGTAGGTTCTTGGGTGATAGGGGGCTGAGATTAGAAGCTCAGATGGTGTAAATTTGAGGTGATTATTGTTATATTGGTTTTATGTAGAAAAAAACCCAAAATAAGAACAAACAAAAAAAAGTTTGTAAATAAAAAAAAACATGTGTCAAGATGTCATAGTTATTTCAAATATTGCATATTTTCAGGATACATGAAGATACTGTAGTGACAACATAAGGCAGTGACACCCGAGAGCAGACATTCCTGGATAGTGTGATGAGCAGAGCTTCATGCAAAAATTAATGAGGGTGACTAGGACTTGAAAACTCCATTTAACCTGGACGTGGCAAAGTTATCATTGTCGTCATGGAAAATCATGTTAGGTTCTGGCGTCTCTATAGGATGGAAAACCGGATATGATTGTTTCTTCATTCAGGGTCATGGTGATCACGCATTTGCTGACCCAATCTGCAAATTTTTGACTCGAAATCGAATGTTGAAGGTATTTGTGCATGTACTTATACATATTTGGTAAGTTCGGTTTTTTTTAATACGGGGCTTCTGTCTGGTAACAACAATGACAATTGGGGATTTTGGTCAAATGGGTAGTGGGTTGTTTGGTTTTGTAAGACGTCATTACAGTCTTTCTTTTCAATCTTTAGTGTTAAGACTGGGTCAATGAATAGATTTAGGTTCAATGCTGTAGGCCGGTGGTTTTTATTGGGGTACTCTGGGTTTTCCACAGGTAATTGAATACATTCTTATAATGACCATGAAAAACCAATCATCTCTAAAAACACTTCTGTTTTTGTGTCTTATTCATCTACTTTCACGAATTTTCATTTTAGTCATGTAATCATTCATTTCTTCTTTTTCAGCTGTGCTTTGAAAAGTATCTTTGGGCCGACAAGTTTTAATCGCCTAAATTTCCAAAGGGGAGACACCGGCAAGTGAAGTTTTTTCTGCATTTCAGAAATACTAGAAAGAGTTGCCTTTCCTAAATGACCTGAGCTTAAGTTTGTGAGTGATATTTTGTCTTAAATTACTCCTTTTAATCGGCTACTGTAATAGAGTACAGATGTTTCTCTCCCGAAGGACCGAAGCTTGAGCTTATGTGATACCCGCGTGTCCAGTGTCCAGAGCATCACAATCAACTTTTTCAAACACGTTTCTGGTAGGAACTTAACAATTGACTATGTTTGGCCCTGTTTGGCCCCCAATCTGTCAGTTTTGTAAGAACCATTTAGGACATGCGATTTCAAATTTGTGTAAGGCCCACTACTTTCTGAAACAAAAAAAATTTTTATTTTTTTAAACAACGAATAACATCAGAAAGTGTATATTGATGGCCTAAAGATTAAGGTTCAAGCCAAAAAATGCAATTCCGTAAACTAGTAACAGTATCTTTGCCCGCCCGTCTGCGATCCATATGATATAGAGTCAGCCAAACGAGTTTATAAATTTAAATAAGCGGTTCGAAGGATAGCCTTTATTGCAATAAAAGTTTTCTGGTCTTGCAAGTTTAGCTGCCATGGTACCATCCAAATATACATAAATAAGGAAATGGGAAATGTGATTTTGTATAATTTTGATATTAGGGTTTTTGTCTAAGAAACCATAAAGCGCATCCTTGATGAAGGAATTGATATCCACTTAATGCTATAAGTGCCCCCTTTTCTTTTTGAGGCTTTAAATCAAATAAATAAAGGATTAGACTACACATAACTATAATTTCATATTATAAGCATTTTCACTTTTTCAACTTATTTAAACGCCCTGGGCGCTTATTAGGTCCAATACAGTACATCTGATTGAAGATCTTTTTAAGTAAATTAGTTTAATTAAACATACATCTTAGTAGAGGGGTAAATACGAAGGGTGTGCTAATGTTGCGTGTACATTTATCATTTGTTTAGGCTGTCGCTGCTGCTGGTTGATATGTATCAATATTGTCGCTGTAAGCACGTAATTTGGTCACCATGTTAATGTTTGTGTCTTAAATGTCACTTAAAGGAACCTCATAAAGGCCACCATGGGCAATTCTCTCAAGCAAAGATGACATTGCTGCTTCTTCTGTTAGACAGGGACCCTCTACCTATTGATGCTCTTTTGTGACGTATGAAATTCTCTATAGAATATATATGTTGCCATTTTTGTATCTTATTTTCCACTTAGATTGGCCATTAGGTTACTTGTGACTAAAAGTTTGGTCCAGGTGCCGCAATATAATCCAGCCGGCTCGGTGATTGAGTTAATTTCTGGCAGAATGAAACTCGAAATAATCACATAGTCAATTTCATGTGTTTGGTTCATCAACCAGTGCGTACCACTCTAACAAGCGTCCACATGAACAGGGTAGTCGATTTAGGGTGATTACTGTTCTAGACGGAAAGAACAGAGAGGATGAGTATCTGTCCCCGCATAGTTATCTGCAACCTTCCGACTTATATTATTGGGACACTTTAAGGGTACGTGCTGCACTCGTAGTTTTAACTGCATGGAATTCATTGTGTGCGAGCGAGAAAGACTTTCGTTCTCTCAAGAAATTGAATCCTCATCAAAAAAGAGCCAACTGATCATCATTGTCACACACGATAATCAGTCCGGGCTAATTAATATTTATTTCATTTGATTGAAGAATGTTTTATGACAATCGCAAGGCAATTTCACCACTTTTGTAACTAACAGCGAGCTCCACTCCAAAAGGATAACAAAAACTAGAGTGTTACCGTTTAGGGCAGGTGTTGCTTTTCTAGACGAAAGACAGAAAATAAGTTTCCTCCCGTAATTTATCGGCAACCTTTCGATTATATTAACGTGGACACTTAAATGAGTAGTCTGTCTGTTGGGGACAACTGCATGATTTACGTGCGATGCTGTTAAACCTCTGGTCTTTCATCAAGAAAATGGAACTGTCATACCAAAAAGCCCGCTGCATACCAGTGGGCACCTGTGACCAGAATCCACTAATCAAAGCTGGTAATTGCATGAGTCGCTCCAGTGCAAATGAAGCAAGAAATTCATATAAAAATTGCAGCAACACATACTCGATAAGTTAGTATCAACTGAACCACGAGATGGTTATCGATGGTGAAGAGACAGCCGTGCAATAGAGAACCATGAAGATTCGAGGGAAGAAGAAAATTCCATCAGAATCCTTTGATACAAAATCAGGTAGGCCCAGATCTTGCTAAGGAGAGAATGGGTTAAAATATGAAAAATGCTCCAGCACAGGAACTTCTTTAGTGACCTGTGAGGCCTCTTGACTAAGTTTTAGTTTGTGACACTTGCTGGCAATCCACAACTACAACTTGTTTTTCAAAACCAGAACAAGACGCTTGTGGTATAAGCAGATATTCATTCCTAAAAATGCCAATGAAAGAATTTGTATTTGAATTTTTAAATAAACTGCGTTTCTATCCGTAAAACACCCTTTCGGTAAACCAACAAAATGAGCTAAAGAATCGATGATGTTAAAAATGGTTCCATTGCAATAAGTCTTGAATATTGGAAAGAGGGAAGGTAGGTTTGATGTGAAGTATTTAAAAACACAAACCTTTTGACAGATAACTATATGAATAAACAATGGATTGGGCTGTTTTATGATTATGAGTGTATAATATTGGATGCTATGGCAACTCAATGATTGGAGAAAAAGCCTAGATTAATTGAAAATTCAAGCGCCTAATGGCCAAAAGTTTATTGTAAATGCATTCTATTTTAATAAGGCGGTTACATCAGGAAACTATAACAAACCACCAGATGTGAGCTCTTTTGTTAATACGTCTGTAATGATAATGAATTAAATTATTAAAATTTTAATTTATTTGTTTTATTAGAAGAGACACCCGAGATCAAAGGATAGAGAACACAGATAGGCACATGGATAGAGCCCTGAGGACATCATCATAGTCAAAAGGGGATAGGACATGAGAGACACCCACACCCGAGACATATGGAGAACCCATCAGGATAGAGACACCGAATGCGCATAGATAACATCAGTATCACTTATCTAGCAGACGTAGTGATGACAATCTCAGTAGCAGTGAAACACCCTTCAGATAAACACTAGATAGACAACCAATAACAATCAGGTACAGACCCTCGATAGAGAATCCATAGGTCAAAAAGTCTTTATTTCCAAAAACTGAATTATTATTATATTAACATCTCATTAATATGAGTGTTTATATAATGAACACATATATGCAAATTAAAAAGTCATGAGAAAAGTGTTTTGCAAAATATTTGCAATTTTTATAAAGCATGGGTTTAATACATCTTTTTTTAATTACTATCAGTCAGTATTTAGTTTAATGACAAATGACCTATTCAAGTACTGGTGAATTAAATAAGCTTTAGTAATATACAATTTACAATCTATTAGGTTTAGTTATTGTAGAGATACATATTGTAAATATTTTATAACACAGACAATTTAAATTTAAATCTTTCTTCTGTAATCATTTACTGTATGCGTCCCATGAAAGTTAGTTGTAAATTAAACTGCAGTTTCCATAAGGGATCTGGAATTTGTCTTCATTATCGGTGAAAGGAGAAAACTAGATTATAGTGAAATAAGAAGACTTAATGGTTTTCCCGGTAGTGTCAAGTTTTGTTTACTTCAGATCTATTTTCGATTTTAATACACCGCCTACATCAAACTAGACACATTTCGTTCCGGTAAGATATATGTATTGTACGCTCACACATTTAGCTTGAAACGATTTGTACCTTTAAATTACTATCCAAATTTGATTTGGCCAAACGATTAAAGGTCACAGAACGTGACCTGAATAGGATATATCCTCTTAGGTAATATGGGATAAAGAAAATAGAGGAAAGTTTTCATCTTTTGTTTTAGTCAAATCCTTACATATTTACATATTTTGGCACTATTTATAACTACTTGTGTGCAAGTGATACTGAATACGTAAGAGATCCAGAATGCTTAGTACCTTGTATACTCTTTCAATTTTAGTTTGTCCGTTCTGGGTGATAAGATCAATATCCTTCCCACAGACAGTAATCATCTGTGGACAGCCTCTCATGTCATAATCCATTTATATTACTGGTAGATTAAA
>SAYR01048506.1:0-22625 GCA_004382745.1 Argopecten irradians irradians | reverse complement strand
CTGTCTCGAGGAACTCACGCACGGACTCAGGTAAATCTGACACACCACTGTCCATAGTGTAACCTACCCGTTCCGCTTGATTAGCTCTTACCTGTTCACTGTTCATTTTCAATCAAATATCTCAAATATTCAACGCTGTTGATTTCTATCAAACCTCTCGGCCTTTTGTAGATATGCTTCCTAAACAGCACTTCAAATCTTGCATCAAAATATGCGGTAATTCTATCACAATCCAGAATATTCTTCGGAGCTCAAATCATCGTTCCATACCGTAGTCAGGTTCGATAACTCTCTCTGATACTCATCCTAGAGAGGCAGTGAGTGGTGAGATAAGTCAACAGAATTCGGGCGATGTTATATCGCAAGAACCAAATTTATGTTGCACAGGAAGTTGTCCTGATTCACTTCACATACCTCCAGATATGTTACTATATTCCACGCATGACATAGCTTCATTTCATAATGATCTGTGTGATGTACATGCTTGTACTAGGCAAAGCTCTAAGCTTCAAAAAGTAGACATAAAAGATGACCAAACCCCTGGTCAAAACTGAGTGACCCAGATATAAGTATTGTGTATCAATGGAAAAAGGAAAATGAAAGACCACCATGGTCCTCTATATACTGATACAGTGAGGCAGTGAAATTTTACTGGTCAAGATGGGACTCCCTTCATCTTAGAGATGAAATATTGTACAGGAAATGGGAAACAGATGATGGTAAATCATGTATTTGGCAAGTGGTTTTACCACTAAAACACAGACCTTTTGTACTAAAATAACTGCATGACAGTTGTACAGGTGGCCATTTAGGAATTAAGAAAACTGTGTCTAAAGTAAGACAGAGATTTTTCTGGTGTGGTTTACGTAGAGATGTCACCTTATGGTGTCGAATGTGCGACTCTTGTGCTGCAGGTAAAAGGCGAGGCAAAGTGCCACATGCCACCTTGCAGAAATATGGTGCTGGTGCACCGATGGAAAGGATAGCTGTGGATATATTAGGTCCACTACCCCGCAGTAAGAAGGGTAACAAATACCTTCTTGTTGTAGGTGATTATTTTACCAAGTGGGTTGATGCTTTTCCAGTTCCCAATGAAGAAGCTCATACAATAGCTAAAAAGCTTGCAGAGAGAGTATTTAGTGTATTTGGAGTGCCAATGCAACTCCACACAGATAGGGGAACTAATTTTGAGTCACATTTATTTAAGGAAATGTGTCAGATTATGGGTATTGATAAGACTAGAACTACAGCTTATCGTCCCCAATCTGACGGAATGATAGAAAGAGCCAATCAATTAATTGAAAACATGCTAAGAAACTTTGTTTCAAATAATCAAACCGATTGGGATGAGTATATTCCTATGCTGATGATGGCATACAGGTCCTCTGAGCATGAAGCCACAGGATTTAGTCCTTGTACACTGATGCTGGGAAGGGAAATAAAATCTTCCAGTAGATCTGTGTTATGGCAGTCCTATGAAAGAGAATTATACAAATCATACATCAGAGTACACTAGGAATCTGTTAAATCACTTACTAAAAGTACATGAAGTGGCTAGACAAAACTTGAATTTGTCCCACACCAGAATGAAGAAACAGTATGACAGTAAAAGTAAACAATCTACACATTGTAGAGGTGACTTAGTCTGGTTATATAATCCAGCTAGGCATGTAGGTAAATGCCAGAAATTACAAAATTTATGGCATGGACCATATACCGTGACTGAAGTTCTAAATGATGTCATATACCGTATTCAAGAGACACCTCGGTCAAAGCCTAAGGTAGTCCATCATGATCATTTAAAACCCTACCAAGGTAACACAGCAAAACACTGGTTGAAATAAAAAAAAATGTTGAGTTGAACAATGTTCATGTTCTTGGTTGTGTTTGAAGTTTTGTATGAATAAACATGTTGTTATAAAACAGTAATTATAACTTAATATAATTACAATTACCTGAAACAGGTGGTGAATACATGCTATTGAAGTTCAAATGAATTTGATTTGAAATATTATGTGAAGGAATTACTTCACAGTTAATTGACAAAGTATCAATTCTCAAGCAAATTATATGCTGAAATGTTTGCACAATCTTGTCCTTGTGTTACAGATACTAATATGTTGTTGTATTAAAATGATAATTGACAAAACTTGAATTTGTCGAAAGCTATAATATGGAAATGATATCCATTTAAATAAAGTACATGAATAAAAAGTATGTACTCCTTAAAAATGTAAGAATATTCCTATGTCTTAAGGAATATTAAGTTCATCTTCATCATCTTCCAGATGAAACTCAAATGCACATTGTGACCATTAAAGATGTTTACGAAGATGGACCATGCCAGGCGACATCTTCTTGAACAACATTCCATGCTCGGCTACATGTGTCCTGTCTGCCAGCGCACTTTCAACAGACCCAATGCCAGCCATGAGGGTTGCCGTAATGGTGTTAAGCCAAATAATTTAATTCTTTATTGCCGCCAGACGGGAAAACAAGGGACAGAGGCGACTGCTTTACTGGATGATTTTAGGAGGAGGATACCTTCTCTGGTGGAGAAAGTGAACGAGGAACTTCAACCACATCAGCCATCCAGAGGACCTACGCAGGGTGCACCATCAGCGAAGCGGGCCAGACATGATGACCTCCAGGACATCCTTGAGGACCTTCCAGATGAGCTAGCCTTCCTGGTTAATGGGGACACCGAGGCGGTATCGCAGTATGTATCAGTGCCAGAGAGCCCTAGAACCTGTGAGGCAGCAACATTGAAGACCACTGATGTCACCGGTGATGATGGCCGTATTATATTAGATATAGGTGGTAATAAATTCACAACCTCTAGGGCGACCCTGACTATGGTAAGCGGATGTTTTTTCACCGATATGTTGTTACCAAGTATAACCAATTATTTCGTTGATAGGGACCCATTACATTTTAGGACAATTTTGAATTTTTTACGGTATGGAGGCAACATTATGCCCGTTCTTCTCCCTGACACAGTTAAGGAGTTAGTAGAATTAGAGATAGAATCAGAATTTTATAGATTGTACAACTTGGGGGTTAGGATCAGGGAGAAGCTAGAAATGTTACATTAGATACAATAGGTACATGTTGTCCATATTTTTTGGGAATTGTAGAGTTAGGAGTTAGGCAGTATTACCTGGGATGGTCGGGGGATCTTATAGTATATGGAACAGGTTTAAACCACATTGTAAAGTACTAAATCATTCTAATCAACTTACAATACCTGTTACTAAATACATTATTTATTTTTCATGTTTTTCCTATATATAGGCATTGTTCTAACAAGTTACTATCTATTGTTAATGGGGTACAACCCTGTGAATATTTTGAATATCCCATGTAGTATTGAAATACTACTGAAATTGATAATACAGTGTATTATTGTCATTGTTATTCAGTTAATAATATAGTTGTCATTGTTACTTATTGTTGCTAAATAATATCTAAAGAATCAATGTTTTTATTGATACTCATACATATTTAAAATGTATGCCATTGTTATTGTTGAATGATAATTGAAGTGGTCAAAGTAATAATTTCTTTGCATAAATCAAATAACTTCAATTTCTTTAGGTCCATCATTACTTGACATTCATAATTATATTGTTGATGTAATACTATTTATATTCTCTGTCAATATTCAAGCATTTAATGTACTTTGTGTTTGAAAGGCCTTGTAATGTAATCAGGAGTTTTACCATATAGACTTATCTAATGTACATCTAACATGTTGTCATTTTAAATGTAAATGTTAGGGCATATTTTCTCCATTGTTGTAATTTATAATTTTTATTTGGATACCAAATATTGACTAGGAGGAGGGCAGTGTTACGAAAATATGTATCTGCGTTATCTAGGTCAGATTATTGCAATCAGCTGTGTCAGTTACGATTGCCGTTTAAATGTATTATTTATAAATCTTTGGCTCTATTTAGTAGAATAATATACCTGAGGTAACTTTATCTTATCATCGTTATAGTCGTTAACACATATTTACATCTATGTATCCAGTAATGCCGTCAGTAGTAATTTAATACGTCCTCTCCTGGGCGCTGACATCTTTGTTTATCAGGTGTAATACAATATATATATAGATAGATACGTAGGCCCTCATTGGTTATTGTCTCCGTCAGTTTTTATGTCGCGTTACGTCATTGGTCGGTCCTGGGACGAGGAAACTACTTTGTTTACAAACCGAATGTTTACTTTCCTCCTCCCAGAACGACATATCTTATTCGAACTCCTATTATTGTCTGCGGCGCCTCAATAGGTCTTTTTAGACCCCTATTACGCAGCAATATTTATACCGTTTTTACTACAAATTATCAAAATAACAAGTAAAAAATATACAAAAAAAGATATAATATATTTGGAAGCATTTGCTTTTTTATTTTCCGAAATATTAACTACCAAAATGGGTGTTTTGTCAAAAATCTAAGTATAAAACACTTCAAATTGGCACGATCAGTCAACTCAAAATGTTAATATTTAGGTTTTTCTAGCTAATGTATTATCGATCATGCATTAATATCAAAGAAAATGTAATTCTTTAAGGCATAAAACATCAACTGATATAGTTCAGGGTAAGATTTTATAAATATTTGCAACTAAAAAGAACAAAAACGTTAATGCTAGCTAAATTCAAAAGGTTTTGAGCCGTTTTCATCCTTCTTTATTTCTTGGATTGACTAAAATTATGGTATCATTTCAACTTATTTGTAATAACCTAAAGTTTGTCTTACTATATACTCGATTTTATATTTCAAGTATTGCAAAAATAGGGTGTTGAAAAAAACGACTTTCCGAACATACGATTTTTGGCGACTTTTTTTATGGTAAAATACTAAGATCCTTCAACCCAAAAAGCAGAAAACAAATTCTGTTGCAATTATTTGGAGGTTAGGCCTCTATTTTTCGTATTTTTACTGGATTATCTGTAAAACTCTATTACTAGTAGCGATTTAAAGGAGTTACCAATTGCCTCACCTCTCCCCTTCCCCAAGGATGTTTAAGGCCAATATTGGTTAAAAAGGACTTGATGTGTATGTCATTGTAAAGTGGAAACTGGTCAAACTAGCATTCCTAGTACATGCTTTTAACACTACTGACTAGTAAAGATGATGTGTATGTCATTGTAAAGTGGAAACTTGTCAAACTAGCATTCCTAGTACAAGCTATTAACACTACTGCCTAGTAAAGATAATGGCATAGTTATAACATATACCCTGTCGACTTACTAAACTGATATGTACAATATTTTTGTTTATTTTGCCAATTTACAAACAACACAACGATCTTCGAGTAAACAGTATACAGTTGTTTTATGCCTTTTCAGTCAACAGTCAAAACTCTTTTTCCCCAAGGGGTTGGTCCCAACACCGATGGGGAAATAGTTTTGACTGTTGACTGATAAGGCACGAAACAAATGTTTTGTTACCTTATGCACAATCTTAAACTAATCACACCTTCTGGCAAAAAAGAAAGTTGTTGAAAGAATACCTGGGTCCAGCTCGCCAGTGTTTATGATTTCAACAATTGATTATGACTATGATAATAACTAAGCACATACAATGTTCCTTACTGGTCAACAGTCAAACTACTGATGGTTGTCACTATCCTGATAATATCCCGATGGTTGTGGGTTAAAATAGGGATATCATTAGTATGGTTGAAAACATATGATATGATAAACAAGAGGCCCAAAGGGCCTGTATTGCTCATCTGTTGTTTTTTAAAGTACATGTAATACACATGTAGAAGAAGAAAAAATTGACCCCATAATTTGTTTAACATTGAATCTTCACCATATAAAGATTGTAACATTGAAACTTCACCATATAAAGATGCTATCAAGAACATATGAATATGAATTATTTAACGATGAAGATGCTACCATTCAAATTTTGAGAAGTTCCGACCAGCTGTTATGAAGAAGTTAAGTGAGCTAATATAACCACCTACTGCTTGAACCTATAATCTATTCATGACCGGTCTTAAACACTAAAGATTGAAAAAGAAGACTGTACTGGATGTCTTACAAAACCAAACAACACTACCCATTTGACCAAAATTCCCCAAATTTACATTGTCGTTACCAAGACAGGAAGGCCTCCGTATTAAAAAAACAACAACTACCAAATATGTATAAGTACATGCAAAATACCTTCAACATTCGATTTCGAGTAAAAGATTTGCAGATTGGTTCAGGCAAATGGTGTCCAGTGACCCTGAATGAAGAAAACATCATATCCAGTTTTCATCCTATAGAGACTGCAGAACCAAATGATTTCCCATAGACGACAATAATAATGTTTGTCACTGTCCAGGTTAAATGGAGTTTTAAAGTCTGGTCACCAATCATTAATTTTTTATGAAGCTCTGCTAATCACACTCTCTCTCTTTCTCTTTCTCTCTCTTTCTTTCTCTTTCTTTCACTCTCTCTCCCTTTCTCTCTTTTAATCTCTCTCTCGCTTTCTCTCTCTCTCCTTCTTTCTTCCTTTCTTTCTTTCTTCATGTATTTAAATACATGTGGCACTTTTATATTCCCTTTCATTCCTTTGTTTCACATACAATTTATTACAATGTCTCTTCCTGTCGTCCAAGATTTAGATGGCTATGGGTGAGAGTGGGATTGCCAGTGGCGATGGGAGGGTGGGGGAGGATGGAGGGATGGAGGGGGGAACAGGGGGGAAGGGGTTGGAGGGCAAATGGAAAATATTTACTATAATTTAACATGAATAATTTATTAGGTTGACCCCAATGGTCAGGATAAAGATCATGCTTTATCCGTTGTTTGTCATGGGAGGGGAGGGGGGAGGTTGGGAGGTTGGGAGGGGGGAGGGGGGAGAGGGGGTAGGAGGGCAAATGGAAAATATTTACTATAATTTAACATGATAATTTATTAGGTTGACCCCAATGGTCAGGATAAAGATCATGCTTTATCCGTTGTTTGTCATGGGAGGGGAGGGGGGAGGTTGGGAGGTTGGGAGGGGGGAGGGGGGAGAGGGGGTAGGAGGGCAAATGGAAAATATTTACTATAATTTAACATGATAATTTATTAGGTTGACCCCAATGGTCAGGATAAAGATCATGCTTTATCCGTTGTTTGTCATACCCTGTTTGTAAACTAAATTTTGAACACATTTTGAACTTCTACCAATGTAATTAGCTAAAAACGTGTCTGATATCATCTGATATGGTACTTATCAAGAGTTATTATTCTTCAGTTTTATCCGAGACCCAAAATGGCCACCAATTCTGTCATATTGAAAACGGATTTTGAACTTCTCAAGTTCTACAAGAGCAATTTAGCTGAAAATTGTGTGAAATGATCCCTAGATGGTCCCGGCCAAGTATTGTTATTTTGTGGGTCAATCAGAAATCCAAGATGGCCACTACAGCATCCATATCTAAAATATTTTAAACTACTTCTCAAGTTCCACTGGTGCAATTTAGCTGAAACTTGCATGAAATGATCCTGACATGGTTTGGAACATATGTTGTCATTTTGGGAATTAAACCAAAAAACCAAAGATGCCTGCCTTGACCCCCATCTTATAAGCAAACTTTGAACTTCTTTTCAAGTTCTATCAATGCAAGTAAGCTAATGATCCTGAAATGGTACTAACCAAGTGTTCTTTAAACACATTTTGAACTTCAAGGATGGGCGCAAAAGTCATCTTCTAGAAAGTCTTTTATTCAAATCTTTTTCTAGTTCTCTGGTGCTAAGATTGTCCGATGACCATTAATTAGGGCCGGTCATATTTTTTTTTTTTTTTTTTTTTTTGCAAAAAAAATCAAATCCCATGTGGGGTAGTTGCCAGGTACTAGACACTGGCTGGGGTTTTCTCTCAATCCACCTTTGACCCTGGCATGTACATGCACATAAATGACCTTTGCTGTTAATAAGACATAAAACAAATCAAATCAATTATTTACAATTTTTGAACAGTTCAACTGAGAGTGTACATGTAGAAAGTAGTGGTTAGAATGTTAAATACCCTTTAACATTTAAACCCCCTTTTACCAATGTAGACCAAAATCGGAGTCCCAATTCTAAGAACAGAAAGTGGACCCTGGAAGCCATCTTGGAATTTCTATCCCGAAAAACCCTTTATGCACACTCCCAAGAGTATGTGTGTCAAGTTTCTCAAAACCCTTATGTACCTCAAACAACCCCACACTTGTGTCAGTGCGTGTGGTTTAATTAACAGTGTATAGATTTTTGGGTGAGGGATTGGGATTGGGACGATTATTGAGGGGTTACCACTTCCTCAAGCGACATCAGTCCATGGACTTTACAAGGATATTACAGTACATCACATGATGTAATCCTTGTGCCAGGCTGGTGCCCTCCTCACACGGCCAGACCTACGGACAGACACAGGAGCCGGAGCAGGTGGTGTAGCTGGCTCATCATCGACATCTGCAAAGCTAAGGCTATCCTCCCCTCGGCAGTCGAGCGTAGCAGCAAAGTACACAACCTGCAAAAACACAAGCTACATTTCAGTTAACAAATAAAAGTGCATAATACACAGTATTTTTGTAGATATTCAAGTTAGAATATGGCCTAAACAATGATCAGATATGTTGATGTGCATGTGGTTAAGTGATATCCCTTATATATATATTTATGATTATTTAGTGGATATGAAGGATAGGAATAATCTACCGACGGCCAAAAATATTATTTACTTATTTGTATATCGAATTGTATTACTGTCATATATATATATTGTGATCTAGAGTGCAGAATATCCATAATTCTTCCTGATATAGTACAGTGCCAGAGATTGAGATAGTGTATATACTACCTATACGTCTCTGACAGTCTAATGAACTATTTTTTATCATATATTTTAAACAAGAGTCCAACTCTTCGCCTACTTTACAATAATATCAAATTAAATTGGTGCCAAGTCAATCTAATTAAAACACAGATTCTTAAAATCACTCTGTTATATAAATGAAAACTGAAAAGTCACTTCTCAGTTTCTAGAAGCTGGACATTTGGACAATTCTGATGGTCACCGGAAGGTCACTCCTAATGGATTGTTGCCAGATCCTTTATCAAACAGAGTGATACATGTACAGTATTCAACCCAATAAGGCGTTTAAAAATTTAAAAATTAAAAGGTGCTAACAATAAGACGATATTATTGAAAATCTAAACAGTTGTGTATAGTTCTGGTCTTTTTTATGCCTGGGCAATTGAAATGGAGGCTTCAAAGAGGGAGGGCGCTTATAGGGACATGGGTCCTTATTGGGTTGAATACAGTAATAAGGAGAGTTCAATTATAGTGTGAAAACTGTTATGGTATATGTACATGTACGTACCCAGCCTGACTATACTTTAAAGAAGACAACATTTTCTGTCTAGAAATTTTTCTAACTACAATATTGCAGCTTAAAGACACAATTTTTCACATGAGAAGATAATGTATTCTACACTTAGCGTTAAAATGTAACATCTTACCACGGCCTCCGACAGAGACAGACGATGGCCAGCCGCAACAGCAATCGAAGTTGCCACCCGGCTAACCAGGCTAAGGCCACGGAAGGACACAGCCTACAAGATCAAGAGTGACAAGATTTCAGTAAACAAATAAAGTTACATAATACACAATATTCCGCAGATATTCAAGTAAAAATCTTGTCGATCGAACTGATCTGGTATGTTTACTTGAATAAAATTAATTGATATCAGTAAAATAAGACTCTTCTTTAAGTGGATAGAGAAGTCAGGGGTAATCTACCTTAGGATCATATTTTAAATGTATATATATTAATACATTGTGTTTGTGACCCAGAGGGTAGAATGTCTCTATCATTCATATACATGGTGATAGTGTCCTATAATCCTTCCTCTCCATATATGATATAGCACCCTTGATACTCCATGGGTTCCTATCACTTATGATTTCTACTCTCCTAGTAGTCTCTCTGTAGTCTTCAAAGGAAATATGTGTTAGCCTGTGATTGGTTCAGATTTTTTCCTCTCAGTGGCCTTCAGTTTCACTATAAGATAGTCCAGGGTGTTGAGATCGTAAGTGATTGGAACCCCTGGACTATCAGGGATGATAAAATAGTAGTTTTCTCTTATTATGTACCTCGATAAATAGTACAAACACTGACATGTTATAATTATTTTTATTTTCTTCCAATTTTATATAACTATGTATACATATATAAGTAAAAAAGAACCGTGTCCATGTGATGGTTTCCATATACATAAAAAGAAAACACAACTATAAAACAGTGTTTTCCTCCCTAGCGCTTTCTCGGCTCATGCCGGTCTTCAGGGGTTTGAATTCTTCTATTTGTAAAACATGGCGTCATAGTACAATGACGTCATAGTAAGATTACGTCATGACATGGTACATAAAGATATTGTGAATGGTTCTGGAAGAAACTAACAAAAACATGAGGACAAAATAAAAACTAATATGAAGTTCCTTTGTCCCGTTCTGAATTTAACACAGGTTTCATAAGTTGAATGAAATACATTTCTTTATTTTCTCTTTTTAAAAGATTTGAATTAGACATTTGATATATTGGTAAAATAAAAAAGTTATCATTAGCACACATATGACAATGTTCGTTTACTGTAAATATCTGAGATGGTCTGTTTTGGTTTGTTGTCGGTGTAATTACAGTGTCTAGTACCTGACAACTACCCCACATGGGATTTGAATGTTTTTGCAAAAAAAAAAAATATATGAATGGCCCTAATTAATGGTCATCGGACAATCTTGGCACCACTAATTTCGTAAACAGAACTTGTGGTCGACTCAGCAGACTGGATCGACAAAGAAAATAATGCTTGCACATTACAATATTTGATACACACAATATTGAATTACAGCTACTGTATGTGTAAATTAGATGTTTCAAATACTCGCTCTGTGGACATATACCAGCAAGATTTGCTCATATTAGCCAGAAGGAAAACGTAAACAAACACATATGCGCTTACACTAGTTACCTGGATCACCACGTGCAGGACGTGTGGACGCCAGTCACATGATACGATTCGGAATTCCGACAAAACCCGAAGGTACTGAACATGGCGATGATTGAAGGCGTTTTATTCAAAACCAGGAATATATTATCCCTAGATTTCGGCTCTCTTATAGACTGACATATGGTTTTAGGGAGCTAAATCATCAAGATACATGTCCATGTTCAAATATCAAATGTTAAAACGACATGTCGTTTCAGTGAAAATTACAAGAAATACAACTTTAACACGAAAGATATAGCAATGTAAGCAATTTTGGTTGAAAATAAACACGGTCTTAGTTAGCAATATGGTTAAAGGAGAACACTTATTATTTACGGTAATTTATTGACACTATTTGCTAAGTAAATCTAAAATGTGAAAAAAAGAAGTTTTTCATGGATAGAAATGTATGTAAAGAAACAACATTCAAAAGACTTTCAGGTAACAAAAAAAAAACATAACCAAAAAAAGGTGACAAAAAAAGTTACATAGTACCAAAATTTTCAATGTAACTCCATCCATGCATAACCACCTAAAATATATTGTAATATTGGAGTTTAATAGAAAAACAATGAAGAACAACTCTATTTAAATGACATTGCCTTATTAGTTATGACATCATGCACTAATGCTAATTTCATTACTTAAATAATTACTCTAAAAGTCTATCGATAAAGTTCCAATTTTGATTTAGAGTAATTTCTTTTTTATTATTCAAATTATACATGGTGATATTTTGTTCATAAAGGATATAAAAAAAAGATTATAAAAATGATTAAACATGACAGCATTCCCAAAACAGGTGCATTAAAGTTTCTCTTCCCTCTTCGCAAAACGTGCACCTTTCCGTCTCTCTCATTTTAATTTGCATAAATTTGGTATTTGTATATACTATTCTATGAAGAAGTTTAAATTGAAAATTTTGCAACATTGTGTCATCTGTAATATTTCTTGGAATAAAGTAAAACTTAGACCAAGACTCTTTTGGAATATTGACATGTAACATGTCCTGCCAGGAATCTTGACTCTTAGTTGGTACTCCTGTAACTTTAGTCAGTAAACATTTACCGTATAAAAAAAATTGTACCCTTTCCATGACTTAAGTATTGATTATGTTTACATGGTTTCATGTCCAGTGGTGAATTATTTTGGTTCAAAATATGTTTCCAAGATCTAGGTATTGCATTCAAAATTCCATAAAATTCATACAAAAGTTATCGTATGAAACAAATTCATTATTTTCAACAAGGTTTCCAATAAAATGTATGATATTATATTGTTTTCAATTTTTATGTAATTACTATACTGGATTGGCTGAGATACAACTTTGCAAGGGATTGTGGGGAGTTCATCACTAGACAGATCTGCCCAAATGTTTATAAGCTCTTTCCAGAAAATATTTAGGAAATTTTAAATTCTTAAAAGACCTTCTCTCTTCATTTTGAAAATGTTTTCGCCACCATAAGCCATGTTCATTTTTCTCTCGGAACGCTTCTCGACTTTACATATCTTGACTATATTATGCAAATTATGTCAATTCAAACTAACGTAGTGTTATGTATGGCGATTATGATGAAGGAGGTCTTTGAGTACCACATATTGTTTCTTTTTGTCATGCTTTAAAGTGAACAGTCGTGCAAGAATGGCTAAAGTCGGTAAAAATGGTGTGAATGTATCCAGTATAATTTCTTATGAAATAGAAAAATAAAATTTCTCGTCAAAATCTGTCTGCGTACGAAGAAATTAATTTAAAATATGGGAATTCTAAAACGTCCTCCCGGCTCACTTTATGTCCGTGGTTACATTTCCACGCAGCCTCGCTTTCAATGCTTTCAACTTTTCATTACTTTAATGGTCAGAACTGGGAAACTAAGCATAACTTGACCGTCGTATTAATAAGTGAGAACTTTTGGAAGGCCAATGAACGCATTAAGACTGGTTTTCTTTGCCCGACTATTCACTTTAAAAACGTGTTGGATCAAATAAATCTGTTGAATTCCTCCCCTTGGAAAACGCTGTTTCTGTATAAAATTGAAAGTTATGGTGGCGAAAAAATTTTCAAATTGAAGAGAGAAGGTCTTTTAAGAATTTCAAATTTCCTAAATATTTTCTGGAAAGAGCTTATGAACATTTGGGCAGATCTGTCTAGTGATGAACTCCCCACAATCCCTTGCAAAGTTGTATCTCAGCCAATCTAGTATAGTAATTACATAAAAATTGAAAACAATATAATATTATATAAACAATGGTGTGAAAAAGGTGTATATTTTATTGGAGACCGTGTTGAAAATAATGAATTTGTTTCATACGGTAACTTTTGTATGAATTTTATGGAATTTTGAAAGCAATACCTAGATCTTGGAAACATATTTTGAACCAAAATAATGCACCACTGGACATGAAACCATGTAAACATAATCAATACTTAAGTCATGGAAAGGGTACAATTTTTTTATACGGTAAATGTTTACTGACTAAAGTTACAGGAGTACCAACTAAGAGTCAAGATTCCTGGCAGGACATGTTACATGTCAATATTCCCAAAGAGTCTTGGTCTAAGTTTTACTTTATTCCAAGATATATTACAGATGACACAATGTTGCAAAATTTTCAATTTAAACTTCTTCATAGAATAGTATATACAAATACCAAATTAATGCAAATTAAAATGAGAGAGACGGAAAGGTGCACGTTTTGCGAAGAGGGAAGAGAAACTTTAATGCACCTGTTTTGGGAATGCTGTCATGTTTAATCATTTTTATAATCTTTTTTTATATCTTTTAAGAACAAAATATCACCATGTATAATTTGAATAATAAAAAAGAAATTACTCTAAATCAAAATTGGAACTTTATCGATAGACTTTTAGAGTAATTATTAAAGTAATGAAATTAGCATTAGTGCATGATGTCATAACTTATAAGGCAATGTCATTTAAGTAAAGTTGTTCTTCATTGTTTTTCTATTTAACTCCAATATTACAATATATTTTAGCTGGTTATTTTGGTACTATGTATATTTCTTTTTGTCATTTTTTTTTTTTATGTTTTTTTTTTTTTTTTTTTTTTTGTACCTGAAAGTCTTTTGAATGTTGTTTCTTTACATACATTTCTATCCATGAAAAACTTTTTTTTCACATTTTAGATTTACTTAGCAAATAGTGTCAATAAATTACCGTAAATAATAAGTGTTCTCCTTTAACCATATTGCTAACTAAGACCGTGTTTATTTTCAACCAAAATTGCTTACATTGCTATATCTTTCGTGTTAAAGTTGTATTTCTTGTAATTTTCACTGAAACGACATGTCGTTTTAACATTTGATATTTGAACATGGACATGTATCTTGATGATTTAGCTCCCTAAACCATATGTCAGCCTATAAGAGAGCCGAAATCTAGGGATAATATATTCCTGGTTTTGAATAAAACGCCTTCAATCATCGCCATTCATTCATTCATTCATTCTTTATTTCCTCTAAAAGAGATACAATATATGTTCAATAAATTCAAAAAGAGAGTGAAAAAGAAAAGTTCAACACATTACGTTATCGCGAAAAATAAAAAGAAATAATAATAACAATTTACACAGTCATTTCAGTTAGAACCTGTCCTCAGCCGCCAGGAATGCATGGGACGCTGCTCTGATGAAGCGTGTGGCCATCAATTCAAAGTCTTTGTTAGGATCTGTGTTTGGGCTGTGTCTTCCGAAGATAATTTGGACAAATTCTTCGTCTGAGGCATTATCTACAGTTAAAAATGTATCAGTACCACAAATATCAAGTACTTGTGTGGTGAATCTGTCTCTGATACATACGGTAACGTCACAATGTGTGACGTAATGGCGGATGAGATCTGTGAATACTTTACCACATTTTTTGCATGTTTTTTCTTGAGATTGTGGTGGATATGTCAATAATTTAGATACAAATCTCGCACAAGCGAGATCCGCTGTGGATGTTGCGTTGATCCATAATACGTGTGGATATATCTGCTTGTGTATGTATCTGAATCTGTCGAAGTCACTCTGATTGTTCATTCTATCACGCCACAGATCAGTTTCACGGTTTCTAATAGCGTGCTTAATATATAGTTTCCAATTCGATTTTGAAGGAAACTCCGTCTTGGTAGTGATATAACGAGCGAATAAATCCATTAAGTTATACTTTGTTAAGATATTATAAATATCTGGTATGAATCCTTTTTGTTCCGGAACATCGTCGTTTATATAGGTATATACACGCACTAAAAAGACTTTCTTTGCAAGGTAATCGTTCGGTAGTTTTATAAGTCGATGGAGAAATTGTAGTTTTCGCTTATCAATTTCTGCTCCAATACGAAAGAGACCGAGCATGCTCTCCGCGATGTCAGATCTTGTGCGCGTAGGAAAATCCTGAATTTTTTTAACAGCAAGGTGTTGAAATCGGGAAAGTTTGTCGTTATCGTTTGTTCGGATGTTGTTCCATGTTTCAGATCCATAGAGTGCAGATGGCAGTACAACTTTTCTGTATAGGTTGAGGTATATCATTGGGTTTACTTTACAGTCGTTTGCACCAATGCCGAGTATAGCAAACAGCGATGCGCGTCCCTTTTTATAGCTCTTTTCAATCTTTTTTGTACATGACATGTTGTTAGATATAGGTATTTCAAGGTGTTCATGGTTATCCTTCATTTCCAGTTCTACTCCACCTAATCTCCATTGAAAAATATCCTTATCGAATCGACCACCAAAGACCATGGTACAGCTTTTGGTAGTACTGAATGAAAATTTCCACTGCATTGAATAATCCTGACATATATTAAGCATATACTGTAAGGAGCGCGGTGACAGGGCGAGTAAGGTGATATCATCAGCAAGTGTAGGGTTACCACAATGTAAAGCATTAAGTGGGGCACCAGAGTTAGATTTAGATAAGTCGTTCAGGAGATCGTCGATGAAGATCAAATAGTATAACGTAGATATCGTCCCACCTTGTCGCAATCCTCGCTTCATTTCAATCCATCGCGATTTGCTTCCATTGCAAAGAATAGCGCTTTTAAGTCCTGAATATGTGTTTTCCACAATGCTTAATATTCTACCATGTATTCCTTTCCGCTTCAATTTTTGTATAAGTCCCCTATGACAAACGGTATCGAACGCTTTCTTTATGTCCAGGAAAGCTGCAAATACCTTGTTATGCTGTTCAATGTTTGCAAAAATCGTTTCCTGAAGGATGAACGACGCTGTTTCGCAACCAACGAAACGTTGAAAACCTTGTTGTTGTTCATTTGGGAACGCCGGACAGTTTTCCTGGAGCCAGGTAACAAGTCGTTTATGAACGATAGTTTCATATATCTTGTACATTACAGGTAGCAACGATATGGGTCCATAGTTATCGGGATTTGATCTCGGCTTGTTGTTCCTTTATAAATCGGAATAATTATGCCCTTCTTCCATATATCGGAGATATACGTACTTCTTGTGACATGGTTAAATAATTTGGTCAAGTAAGTGATAAATGTCTTTCCTCCGTATTTGAGATGTTCATTTGTCAAACCCATCAATTTCCTGGCGCCTTTCGCAAGTTACTTTTTGAATAGATTCCTTAACTTCGTCAAATAAGATTTCACCGTGTAGATCATCACACGATTTGTCATTTGGTACTTCGTTGTTTGTGTTTTCATATTCTGAAGATATACAGTCAAACCTCGATGATTCGAACTTCGATGAATCGAATTTCTCGCTGTATCGAACTTTTTGTCTGGTCCCGAATTTCTTCACTATATAACATTACTAACTAACCCATGTATGAATCGAAGTTTTATGAATCGAAGTTCTCGTTGTATCGAACTTTTTTCATGGACCCATTTGTTATAGAATCATAGGTAACTGACACTCGATGATTCGAATAAAAATTTACCTGTACAGATCAGGTGTTCGCCGATACCCCGCGGCATGCTGTCACACTTAGCTGTCTCGCGACGGCCCTTCGCCAGACAATAGGGATTATGACAGCTTGTGTTGCTAGCTTGATATCATCAAGATAATTAATATCACTAATCAGGCCGATACCCGGTGCTTTGTTTTTACAAGCTGCGTTATTAAATCATTAGTACGGCACAGATACAGTTAGTCGTTTTTGATGTTCGCCGCCGCCATTGGTAGCGGTTTGTAGAATTCACGGAACGGTAAATAGCGAGCCACATTATCAGTAACTCATACTCAAAACTGTTACATTGCACAACTTTGGCATAAATACTTGAGCAAATCGATCATTCTAAATCGAAGTATTTTGTAGGTGTTGTAGCGCTTTCGGTTCCTCCTTTTTAGTTTCGTTTTTACAACGTGTTTTCGTTTTTATATTCATTCCGTAATATTAACCATCGCTTAAATAGTCACCAAACGAACACTTGTACATGGGTTAGGCCTAGTACATGTAAGTCTTGTTTATAATATACGTATGCATTGCTAACGATAGCAATACATGTGATTAATTGCATACTTCGTTTTTATTTTGTTTTGCTTGTGGTACAATGATTATTAAGTTTACGGAACGGAGACGACATGTACGCAACTACCACAGTTGGTCATGGTAAAAACAACTATCGGTCTAATTTCAACCACGAATAATTCGAAGTCTCGATGTATCGAAGTTTTTCTGACGGTCCCTTGAACTTCGATACATCGAGGTTTGACTGTATATGAATCTGATGAGTCGTATAATGCTTCAAAGAATGTTGCAAACTGGTTTGCAATACTTTCAGGATCCCGCGCGGACACTTCACCAATTCGAATTTCATTACATGTGCTCGTTTGTTGCTTTTTCCTCCTTTTGATCAGTTGCCAGAACAGTCTAACGTCACATTCAGCTGCGTCATTCAGCTCTTTATTCATTTTTGTTTCGTATTCGATATATGCGTTGTCGTGTTGTAACCGGAAATGTTTTTTTTGCAGATTTATATTCACGGTAAGTATGGTATTTATTACCTCAAGGTCTTCCAGCTTTAATCCAAAGTTTCCGTTTGTTCCGTCCTATTTTATGAGCAGCTCGTACCTCTTTTGTTGTTTCTTAACATATATTTCTATCCATGAAAAACTTTTTTTCACATTTTAGATTTACTTAGCAAATAGTGTCAATAAATTACCGTAAATAATAAGTGTTCTCCTTTAACCATATTGCTAACTAAGACCGTGTTTATTTTCAACCAAAATTGCTTACATTGCTATATCTTTCGTGTTAAAGTTGCATTTCTTGTAATTTTCACTGAAACGACATGTCGTTTTTACATTTGATATTTGAACATGGACATGTATCTTGATGATTTAGCTCCCTAAAACCATATGTCAGCCTATAAGAGAGCCGCAATCTAGGGATAATATATTCCTGGTTTTGAATAAAACGCCTTCAATCATCGCCATGTTCAGTACCTTCGGGTTTTGTCGGAATTCCGAATCGTATCATGTGGGTGGCGTCCACACGTCCTGCACGTGGTGATCCAGGTAACTAGTGTAAGCGCATATGTGTTTGTTTACGTTTTCCTTCTGGCTAATATGAGCAAATCTTGCTGGTATATGTCCACAGAGCGAGTATTTGAAACATCTAATTTACACATACAGTAGCTGTAATTCAATATTGTGTGTATCAAATATTGTAATGTGCGAGCATTATTTTCTTTGTCGATCCAGTCTGCTGAGTCGACCACAAGTTTTGTTTACGAAAATAGTTGACATTTCTCTTGGTTTCACAACTCTCGTGTTACTTCGAGATTGTCTCGACGATGTTCGGAAGAGTTCGGAATGATTCGGCCACTTTCGAGCCTATTTTTCACGTGTACACGTTAAAAAGATCTTTTTACTTTTATAATTAATAATACTTCTAGTGCTGCAACTTTATAAAAATTGGTAAAATTTGAAAGTTTAAAACTCAGACAAATGGAGAAAAATATGTATAACACTTAAACAGTTTTTACTATGACAAAAAGAGCGAAAGTGATAGACCATACAACTTTAATAATGTAGACCTCTGTGTACAAATAAGCTCACTCTATATAAATAGATTTCTTTCTTTTTATTGTATTTAAAATTGTGTATGACATATGAATGAGACATAAAATATTAAAAAAAAATAAATATCAATATCCAAGATGATGCCATCTTGTCTCAAAATGAATATGCACAGCTAGGGCCACAGGGAAACTTGAGGCAGATCCCTTTAGTCCTTTCTGAGTAAAAGACTAAAAGCGGTAACAAACTTTACACATCAAATTCCAAGATGGCGGCCTGGTGGCCATTTTGTTGACCAATCGCGATCGGTTCTAAACTGCACACTGGAACCTGGAAAGAATTTCTAACCAACAGTATATGTACACAGAAACATATACATATTATATATGTTTCTGATGTACACACACACAGATATATACATATATGGTTAGAAATTCGTTCCAAGTCCCTGTGATACTGCATCAATAGCATAACTAGTAGTAACCAGGTGAAACTATAATGAAATTTGAGACAGATCCCTTTAGCCTTTCTGAGAAATAAGGGTTACAAACTTCAACTATCAAAATCCAAGTTGTGCATACAGTAGGACTGAATGGTCATAGTTGATATTTTTAGTAAGCAGAAAGCCCCTGTTTTGACTTTTGACTTTATTGTCATCATAAGTACAAATGTATTAGGTGTAAGTTATTTTAACTTTTAGCAATTATTTCAGCATTCTTCAATTAACATGTAATAATTTCCAAGTGATGGCATAGGTATAAATAAGTTGAATTTAACATATTATTTACTTAAGGATGTACACCTCTGAGAAGTCAAAATTTTCTTGTATTAAATTTTTTTTCTCATATAAATTTTTGGAAAAAGGAGTTCATACCATAAATAATTAATTTTTCTTTGTTTTCATACCAAATCTGGCTTTCTGATTGGTCAATATTTTTTTTGCATACCACTATGAAAAAAAATCCGAGAATGGTGCGAAACCCCGACGTTTTCGTGACGTCACAATAGAGACATTGACGTTGCGTATTGATTCGGAAAAAAGAATCCCTTGAAAAACCACTATAATGTTACATTTAAAAATACATCATTTTATCAAATAGAGTATAAAATTAATTATAAGTATTGATGTCACTATTTTTTAATTTTATCGGGTTATGAAAAAAAAATTGTTTGCAAACTTTTGTGAGAATCCGCTACGCGGATTCACACAGTTTGCAAACAAATTTTTTTTTCATACCCCGATAAAATTAAAAAATAGTGACATCAATGCTTAAAAGAAAATGGAAGAAAAAACATATGTCAGTGTGCTCGTTTTTGAGCTTTTGTCACTCAAAGACACCTAGTTGACAAAATATTGGATTTTATGGAAATTTTGCCGTTTTGACCATATAAGATAGAGATTAAAGCCATAATTTCCTAATGAGGTGTTTGATATGTATGAATGTTTGTAGAATTCATTTTCTAGTAGTCTTCTTTAAAAATATACCAGTTTTGATCAATTAGACTAATATTTTTTCTCAGAATAACAGCATATGCTACCCCTACCCCTTGATTTTGAGCTACAAAATGCACCGTTTTCAGCCATTTTTGCCAAATTTTACCCTTTATAGAAAAAGTTCTGGTATTAAACTTTTTTTATTATTTTGCATATCAATAGAGAAATGGTTGTTCTTTCTAAATCATGAAGAAAAATTGGGGGTCCGTGTGCTTATTTTTTTGCCCCATTTGAATTTTTGTTATTTTTCAGTATTTTAAAGTAAAAAATAAAAGTGCCCAAATTACCATTAAATGTAAAAATAAAGTCACAAAAGTGTATCGTTTCACATAGTAATGCTCAATATTTTAATTACTACGAACCTAGTAACGATTTGCAGCAAAAATTAGCTAAATACAGCTAAAAATGATGGCGCAGTGACGATTTAGTAAAAGCAATTTCAGTAAAAAAATGATAAAACTGTGGCTCTACTTGAAGCGAAAAAAGACACAATTTCAAAATGGCCGCCAACTGGTTCATTTCTTAAAATCCCCGTATAAAAAATCTACTAAAAATAGAAATGTAATATTTTGACAAAAAACAACTGGCAACTTGCTACAGATACTAATAAATTATATTTGAAAATCTCATAACTTCTTTGATCTATGTTGAAACGAGACTTCAACGGGACTGAAACCTCAGAAGAATACATCCTTAATAACAAGATATACAATAATAATGTTCAAATATTCTGCTGGACTTTATAAATGACTGAACAGGTTCAAATAAATAACACTTAACTTACAAACCCAAGTCAAGGATCTATAAGTGAGAAGGATTCGTCACTGTCTCTTTACACTACTTAACGCCACGCCAGACGCCTATGAACCGAGAATAAAAACCATTTTTCTCAACAAATACTTGTCTTATCGAGTCAAACGAAACGCCAATGTGAAGTTAATAAAATTTCACAACGTTTAGTACTTGCTTTAAGGGCGGAATATTTAAAAGAAATGTCTTAAATTTTCGTTAAAAAAATACGACAGCTCATGAAATGACGGCCCGCTTCAGAAAGTAAGACGCCGGCGGATATCAAAGGAAAATCAGTGGTCGACCAGCGTGACAGTCAGTGCACAAACACAAAAACTCCTGCGCCGTACTTGCCCAAGACTCTGTGTGACTTATCCTTCTCATATACGTTCTTGCCCATCTCGTGTTGTTGTGTTGTCGCCTTGTCGTGTTGTTGCCTTGTCGAGTTGTCGCTGTCTCAAACTGCGACAACCCGAGATTTAACAGTTAAAATGTCGACTTGTCGCGTTTTCGAACCGCGACAAGTCGACGACACGACAAGACGACAAGCCGACAAAACGACAAGTCGACATTTCAAACACGCTAATTAGCGCGTACATAATCTCGTGTTGTCGCGGTAAAATGTCGACTTGTCGTGTTGTCGAGTTGTCGACTTGTCGTGTTGTCGCCTTGTCGTGTTGTCGACTTGTCGCCTTCCTGTTACACATGCGCAAATCGTATGAAACAGCCACTATCTTTGAATATAGAAAACTGAAGTCAGTGCTTGTGAATATTTGGTTTGTTTGTAAGATATTCGATGTACAATTTTTTTTTAAATTATATTTTTCCCCATTGTTAACTCTTTTGAAATGTATTATACTTGTAAAAGTACCAGTTTTCGTCACACGCGCGAGGAATTTCCCACACGTGTACGAACACACCGTCACTGTGTAAGGTCAACCCAGGTTCGGGGGCCCAAGGTTCTGTCCGGGCTTAATTTGTTAGCTTTACCAAAAAGGACACCATTGGATGACAGAAAGACTAAAGGCAATGCAAATGTGTATGACACATATATTTATTAGACTTAAATGTAACTGTGGTTATGCAGATATATAATAATGATACAATGCATATATACACCGCTTAGCCCCTATTCTCCAAACGACACACCTATAACAGCCCCATCTACCTATAAATAGATGTGATTAATTACCTTCTCAGCTTCATCCCCCTACTCCCTACACACGGCTACTACACATACGAGTTAGCTTATCAATGAATCCCTAGCTAACCACCACTACATGGGTATACACTACACTGAGAGAAGGGGAGGGGGTCATAAATACTCACCTTA
>SAYR01048442.1:723-12137 GCA_004382745.1 Argopecten irradians irradians | reverse complement strand
CTTTATTCCCCTATTCAATATTCTTGCATTTGGTCGATAAACAAAAAGACACAACTCCCAGTGACTGACAAGAGAGGAAACACATGTATATACTCAAAACTATTTAACTTTTACTGCCGCAAATAATAACTCAGATATAGTTCGTCAATAACAACCAACACAAATAAACTTTATAAGCGTTATAATAACTTTCTTTTGCAGTTACCTTCCTAACATTTGATTACCAATAATCGATCATTAGCATGATTACGTAAAATTTAAATAAACATACACAATCCAAAATCACCAAAAGATCTGTCGCGAAGGAAGACAGCGAAGAAGGCGTTGTTCGTGATTTTTTCGGGAGACCCAGCTGTTCTCGGAGTAATACAAATATAAAATAGAGTCCCAACTGAACCACTTAAAACGCTCCATCCATGGGTTTATACGTATAGTAACAAAATTCTATGTCTGGGTTTTGAATGTTGGGTTTTATTTTTCATACCATCACAAGAATTATAATAGAAATGAAACAAAACAACTTTTAATTTTCATCGCGGAGTGGTTTTCATGTTTGATGTGCAACAGGCTCTCCAGCGCTTACCTAAGAATGCTGTTTTCACAGCATCAAAAATATGCTGTATATACACGGGATTAACTATGACAAAACAAATTATTGTTTTGATTAGTGCAATTACATAGTTATGTATATTCTCGTCAACAAATTGAATTGTTGACGATATTAAAATCAAGATCGTTTTCCATAAAATAAATAAATTTATTGTTATTACAGACGTTTTGAAAGATATTTTGCTGTTGCCTTTTAATTGTAAAATGCTGATTAAGTGTTATAACATAATTGATCTGCTTTTCAGGTTTGCCTGAATTGATTTGATATACATTAAACGATTGATATTCATATTCTGGTAATTATTTGATGTAACTTATGTGGCCACGTAATTCCAGTATTTATTTTATTTCTGCGTTAATATTTCAATGTTTCTGCGATTTATATCAATTGTTTCTGCGTTTATATTCAATGTTTTCTGCGCTAATATTAACACATTTCGTCGCTTACATCGAGCGCGGCGCGCCGAGCCGTGACGGCCGAGCACACGGCTTACACCGGGTAAACTTTTACCTTGTGAAACGCAGACTACAGTACGTACCCCGCCAGCCGGAATTGTACCTGAAAAAATAATTATGTTTAACAATCTCTTTTTCCCTTTAAAAAATTAACATATACCCTAATTATCCTATTCTCCATACATGTATATTTTGTTGTTTTCTTTCCCGCGTCTCGTTATTTGAGCTTATGCATTTTGCATCTTTTTCGGAACGAGTTAACCGATATGAGCGGTTAACAAATGTACACGGGGATTAACTATGACAAACAAATTAAATGTTTGATTATGCTGCAATTACATGTATGTATATTCTTCTCACAAATTTGGAATTGTTGACATATTAAAATAGAATCGTTTTCCATAAAACATGAATAAATATTGTATTTACAGACCGTTTTGCTGTGCCTTTAAATTGTAAAATGCTGATTAAGCTGTTATACATAATGATTCTGCTTTCAGTGTTTTGACTGGAATTGATTTGATTACATTAAACGGACCGATATCATTATTCTTGGTAATTATATTGATGTACTTTGTTGCCACGTATGCCAGTATAGAGGCCAAACTTAACTTGAGCTGAAACTAATACGATAAATTTTAATTCATATTGTCAGGAAACAATTATACATATATGTTTCTGATTAAATACATGTTTAGTTTTAAGAAGTATTCGTCAATTATTTAATAATAAAATTAATAAATAGATATACACGTGTCAATTTTTCAGTTGATTTTATTCATGCCAAAGATATATAATCGCTAATATATAAAGCGTTATTTCGCAGTGTTCATGGGCTTTTTAGTGATATTTGGGTAGCATGCAAAATGGCTTTTTTATAAAGGATTGGCTGATATAAATCAAGCCCTCATGTGTCTGAGCCCCGGTCAATGCTGTTGGGAGAAAGCAACTATCCGCCGACGGTTTCACGGTGTGTACCATCTTTAGCTCGGATTGAGGTTGTCTCAACAAGTCTCTTGTCGTGTTGGCAAAATTGATTGTCAGGATGTTGCTTCTTCATTCATTCTGTGATAAGTGATGCGGTTTGTTTGAATTTGCGATCGTGTCTCGGAAAAAGCTCGACCGAAACATCAACCACCTTCTACACCCTGGGCCGTATAAACAGTGATTGGATTTCTTGAAGAAGTCCAATTGTACAGGCCGTTTGACTGGTCTACGATGTCATTTTCGCCTATCATGTACAAAGACGGCAGTGATAGATGTGAAAAAATCTTCGGCTAGTACGATGTCTCTCAGCTGTCGAAGCTTCAAACACACCTCGTCCGAAGGGCATGGACATACCAAATTGACGGTAGTGGTATTTCTTCTTTTCTGCCATCGGGCGATGAGCGTCTGAAAAGCTGTGAACGAGGATGCAGGTCTTTCCCCCTTTCTCTTTCCTTGCTTTTTTCCTTTCTTTTCTTTTTCCTTTTACTTCTCTCCTCCTTCTCCTCTTGGTGTCGCTGCGACAGGTAAAATCCGGTAGGTTGCTTCTTGAAAAGGTATTCATGTTGTATGATACTATAATGATTGTGCTGAGGGGCAGTATTTATTAGGCCTTGGCCACTGATATTTTTTGTCGGAATGACAAAGACTATAAAATCAAAACAAGATTCCGGCAATTAAGAAGCTTTTAATTTTGTAAATTAAAAAAAGATCCACTCTTTCTCACAATTGTTTTTTTTATTTGGATATTAATAAATTACATGTTTTGACTTAAAATCAAAGAATGATGTATACTGCTTGCCTAATTAGTCAGTGTATGGTAAAGGTTTTTACTACTTACCCTAATTTACGAGCCATGCCCAGGCCTATGTTATTACAACGAAGCCGTAACTATAGCTTGGTCATTGTATGATTCTTTTGTGTCGTCAAAGAGAGGTACTCTGGATACGACCATAAGGAGAGTAGTATAGGGAGCTGTATCATCGATTGCGTTAAATGATAAAAGTGTATATTTCTTCATATCCAGTTTACACATAATGTAGTGAGGTTTCCAACGAATTTTTTTTAAAATTATTATTTCTTTGTCGATTAACTTATGAATCTTGGAAAACTTAACGACATACATTAATTTTTTATACGTTTCTGATTCAGTATGCATTTTTTATACTCGGTGACGTCGTTACACCTAAAAATATCTTTAAAGGCGTTTTTTTTCCTTAATATTACTATCACTGGACAATATAAAAACGTCTTTAAAAGCAACTGGTAGCTGGGATATTTGTTAATCTATGTACAACTCCACTATTAGCGAAATTGACATCGGGATATTACGGTGCTGTATTTATCATCATATCTTTATTTCTAAAAAAGAAGACACAAAAGTGAAAATATTATTGCCGTCTTGAATAAATATCCTGATGAACCGGGCATGGCACGAATCGAATAAAAGCACTAATAGAAAGGCTAACATAATAACAGGAATTTCATACAATTTTCAGTTTAAGAGCACACCTTTCGAAACCCAGTTACTGGAGTTATCATAGCTTGCATTGCAAACAAACGACCACGGCTTAGCAATTTTTTCAAGGGCTATATTTAGTTGCGTGACGTAATCGATACACAACTCACTATGATAAACATAAAATATCATATGAACGATCACTGTGCTATACATTGTTAAAAATTATATTACTCAAAATGCCAATTCAACGAAAGACAGAGAAACTAGATTGTCAGTAAGTTTTGGCGAAAGACCCTTTGTTAACCCAGTACACTTTATGCGGGCGTTTACAAAGAATGAAACTTTACAAAAAAACAAAAAGATGGCGGCTTGTAGGCGGCCATCTTAGGATTCGGATCGACCCAAAAAATAACAACACTTTGTCGGCGGACCATGTCAGGATTCATTTTCATTGCAAGTTTCAGCCAAAATCGCACCGGTTAGAAACTTGCAGAAGAAGTTCAAAATGTTTACATGCAGGTGTTTTTCAAGAATGGCGAGCTGTGGCGGCCATCTTGGCATTCTCGGATCGACCCGCAAAATAAACAACACTTTGTCGGGATCTGTTCAGGATCATTATGGCAAGTTCAGAAACCAAATCGCACTTGTAGAACTTGAGAGAAGTTCAAAAATGTGTTTTCAAGATGGCCGGCTGTGGCGCCATCTTGGATTTCGGATCGAACCCCAAAAAATAACCAACACTTTGTCGGGACCATGTCAGGATCATTTCATTGCAAGTCTCAGCCAAATCGCACTGCGAGAAACTGGAGAAGAAGTTTCAAATGTGTTTTCAAGATGGCGGCTTGTGGCGCGACATCTTGATTTTGGATCGACCATAAAATAACAACACTTTGTCGGGACCATGTTCAGGATCATTTCATGTTAAGTTTCAGCTCAACCCACTGGTCAAACTTGAGAAGAAGATTGAAATGTAAAAGTTTACGGACGTCGGACGGCGCACGAGCGGACGGCGTACGGCGCACGCGGCGCAACCACGACGGACGAAGCCATGATGACTATAGTTCATCCTGACCCTTCGGTCAGCATGACCTAAAAAAACTTTATTGCCCAGCTATTATGTTCTTCTCTCTCTGTTCATGCGGAATTATATTTACCTGTACATTACACATAGCAACATGAGATTACACCTCTCAGGTGTACTGTGGTTACTGCACACGAGTCATTCCGACTAATTACTCCCACAAGATTAACGGACGCCGTGGACAAATTTAGCTATATTGCTTGCCATCTGCGACACCCACGGGTAGGAAGCGTAGCTAGCGGTACCCTGCGGGGTTACGAAGGGGATGCGTATGCATTGGGAGCTCGAAGTGAGAAAAATGCCGACGATAAGTTGTATACACTTTTTCAATGCGATCATATGTGTATGATTTTAGCACCAGAAACACAGTCATACAGCTACCTAATAATTTAATGAGGACCATAGTATATATTGTCTTCATATGTAGTGCTATGTCTAATTTCTGTGAGCACTTTTTTCACACCGCATCGCTTATAATAAAGATGATAATATGATACTAAGGAATTTTTAGTTCTAAAAATACATCCTTGATGTACCAAGACGTATGTGAGGTGAATAAGTCTAAAGCTGGATTTTGGGCAAGTACGACGTAGGAGCTTTTGCGTATGTCTTACTGATCCGTTGGGCGACGACTGATTTTTTCCGTTTATAATCCGCCGGCGCAAGCCTTTGATGTAGCTTGTTGGGGCTGAAGGAGTTATACCGTCTTACTTTCTGAAGCGTCATTTCATGAGTTGTCGTATTTTTTAACAAAAATTCAGACATATCTTCTTAATCTCCGTTCCTTAAAAGCAAGTTACTAAACGTTCGTGCAAATTTTATTAAACTTTACATTGGTGTTTCGTTGGACTCGATTTCCCGGTTTAGTCTAGCGTTACGCCGTGGTGTTTAGTAGGGTTAAAAGAGACAGTTCTCACTTAATAAACCTTTGATGATACTTTGACGATGTTGGGATAACAAAAATGGGGGTGGCTGCTCAGTACCAAGTATTTATGAATTGGCATTATATAATATATTAACTTGACTTTATATATATATAATTCATGACACACACGCCATATTGCAAAGTCGAGCAAATTTTAGAAGATTCACGTTAACAGTACATCCGATACTCGGTAATCTGTACACATTTAACATTTTTATTATGATAAAAATGTGCGTTTGTCCGATAACTATTCAGGTCACTTAATCAAGTTCAAAAAAGTGTTAAAATAAAAAAAATACGGAACAAACCATTACCATATATACAAGGATTTATAAGGATTTTATAAGCATTCTATAATTCCATGATAATTTAAAGGATTTGTGCAGTCAAAAAATGTAATTTCAGTTTTATGCTGGAAATGGCTTTTATTAGACCGTTGTAGAAACCTCTTCCGTGCGCGCGACCGCGAATACCTGTAAAAACCGCCAGATATCTGAGCGTTTCCAAAATTTTCTGACCCGCCCGATTTATGCATATTTTCTAGCCCTAAACCGTTGTGACGTCACAATAGTCGTGGCTTATTGCCTGTACTTTAACTGATGTTGCTATCACTTTACATGACTGTCCAGGAAAAAGCCAATCAAAGAATTTTTTTATGATTACTTTTGAGTGAAGTTAATCTACAATAACTTTGTCTCGATATAAATAAACTAAAAGAGTGAAATCGATGTTCAAATACTTCTAATTTGTGCTCTAATAGGCAGGTATCTTCGTGTAATTATAGAAAGAAAAATCCACACAGAAATAAAAGTTTTTCCGATTTTTGTCGAGGAGTTTTCAGCACGAATACGCTTTTAATTAAATAAAATTTTCCTGTAGTCTGTATCTTTGATACATTGTGAATTGGCAAAGTTTGTGACCGTAGAATGAAATTTTACGTAACAATTGAAGAAATTCTTGCATTAAGCATTTCAAGGGATATGATGGCTTGAACATTACGTACACACCGATCGACTTTATCATTACAAACATGTGGTGTGTTTTCTAACCGAATAAATTGAGATACATTTATACAATACCGTAAAACGTTTTCAAACATGTGGTAGAAAGAATTTACTTTCGATATTTATTAAAAGCAATTCTAAATATTGAGATATTAAGCAAAACAAACTATTTTTTCAGACCGGCGGATCGCTTTTCAATTTTTAATGAATATACTACGTTAGATACACCAACATTAATAGATATATAATACCATGCCTTTGGTTTGATGCGTTAATGTAAATACACTTGTACCAGGATTTATTTACCTTGTTACACAACGCCATTTATCGAACTTCACCTGTAATTACCTAGGCCCGGGCTTTGCTATCGGCGGACTATATCGGGTATTTGCTATTGTCTCACTGTCATCAGGTGAGAACCATCCGTATAATTGGATTGTGATTGATTAATGGAACCCCGACATCTATGCTCTAGTTTTTTTTTTGTCACCTCCATTTTTAGGAATGAAGATGTAAAAGCAAAATGGAAATAACAATATACCTGATCATACCTAGCGAATACATGATTACATACATATATATATATATATGTCGTACGCAGGTAAAACAAAAAATGCGAAGGTGACTTATTCAGAAATAAAAATGGTTCAAGAACTAGGTTCAACTAAAGGTTAACCTTAAAAAATTATTCCAGTCTAGACTGTAATTACGGAATCGTGGCATATAGCAATCTCAGTAATTTCTAACGGTATTTAGTAAAAATCTAAGCATGTTATTTTCACCGTTTGAATCTTAAGTTTACATGTATATCATAACAAGAAGGGTACAACATTATCACACTAAATTATACTTACTTAATTTAAATATCACTTAGATATTTTTAAAATGTACAAAAGATTTTATTATATCTATTTTTAATGCCTGTATACGAATAATTTACCAAATTTTCATCTTGAAACACTGTATGTGGTTACTTTTTGGATTATTACATAAATGTTCATATATCATACTATTAAAATCTCAGTTAATGATATACAAAAAACGGTCGCAATGAATATACTATTAAAGCGATTTAGTATAATTTTTGAAATAATGAATTTAAATCGTAACACTTAAACTGTAATATAAGGAAACATATTATCAGAAATACCATTGATGTAATTTCTGCTTTTTAAGTTAAACGTTATGGGATAAAGTTTCAAAGGCAACAATATAGATATACATATTATTTCGACGTATAAGTTCGGTACTGTAACTCCAATATTCACATAACTGATAACCGTCCACATTTTATTTTTACTCAAAAAACAGTAGCCGTGTTTGCCATCATATCGTTATAGCAGAAGTTCTGAATGAAATTAAAAACCACGGATTTCTAGATATATTCATGTAAATTTGGGGATTTTACTCGTAAAAAGGCATAGTGGTACATTATACTTTTTTATTACACTGATATTTACATTCATATGCTATTAAATCTCAGTCCAGACTGATTCCGAACATCATTTTGATATCGCATCAAATTGGACTGATTATCTAATCTAAAGTTAAATGGTATTGTTGTTTGGAATTTTTAAGTGCGTGTAAATGGAATGTTTTGAACTGAAAATATCTACATCATAAAAGCCAAGGAATAACCAATTTTACCGAAAAACTCGGAAAATTGAGATCTAACGTATACGTATATATGCTGGTTATACATGTATTAGTACTAGGCTTACCTTGCCCGTCACGGCTCGGGCGCGCACCCCGCTCGAAGCTAAGCGACGAAATGTGTTAATATAAACGCAGAAACATTGAATATTAAACGCGTCAAGAAAGAACATTGAATATAAACGCGAGAGAAGTAAAAATACTGAATTACCATGCAACAAAGTACATCAAATATTACCAGGAATATGATATCAGTCGTTTTATGTATATCAAATCAATTTTCAGCAAACTGAAAAGCAGATTTCATTATGGTATAACACTAAATCAGCATTTACAATTAAAGGCAACCACAAAATATCTTTCAAAACAGTCTGCAAATAACAAATATTTATTCATTTTATGGAAAACGATCTTATTTTTAATATCGTCAACAATTCAAATTTGTTTGAGAAGAATATACATACATGTTAAAATTGCACATAAATCAAAACACATAATTGTTTGTCATAGTTAATCCCCGTGTATATACACATATTTTTACACAAAAAACCTAGACAGTTATTCATTTGTTACCGCTTGACAGTTATTCATTTTTACCGCTCGTATCGGAACTCTTTCCGAAAAAAGGTGCAAAATGCATTTAACCTCAAATGACGAGACGCGGAAAGAAAACAACACAAGATAGGAGAATAGGATAATAGGATATATGTATTTTTTAAAGGGGAAAAGAGAATTGTAAAAATAATTATTTTACAGGTTACAATCTGGCTGGCGGCTGTTACGTACTGTAAAGTCTCGTTTCACAACTGTAAAGTTTAAACCTGTGTTAAGCCGTGTGCTCGGCCGTCACGGTCGGCGCGCTTAAAACCCAAGCTCATTGTAAGCGACGAAATGTGTTAATATTAAAAAGCGAACAGAAACAATTGAATATCAACGCATAAACACTGAATATAACAATCGCAGAAAACTTTCTTAATATATCGACACTAATATCTGTAAATACCAAATTTAACACACGTAACGAACCTCGAGTCAGCAAAATCAAAGGAAATAAAGTTTGCGTAAAAATTCCACAACTCACGAATCCAATGTAAAGAAGCAAACTAAATATAGCCGTTGCACTGTATACGTGAGAAAGTGAAGCGCAGTAATTGTGCCTAAATACCCTCTGATTATTTTCCGAGCCGTCATAGCAACGCAACGAACCCAACGGCGGACCAGAGAAACATATACTTACATTATCTCTCTCCTCTGTCACCTCTCTCCTCCACAGAATAACGAATAAGGATAAGTGTAAGATAATAGAGAGAGATAAATTTAAGTATTTTCTGTCCGCCGTGGGTTCGTGGACGCGCTGACGGGGCGTCGAATAACAGAGGGTATTAACTAGTAACACCACCGAATTACCACCAGATACCATTCCGGTTACGGTACCAAATCTATCAACATAAACTTACAAAATATTATGAAAATATAGATCTATTTATGTACGAGCAACTTAAAGTGACAAATGAACTTATATTGCCGTGTAATGTACGGTAGCCTTATGAAGACTTGCAGGAAGTTTTCTTGGTGATAGCGTTCTTATGAATTCAAAAGAAATTTGACTGTTATAAGTAACCAAATAATGAACCCTTTACTTCACAAACGTATATGGCCATGTTTTATTATAAGTCAAAAGTCGGCAAAGCAAAACTCAAGATAAATGTTCTGCACGATAATATCTCGCCAACCAGTTACTATACTTACGAAGACTTGCTAAAGTCCAATACATTACATGAAGTTTTCTTGATGTTAACGGCTAGCGTTCTTGTGAATTTAAAAGAAAAGTCGTCAAAGCAACCCATGTTAGTTTTCTAAAAAGGAAACCAAAACATATCCGGAAATGGTAATATTTCTAATGTTATATTTTTCAGAAAATGTTCTTCAATGTTAAGTGGATATTCAGACACAAAAATGTTTACTTATTATTTTTTTGTCTTTGAAGAGACATTGATGAAATTGATAATTTAGCAATTAATAAAGAATTATAAAAAAAAATCATACTCAGATTCTGAACGGTTTCATTGGTGTTGAAATCGTTATTTCAAAAATAATTTAGAAATAAAATTTATTACAGTTATTTCAGGATAATAAGATATTCAACTTATTGTTCTTGAAAAACTTCAAATATCATAAAATAAATACGGTATATCGTAAATATTTTTTATTAAAGATGCTCCACCGCCGACAGAGCATAAATGATATTCATCATTTTAACAATGTTAGGTGTTTAATCGTGTATATATATGCCTAATTGACACAAAAAATAATATAAAATAATTTATTTCGCCTTTGGTGCATGCGCAATCAGTACTTCATTCCATATAGGATATAGTGTCACAGAATTTTTTCGGGATGCAATTAATTATTTTTCAAATTTTTAACTTGAAGTAAAAGTAGAAGCTCAAACTTTTCAATGGTGGTAATGGTGTAAATTAAGTAACTTTTGTAACCTAAGAAAAATACCTAATCGTCTGCTCCTGTTTTTTTATAGTGAAAAAATACCATTTGTCAGCAGTGGAGCATCTTTAAACTCCGAAATTCAACACTGCACACTTATGTATAGTTAATGAATTCTATATTTAAATGAAAAACCAATTTCTTTATTCCTTTGTTTGAGTCCTTCATTCACATTTATGAATTCTATATTTAAATGAAAAACCAATTTCTTTATTCCTTTGTTTGAGTCCTTCATTCACAGCATCTATGAGTGGCCTTGGCACTTTGATACACATAACCTAGACAGTTATTCATTTAATTGTTACCGCTCGTATCGTAGACTGGTTCCCTTCCCTTAGTTCTCTACTCTCCGCCAGGCTGCGCTCCGCTCACTAGGGACCGGTAGCGGGTAACCATGATGATTTTTTTGATTGGTCAATCTACATATCCGGTTCGCTGGTACCACTTTTTTTAGACGTGGGAAACCCCTTTACGGACGAAGCGACGGAACTTAACGTAAAGAATAAATAATTTATTTGAACGATATATAAACAAAATTAAATAAGATCTTAAGTTTTGAAATCATTTCGTGCTAACAGAGTTTAGAGTGTTCATAGGAACGACGTTAATGACGTTATTTTCTCTTAACGGAAGTAGCCGTCTCCATGATGACATATCATGCTCAGAAATGATGCGCACTACTCTGGAGTTGGAATTCCCACTCAAGATGGCTACCCGCTACCGGTCCTCAGTGAAGCG
>SAYR01048440.1:75551-102551 GCA_004382745.1 Argopecten irradians irradians | reverse complement strand
TGTATAAACTGTACTAACATATAGTAAATACATTAATGTATAAACAGTACTAACATATAGTAAATACATCACTGTATAAACTGTACTAAGATATAAGCTGAGAAGACTCACCTATTATAGGTAAAAGGTCAGGATGGATCTCTGTAAAATAAAGAAAAAAAAACATTTCACATAAGAATAATTCATTTATACTATTTTTTCACACAATTTGCCTTGTCTTCGATATTGTTAGTACTCTGTTTCAAAACAAAATATTCAACCGTATTCGACCAAATAAGCGTCCAGGGTAGTTAAAAATGAACGAGAGGCTCAGAGCGCCTGTATCGCACACCTGGAACTAAGCAATGCCATAAGAACAGAGTTTTGGTTTTATTAGTGTAACGTCTTATTAAAAGCCAGGGTGAGGAAGTGCCAGCTTTGAAAAACCACGGACTAGCAGTCAGTACCTGACAAATGCTCCACATGGGATTAAATTCGCGACCAAGAGTTGGAAGGGTTGTGGTAATTATGTCGAGACATTTTAACCACTCCGCCACCACGTAAGAGTATAAACTATTAGATTTTATCACACAACTGACCCGTCCAGCCAGGTCATACGCCCATGTCATAAATATCGTAAGACACGTGTGTAAAAACACTATTGTGACGTCACAGGTAGTTTTGACGTCATAATCTTTATAGGACATCGCATGATTGTCTCAGTAGACGGAAAAGTTACAATACATGCTTAACTCTATGACTATTATCAAAATTAGAGAATTTACCTAATTTATCTCATTTTCATTCATTTTGTCCTGTCCCAGGGTTGTCAGAGCCAAGATTTATACAAGCACTGTTCCCCTTTCCACAAGCATGTTCCTGGACAAACTAGTATACGATCTATATAGAACTATATGCCTAGTAGCGATTTAAAGAATTTACCTCTATTATCCCTATTGGGTCCCACCAAAAACAAATGTAGATTTCTATACCTAGTAGCGCTTTAAAGAATTTACCTCTATTATCCCAATTTGGTCCCACCAAAAACAAATGTAGATCTCTATGCCTAGAAGCGATTTAAAGGAGATGTTGGCAGACTGACGGGTGGACGATGGATGCTGCATCATGGTATAAGCCTATAAGCATAATGCATGCTCAATATCACTTTATCATATCCAAATTTTCACCTGTGAAACTTACTTTGGGAGTGACTTGAACTACCTGCCGAAAGATCGGAAATAGGAGGACCACCTAGAAAACAAGAAACATATTATGATTCTCAGATTCATAAAATTATAGTACATGGACATGTTTTGTATGTAGACCAACCAATTATATTATTTCATAAATTACAGTATGGACCTATATAATGGCCAAGTGCAAAGCCTTATATCCTTATTTTAGATTCTTTAAGGGTGACATACTACCACAGCGTTCGAATTACATATCTTTAAACTTATATTTGATATGTAGATTCTTTGACAAGTGTCAAAAAGATTATCTTATATGCATGTTAATTACAGAAGAATAACCGATGGCCATAGTACATAGTACACCACCATGCAGAGTGAAATGTTTAGACAATGGACAAATACAATATCAGCCTGGTTGTGATGTCACAAAAGAAATATTGACTTGGCGTTTCTTACAAAAACAACATCAGGTCGATATTCTATATCAAACTCAACATGACAATGTACTAGCTAATGACAATAGTTGAGCCTATCTAGCTCGTATATATCAATAAGCCCGTAAAGCTTTATTCAGTACAAACAAATTATATGACCCCTACTGGTCCCCACCTGTTATTACATTGACCTTAAACTATTTTTAGTAAGTGACATTTGTAGTTGAACTTTTGAACCCAACATCAACCCAGAGATGTATTACCTCATAAACTACCATTACATGATGTTTCAACAAAATTTATTACTAAGTTCAGAAGTTATCATCTGGAAATCATCATCCGGACAGACAGATGGGGGGACGGACAGACAGACAGACAGACATGGACAGACAGACTGACACTAACACTATAATAGTCCTCTCCAGTTTTACGGACATAGAAATAATGATAATTTATTTGGTTTGGTTTTATTAGTTTAACGTCCTATTAATAGCCAAGGTCATGTAAGGGCGTGCCAGGTTTGTTAGTGGAGGAAAGCCGAAGTACCTGGAGAAAAACCACCGACCAGCGGTCAGTATCTGGCAACTGCCCCTAATGGGATTCGAACCCGCATCCTGAGGTGGAGAGCTTGTGGTAATATGTCGGAACATCTTAACCACTCAGCCACCGCGGCCCCAAATGATAAATTTTACATGTTATATTGCAGCATCAATTGTTGTATAAATTGTGTTTATTCCAATAGCATTAAATGCTACGTAATTTAAATACATACCTGGTGGTAAAACTGTTTGTTCCCCGATGGATAGATTCTCAGCATGTTTTACTCTCATAGTCTCAATGTTAAACTCATCTTTATATTCCCTTAGATCATTATAAATGACGGTGACTGAAAAGAGTAAGAAATAAGAATTAGATTGACATACATTGGGGGATAAGATGTTGTTGCTACTCGACCCTATATGTAAATGTAAATAAAATAATTTACGACTGTTTTCACATAAAATGGCTGGAAAATCGTTACAAATATACGAATCCTCAGAATCTATTCTAGTCCATAATTTTGCGAGAAATTTTTGCATACACTAAATTGTTGACGTCATAATTAATTGTTGATATCATAAACATCAGCAGACCAAAATATTCTTTTGAAAAAATTCTTTCTCCCCAGAAGCTGTGATAAGTTTAAGATTGCGGTTCAAGTAAAATAAAACTGTTGTTTCATGTCATGTCCGTCAACAGTCAAAATATTTCTTCTCTGTGTTTGGACAAACCCAAAAGCAGTTAATCGGATTGGTCCCAACATCTCGGGAAAAGAGTTTTGACTGATGACTGATAAGGCATGAATGAAATGTATGTACTGTGACTAATGGATGACAAACTAAGTTGCGTTAAAGAATCCCTAGGGAATCAGGGTCCATGAATCGTGTCTGAAGCATGGACATCATGATACAGAAAATTGGCCTACGTAGTGATTCAAGATTTTCAATGTTTGACCTACGTAACTTTGAAATTTGGTTTAATTACATGTAACACCATGTCTTAGTGCATGCAAGATGTATGACAAATTGTTCATAATTTCATTTATTTCATAAAATTAAGACTATTTCATTTATGATTCATCAAAATATTTTGTAATTTCTTTATAATTATACCGAAATATGAGTAAGCAAATTTACATTAAATCAAGCAGATATTGAGTTCATGCACAGATAATCTACGCTGAAAATAATGTCATACGTTGATTGCAATTGCCAGTTGTTGGGTTGGCCACTGCTCCACAAAAGATTTCCGGGTTGGCTATTGTTCGTGCATTTTCGCTTGATGCATTACTTTCGGTCTGACCAGGGACGGCACCAGAGATGAAAGAATTCATCAGCTGACTGACTCTCTCAGCTCCAACTGGGTTGATGTTACTATCTGCAATGTCATGGAAACAAGATCGAATAATCAAAATCAAATATTTGTCTCAAAAGAATAATCTTCATTGAGTCGGTTTATATATTAATATGAAAAGTACGTGTATGCTATAAAAGCACATTTTTATTTTATTTTGTTGTGGGAGTTACCTGCCCTAAAACTGCAGAAACTGCTTCAATTTTCTCACAAGTACATACAACCTACGTTTTCACAGCATAAACACGGACAATTATCGCTCAAACTTTTACAAAATGATCACACTGATTACATACATCTCAAGTCTCTGCTGATCAAGTCTCAACTGGTCAAGTCTCTGCTGATCAAGTCTCTGTGATCAAGTCTCTCTGCTGATCAAGTCTCTGTGATCAAGTCTCCACTGTAAAAGTCTCTACTGATCAAGTCTCTGCAGGTCAAGTCTCCGCTGATAAAGTTTCTACTGATAATGTCTCTATTGATCAGGTATATACTGGTCAAGTCTATGCTGATCAAGTTTGCTGGTCAAGTTCCTAATGATCAAGTCTCTGTTGATTAAGTCTCTGCTGAGTGATAAAGTCTCTGAAGGTCAAGTCTCTCTGGTCGAGTATGCTGATCAAGTTTATTAGTCAAGCATTTGCTGATCAAGTCTGCTTGTCAAGTCCCTACTGATCAAGTATCTGCTGGTCAAGTTCCTACTGATCAAGTCACTGTTGATCATGTCTCTGTGATAAAGACTCTACTGATCAAGTATCTGCAGGTCAAGTCTCTGCTTATAAAGTTTCTACTGGTCAAGTATGCTGGTCAAGTTGGTTAGTCAAGCCTTTGCTGATCAAGTCTGCTGGTCAAGTCCCTACTGATCAAGTCTCTGCTGGTCAAGTCCCTACTGATCAAGTCTCTTATGATCAAGTCTCTGTTAGTCAAGTCTTTCTGGTCAAGTCTCACCTGATTAAGTTTCTACTAGTTAAGTCTTTACTGATCAATTCTCTGTTGTTCAAGTCTCTGGTGAGAGATCAAGTCTCGATCTGCTGGTCAAGTCTCTCTGGTCAAGTCTCTACTGAGTAACTGAGCCTCTAACGATCAAGTATCTACTGGTCAAGTCCCTACTGATCAAGTGTCTACTGGTCAAGTATGCTGATCAAGTTTCTGTCGGTCAAGTCTCTGCTGATCAATTCTCAGCTGATCAAAATTCTACTTGTCAAGTCTTTACTGATCAAGTCTCTGCTGAGTGATAAAGTCTCAGCTGATCAAGTCTCCACTATTAAAGTGTCTACTTATCAAGTCTCTGCAGGTCAAGTCTCTGCTGATAAAATTTCTACCGATAAAGTCTATATTGACCAGGTATCTACTGGTCAAGTCTCTGCTGATCAAGTCTCAGCTGATCAAGTTTCTACTGGTCAAGTCTCTTCTGGTCAAGTCTCTGCTGAGTGATAAAGCCTCAGCTGATCAAGTTTCTACTGGTCAAGTCTCTGCTGACCAAGTCTCTGCTATGTAATTATGTCTGTACTGATCCAGTCTCTGCTGGTCAAGTCTCTACAGATCGAGTCTCTGCTAAGTGATTTAGTCTGCTGATAAAGTCTCTGCTGGTCAAGTCTCTGCTGTGCAATCAAGTATCTGCTGGTCAAGTCTCTACTGATCAAGTCTCTGCTGATTAAGTCTCTGCTGAGTGATAAAGACTCTGCTGGTCAAGTATGCTGATCAAGTTTCTGTTGGTCAAGTCCCTACTGATCAAGTCTCTGCTGATCAAGTCTCTACCGGTCAAGTCTCTGCTGGTCAAGTCTTTCTGGTCAAATATGCTGATCAAGTTTCTGTTGGTCAAGCCTCTCTGGTCAAGTCTCAGCTGATCAAGTCCCTACTGGTCAAGTATGCTGACGAAGTTTTTGTTGGTCAAGTCCCTACTGATAAAGTCTCTGCTGATCAAGTCTCTACTGGTCAAGTATCTGCTGGTCAAGTCTCTCTGATAAAGTATGTTGATCAAATTTCTACTGGTCAAGTAATTAATGATCAAGTCTCTGCTGATCAAGTCTCTACTAGTCAAGTCTATCTGGTCAAATAAGCTGACCAAGTTTCTGTTGGTCAAGTCTCTCTGGTCAAGTATGCTGACCAAGTTTCTGCTGATCAAGTTTCTACTTGTCAAGTCTTTACTGATCAAGTCTCTGCTGAGTGAAAAGTCTTTGCTGAGTAAGTCTCTGCAAGTCAAGTCTACTGATTAAGTCTTTACTGGTCAAGTCTATGTTGATCAAGTCTCTGCTGGGTGATAAAGTCTATTGATCAAGTCTCTGTAATAAAGTATCTACTGATCGACTCTCTGCTTAACAAGTCTCTGATGAGTGATAAAGTCTCTGCTGGTCAAGTCTCTGCGAAGTGATAAAACCTGAGCTGATCAATTTTTTACTGGTCAAGTCGCTACTGAATGAGTCTCTGCTGAACAAGTATCTGCAGAGTAATTTAATCTGCTGATAATGTCTCTGCTGAGTGATCAAGTATCTGCTGGTCAAGTGTCTACTGATTAAGTCTGCTGATAAAGTCTCTGTTGGGCAAGTATCTGCTGAGTGATCAAGTATCTGCTGGTCAAGTCTCTACTGAGTGATAAAGTCTTGCTGGTCAAGTATGCTGATCACGTTTCTGTTTCTGCTGTGATTAAGTCTGTACTAGTCAAGTCTTAACTGGTCAAGTTTCTGTTGACCAAGTCTCTAATGATCGAGTCTCTGCTGAACAAGCTCTGCTGAGTGACTAAGTCTGCTGATAAAGTCTTTGCTGATGAAATCTCTGCTGAGTGATCATGTATCTGCTGGTCAACCTCTACTGATCAAGTCTCTACAGATCAAGTACAATGTATCTGCTGATAAAGTCTCTGCTGAGTGATAAAGTCTCTGCTGGTCAAGTATGCTGATCAAGTTTCTGTTTCTGCTATGCCATTAAGTCTGTACTGAACAAGTCTCTTCTGGCCAAGTCTATACTGATCGAGTCTTTGCTGAACAAGTCTCTGCTGAGTGATTAAGTCTGTTTATAAAGTCTCTGCTGAGTGATCAAGTCTCTGCAGAGTGATCAAGTATCTGCAGGTCAAGTTCCTACTGATGAAGTCTCTACAGATCAAGTCTCTGCTGATTAGGTCTCTGCTGAGTGATAAAGTCTCTATGGGTCAAGTATGCTAATAAAGTTTGTCAAGTCTCTTCTGATTAAGTTGCTGCTGAGTGATAAAGTCTCTGCACATAAAGTCTACTGGTCAAGTCTGCTGATTAAGTCTCTGCTGATTGATGAAGTCTCTTCTGGTCAAGTCTCTCCGGTCAAGTATGCTGATCAAGTTTCTGTTGGTCATGCCTCAGCTGATCAAGTCTCTGCTGGTAAAGTCCCTACTGATCAAGTTTATGCTGGTCAAGTCTCTCTGGTCAAGTATGTTGATCAAGTTTCTGCTGTCAGACCCTAATGATAAGTTTATACTGGCAAAGTCTATATTGATCAAGTCTCTGCTGTGTGAAAAAGTCTACTGATCAAGTCTTTGTAATAAAGTGTCTGCTGATAAAGTCTCAGCTGATCAAGTTTCTACTGGTCAAGTCTTCACTGATCAAGTCTCAGCTGATCAAGTTTTTACTGGTAAATTCTCTGTTGATCAAGTCTCTGCTGAGTGATTAAATCTGCTGATAAAGTCTCTGCTGAGTGATCAAGTATCTGCTGGTCAAGTCTCTACTGATTAAGTCTCTGCTGATAAAGTATGCTGATCAAGTTTCTGTTTCTGCTACATATATATGTATGTGATTAAGTCTGTACTGATCAAGTCTCTGCTGGTCAAGTCTCTGTTGATTTAGTCTCTACTGATCGAGTCTCTACTGAGCTGAAGTCTCTGCTGGGTGATTAAGTCTCTGCTGATAAAGTCTATGACATTTATAGATTTCCAATGGTGGCAAAGTTATAACATATCATGTAAACACAATTATAACCTAACTTTTTTTTTATTTCTGTTACTTCTACCAATGTAGAATGTCTTATATTTGTATCCGTACTATGTAATATTTTTGATCACACCAATTTTGAAAGTCTGTATATGTAATGGTAATGGTAATGCCATTTTAAAATGTAACGTGTAATTTAATTAATTACATTGCTATGTAATTGAACCCATCCCTGGTCTACTGGTCAAGTCTCTCCTGATAAATTAAAGTCTCTACTGATCAGGTCTCTCCTGGTCAAGTCTCTGTTAGGCTGTTCAAGACTCTGCTGATGCTGGTCAAGTCTCTACTAATCAGGTCTCTACTGGTCAAGTTTTTGCTGTCCCTCTGCTTCTATTCGTCAAGTCTCTACTCATCAAGTCTCTGCTTCTGCTGGTCATGTCACTTGTTCTGCTGTTCAAGTCTCTACTGGTCAAGTCTCTGCTGTTCAAGTCTCTACTGATCAAGTATGCTAGTCAAGTCTCTGCTAGTCAAATCTCTACTGATCAAGTCTATTCTGATCAAATCTCTTCTGATAAAGTCTCTGCTGGTCAAGTCTTTACTAATCAAGTCTGCTGATCAAGTCTCTGCTTCTACTTGACAAGTCTCTGCTTCTACTAATCAATGCTCTACTGATCAAGTCTCTACTGGTCAAAGCTCTACCCATCATGTCTCTGCTGATCAAGTCTCTGCTGGTCAAGTCTCTACTTCTACTGATCATGTCTCTACTGATCAAGTCTCTACTTGGTGACTAAGTATCTGCTGATCAAGTCTCTACTTGGTGATTAACTCTCTTCTGATCAAGTCTCTGCTGATGAAGTCTGCTGATCAAGAGATTAAAAGCAGTGGTTGATCCATTCAATGTATTGGTTGTCTCAGACCACATGACCAACGCTAGTATTAAGTATTTTTCAGCTAATGACATACAGTTTCAATATAACTAATAACGTACTTGAAATGAATTTCCAAATTTTGAAGCTTATTAGTGTTTCTCAATCTTGACCTTCAAATGTGCACTGACCGAGAGAAACAAAGGGAAGCAACTATGTCAAATTTTCTTCGCGTCTTGAGAATATATTATTATTACGTATACTATAGGTACTTGTACAAATGTATTTTATATCATCTTTGACATGGAATATGTGTCCAATAATTAAGACATGCTAATATTTTCAATTTTATTGGTTTTCTGTAATTGAACTATTCAAGTTGTAGCAATTTGAATTTGAAAGCCTAATAACACACCTGAATTTAACTGCTGGATACACTCCTGTTCCGTTCGCAATCGTTTCGCTGGTGATAGACCTACAAGAAAGGCAGAGTTAAAACTACAGTGTATTATAGTCAATTATTTGCCCATGTGTGTATACATTAATATTAATATGATATATGTATATATATATATGCCGAGATATGGAAACAATCAATGTAAAATTAATGAAATATGAGAAAACCTGTCTATGAACCTTGTATAAGGGTAAGAAATTATGCATAAAAGTCCCTGATATGTTATATATTATAATGTGCAGGGACAGTGATTTGTACAGTTACATGTGGAATATTAGACATTAGAATGTAGGATGTTTATAGAATATCTGACACCTTAACCAAATAGCTGTAACTGCCAATTTGTTATATATACAGTAGAACTTGGTTGATACGAACTCGGATAATTCGACAACCCGGCTTAATACGAAGTACTTTGACGGTCCCGGCCGAATTCCCTCTTTATCTTTGTTTAAAGAACTCGGATAATTCGAATTCGGAAGACTCGAAGAACTCGGATGATACGAAGTATATTTTGGGTCCGAATGACAAAAATCATACATAAAATGTTCTTATAACTCGAAATGAGATTTTTTGGACAACGAGATCGCCTTAAACGCCGATTTGTTTTTTCATAAATCTGCCGTAGAAAGGCATTTCATAATGTATATCTAGGTTTTCTTGTTATAATTTTGCAACTACCATAGGCGATTTTGACATATCTCTGGTTCAGATCGTTTTACGACATGGAACTAGTCTATATATACCAGGTAAAGAGAGAGTCAGTAGAAATGAGAACTCGCTTAATTCGAACACTCGGATAACTCGAAATATTACCCCGGTCCCTTCGAGTTCGTATTAACCGAGTTCCACTGTAGTTCATAACTTTCAACCAGGGATAGGAAATCAAAGCTACCATTTTGAATTTTTCACTTCATGGCGGACAGTTGACGGAGCACAATGACCGACAAGATAGACAGACAGTTGGACAGACGGAAAACATTATTACTTTAGAATACAAGAAATTATAGCGGTACACAATTGATTAATGTTAGCCAATTAGATGAAGAAATCATAATTATAAATTTTGCGTGATGCAAAGCTTACCTGAGTTCAGGATATATCTAATCTCTTGTTCTTCTCTTCTTACATAAGAAGCCAAACTTTTATCAACTTTTTCTAACCGTTCGGTAAAATATTCATAGCGTCCAATGCTGATGTTTTCGTTTTTCTTGAGCTTTACAAATAGCTCTTGAACAGTTGTAATGTTGATTAAGTCTTTTGGTGCATGGGGACAATCCTTAAATAGTTTTATTAATGACTGAAAGTCATCTTCCACCATGTGTACACTCAGATAGTCGACAAGAAGATTATGTTTGAAAATGATATCCTCATTGATATCTTCTGTCTTGGCCTCTCGCTTGGCTGCCATTTTAGAAGTGTTAATTTAAATCTGAAACAGAAAAACATCAATAGCTCGATAAGTTATACAGTAAGTAAATTAGGTACGCCAGAAATCTTCGCACATTAATTCATACACATGATTAAAATCTGAAATATAAGTTTTTGTCTAACCAGTCGGGTCGTGTAGTGGCTAAGCCATTTTTTCTTTCACCTAATATAACAGGCCAGAATTTGATCCCCCGGCAGGGAAATAAAAAGGTCAGAGGTGAGATCTAGCTGAGGTCACCTAAAATCAAAACCGAATTGATCCACTAAGATTGTATTGTGTGACAGGTATACCTGATATTGGCAGTCTAATCATTTGATTATTTTCACGCATGTAATGCAGTTATTTGGATGATTAGAACATTATTTTTAAAAGTCTTGCAATTCTGTTTGATGATGAAAAATACATTGTTTGCACAACTTGCGTAATTTCTTGTTTTTTCCCCAATATCTTATATTGCTATTTAGCAAATAAGATCTATATGTAGTATGTTAGATCATTTGTATCATATTTGTCAATGTATGTTAATATAATCAAGGTGAATAACTTGATTGACTTGATAAAACGGTCAAATTTTCCGAAGTTTCATCGAGTATGCATTATGGTCTATGGAGAACTATATATGTCACAGAACCTTGCGAGTTGAGAAGAGGTTTTTGAAATTTTAGCCAATATTACCCATTTTGGCCCCTTCCACAACCTCCTGGGAGGTGGGGGCCCTATAATTCACAATTTTGTTTCAGCCGATGCCTTAGAAGGGTTTTTGCAAAATTACATTGAATTTATTTCAGCAGTTTTGGAGAAGAAGAAAATGTAAGTTGTTTTCGAACATGACGGACGACACACGACGACGGACAAAAGGCAATTACAATAGGTCACTTGAGACGAAAGAAACAATAAAATTGAATATTTTACATGGTAATATATTTAAATCATTTGTAGGAACCAAAGAAAGCTATTTTTTCATAAAATGACACATTCCTGTGTATTAACTTCATTCGATATGACCGTATTTATATTATAACAAATAGATTATAAATTTAGAAAAGTGAAATCCTATTTAAAATTTGAGTTATAATTAGTTTAATACCACTTGTCGCAGCAACAGGAACCAATGGCTGTTCTTGTTAGATGTAATGGTTCAAAATGTCTTGTTTACTTCTAATGTGAGGTATCACTGGGTCTTCATGTCAAAATAATCTTGCAAAACTGTTACCTGAAAAACATAAAGGTAAAAGTAAGTAAAACCTTAAATCAGCTAAAAGATTATCCATGATAATCCAGGGGTTATTATCACTGTCACTATAGCCATCCCTGAAATACATGTATGCCATAACGAAAGTGATGGCTCTGGGTAAAAGTACCGATGAGACAAGCCGTAGTTTGGTCCTTGAATAACAGTACACTGTAGTTGAATGTGTGGCTTTGAAGTTTAGGTGTCACTCTCTCTTCAAAGCAGGTCTACTCAGGCCTGTGATTGGTCAGGTTTGTCCTCCTGATCATGAACTGCCTTTGGCTTAACTATATGACATACAATAATATATATTGTATTCTAGCGGTTGATATAACGATAGTAACCCCTTGAGTAATCGTATTAAGGTTACTAAAAGATACACTTTTTGGTACATTATATAGATGTATGACTAGCTATGGAAAACTAGGTTTGAAAACAATTACAGTAAAACCTACATTAGGACCACCCAGGGATCTGAGCAAAAGTGGTCTCGGTAGTAAGGTTATAGGGTTAATATTGTTTAAGGGATTTCAGTTGACATTTCATAAATGCACAGCATCGCCAGTTAATGGAATGTTTTTATCGCGACATCTTGATAATATAGTATTGTTGTGACGTCATGTAATTGTTCTGTTTGTGAAGGCTGCCTTGCCCTGCTGGATAACATTAACATAATTTTGTATGAGCCTGTCAATTCAGTTGATAGGGATTTCTCCCATATTTCATAGGGATATATCGAGTGGTTGCTAGGGAAATGATAACAATCTTACACATTGGGTTTAACACAGCTTACACACGTGACGTCATCAATACATGTGGTGTAACCACTACGTGCATTGTCAATGACATCATCAATTCTGTCACATAACAACGTTCCTGTGATAGCGGCACAATGAAAAAGCTGGAAAGCAAGCGAAATTTCATATTTTTCTACTAAGTGTGGGAGAAAAATAACCAAACATGGATCTGTCAACCCTGAGATATCCATGTCCACTTGACAGACCCATGTAAGATTATATTAATCTTTCTCAAGTGAAAGATTTTGGCTGGTCAGTGCTAGGCTTGCCGAGTGTTTATATACATGTATACACCAATATCATTTCACGAGGGATGATATATCCTTGTCAATCTGACAGGTCCATGTTTGTTTTTATCTATTTTAGCATTTTATCCACCCGAAACACACTTTATCCATCCGCTTTCACTTTACAAGTATGATCAGCGTGTTGAGGGGTGTAACAATACTTCACACTATCGATATATTGTGATTTTATGTCTCTCAAATTGATCAATCGATGGCATATTCAATAAGCCGATAACAATCGCTGATAGAATGCCAATCAAGCTATCGATAGTTTCAATTGTAATCTAGTCAGACATTTTTTTTCTGTAGCTTGGACTAAAATGATTCACACACAGAGGTTTGATACAGTAACAGACTAGTATATAGTTGTTAAAATTCACAGGTGCAAATTTTCGTGATTTATTGTTTGGACTTTTATTTGCGAGGATTTATTTTCGTGAATTATAGTTGTAGACTTTGAAAGTGTCATTCCTACAACAGACTGTTAACATACAAAATAATATGTAAAACTACCATTTTGACAAATTTCGCAAGGCATAATATTTTTCGCGACTTTAGATTAAACCATGAAGAGGGCGAAATGAAAACCCCATGAATATTAGCTGAACTACAGTAACAATCACAATATAATGTCACTTTTCCCATGTTATATATATAATTATATATACAATAAAAAAGCAAACATCGACATTGTTCTCGATCATGATCAGTTATGTCAGCCAGATTTAGCGGTGCTACCGGATCTGACAGTGAAAGTAACCCCTGGACTGAAAATTTGATTATCTTAAAAGCTTGCTTATATAATTAATTCTAAACTTCTAAGAGCCCTGGCCGGATGGAAGATTTCTGACAGATGCTACATGTATAAAATACATGTATGTGCGTAATTTAGAAAATATAGTCATAACAGTAAAATTCAACAAAAAAACTACATAATTATTGAAATCTGTGATGATTTTGTTTAACTGAATCAAGTTTTAGCTCTGATTCTCGTTTAGATATACATCTGTTTCAATATATCACAAAAATCACACTTTTCGACCATGATATGACATACCCATCTATACTGTGCGCGAAATACATGACAAAGTATAAAACAATAAAAGATCAATTTTGCTTCTACGCATTGGTGAAATACTCTACTGTTCCGTCGGCAACTTGTATTTTTGGATTATTGGCCGTGAGTTGAATACCGAGCGAATATTTATCACGCACGCTCCCCCAGACAACATTTTTCTATCATGGAAAAGAATTGTTTCCATGAGCGTAAATAGCGTAGCCCGGTTTGTACGATTAGCCCCGGTGAACAAGGTCCAACCAGTCAAACTGCATAATCAAAAACGGCCCCAAGTCAGCAAAGTTGAGGCATGCGCATTCGTAGTGAAAAAAAATGCGAAGCGGGATGTTTGAATTGAGGTGCTACACTCTGAAAAGTGGTGTATCTGCGTTAATATAATAAGTATCGTTATGGAAATGATAATCGAATGATTTTATGGATACAGAGATTCGTTTGATGCGTTTATTTTCGTTGAAAATGCTTGAAAATGTAGCATAAAATAGTCGTTGAATGGCTGTTCGACACCAACTGTCAACATTTTGGTCATTTCGTCCATTTCGATGTAAGCATTTAACAATATTAATCGCTGATCCAAGTCAAATTTCTGCGTAAAATGTCATTTTGTATTGGTATTTTTACACCACAATACCATAGATGACAAAACACAGTAACGAGGATTTTAGAGAGAGAAAATCTAATTTTGTACCAAAAGGGGTCGTGTACCAAATGGGGTAGGTAAACGTTACAAGCGAATTAAAGCGGTCGTATATATACATGTAGCTATATACATGTAGGTTTTCACTACTAAGCCGTTCGACTGTGATATCTTCTGATTCTCTCGTACCAGAGTCATAAATAATTTCTGTTCGAATTAATTATATATATACATGTATGCAATCCATAAATTCACTAAATTGGCCATTATCTTAAAATACGACTATGTATTAAAAATAAGTACATAAAACGTAATACCTGGTACGTATAGTCCGCTAAACCTGACTTTATGTATATTATTATTATTATTTTTTTTTTTTTTGCCTATGTCAGCTCGCAATACCTCTTAAAAACGTGAAATCATAAGACAGATTTCATCTAAGCTACTTCATGATCAGCTACTTTGGCTAATACATTGTGCATGGTCACGTGGGGTTCGACTGGGTGACGCTCTATGGCCATCGTTCTTCTTGTGGCTTGATAAAATTTAGAATGGAGAAAGTACGAGTTTCATAGCGATTACCGGGCATTAGAGATAATTAGACTTTAAAAATAAGTTTTCTCTAGAACACACCTCAAGCCTCAAGCCATTGATCCCGATTCGGGACCGCTGACCTATGACGTCATAAGAACAACGGGATCGACTATACTCGCATAACTTAGAATGGCGAAATATACGTCTGCCATCTAATAAAAACTATTTGTTTGTAAATATCGATTTTGAAGACACAAGTTCCCGTATACATGTCAGATATATACTATTTAATATTAGCTTCAGTAATAGATATCAGTTTGGAATAACTTGAAAATAGGGGTTTATACCTGCATACATATATTGATGTACCTGTCGTAGATAAATGAACATATCTGCGCGGTTACTGCATAATACACAATACACGTATGTTGTATATCCACGATGCTTGGAACCACGCGTATATAAAGGTTACACAACGATTTATCGTTAGATATGGAATTTATTCCACACGAGTAAGTTTTTTTAAAGGGACATGAACCTTATTTAAGTTGTTCTGTATGCTTAGATATGGTTTTCAGATGTTTGTTGAATATTTTATTACAATGATTGGTTATCTAAAACGGCAGGAAAACGTGGGGAATACCTACCTCAAAAATGATAAAAATATACCGTCATATTTTATTTTTGGAACACAAAACGAAAGCTGGCCGAAAGCGAGGTTGTAATGAAAGACAAACTTGCTGACATGACAAGGAATATTAGTTTTCCACATTTTATGATTTTTGTCTAATTTACGATGGTTAACAAATGAAATTTAAGCTATATTTGTTGTAAAACAATTTGTATTTAGCGTAAGAATGATAAGTCAAAAGCCAAACGAGACTTTTCATTCGACAGGGCACCGCGAAGGAAGGTTCCTGACTTATTGCATATATATACATCATGCAAGTATTTTAAAAGTGGGGAGCTGCTTCCGTCTCTTGCATTTCAGCGATCCATTTATATTTTACCTACTTTCCAAATCGCGTACGCAACTGACTCTTGACGTACACTGTTTTCTATCAGAATTCGTTTGTGTTCGCTTCACCCACGTTTTTGACCCACCATTTTGTTTACATTAATTTAATTTGTGCAGTGCATTGTGGGAGGTCACTAAAGTTCAACATTACTATACTATCGTTACAAAATTCAGAAAATACAGAAAGATGGAATTTCCATTATAATTATTTTATTTGGCACATTTGCACAATAACTGATATATATCACTTAGTAAGGTATCTGACACGTCTTAAATATGTATTTTACTCAAATTTACATGGTTTATTTAGGTTCATGTCCCTTAAAAAGTTACAAAAGACACTCGCTTAAGCCCTTGTCTTTTGTGACTTTAAGAAAATAACTCACTCGTGTGGAATAAATTCCATATCCAACAACCACGAGTCGTTTGACCACAATTACATCCGTTTTTAGCCGATAGAAATCCGATAAGGTAACGTGTATTTGCCGAGATATGCGAATAAGATGTAGTGATAATTTCACAAAAGCCTAAAAGGCACTAATTAATATTCATAAATATTATATTAGTCATATTTTCATAAAAAACCCATTCATATAAAATTCTTCTTATTGAATTAACTTTAGGATGAAATACTTTTCATTTGACGTATTATTAAATTCATTTTTTCAAAGTTACTGTACTTCAACAATATATTTACATTTACTTGTCACTTCTGCTATATAAACTAATCAAGTCAAATTGAAGTATATGACGGCATAACTGACACTCAAAACGTGACCATTATGACGTCACAAATGTTGACGTGGTGACGTCAACTGATCACCGTCAAAATGTCTGTTCCATCTTGTGGATTAAATCGTCGTTGATAAACGGTTTTCCTGGTCTAGCTTAAACAATGTTAATGCAGAGACCCCAAAAAGAGTTGATAATGAAAATATAAGCATTAAAGCGCGCATTATGAAGATTGTCTGCAAAGCTCTGGCATCTATATAGACCATAGATGCCATATGAAGTTAGTTTAATGCTTAAATAACACTCATTGTCGGACTAAATAAAATCATGCGTACATTATCAAGCCATTGTAATCAAGTTCAAGTCTGTTTCAGAATCGTTTCAGCAACCAAACTCACCAATAAGATCATTTTCCGCCAAAACGAGTTACAGATTTTTATACCACACATAAACACGTTTTTGACACAGCGGCGACGTCACATACTGTATGATGCAAGACGCAATTACAACATAGAATGACGTCACTCTATTATTATTGACGTGACACTGAGAAATAAGTAGTTCGGTCAAAGTTCACCGTGTCAGCCAATCAGAATAAGCGCAGAATTTATACCACGTGCGGTATAAACTAATTGTTAATTAACCGCTGCATCGTATATTTGATACCCTGAGAGTTGAATTACTCCGCCTATTGTGGAAGAAAATGAATATCATATCAAGGACGTATATGTTCTTGATTTTATTATCCAAAACCCGACCAGGGCGTCTAATGTCTTCTGGTCAAACCAACATTGCAAAATTCTGACTTTTTCATAAAACCTGCCAGTACAATGTACTCTTTATCCTCTACCCTCTACGTTATACCCTCTACCTCTACAATGTACGCTCTACCTCTAAAATGTACACCATACCTCTACCCTGAACCTCTATCTTGTACATCTTACTACATTGTATATTGTATATGCATATTGCAAAAAAATGTAGTTCGTTTTGCAACAAATTTCCCTTCAATTTCTAGCATGTCTTATTTTCTTGCAATTTTTTTCAGTAGATTTAAAATATGTGAAGAAATATGGGTGCTCTCGAACAACTTTTTGCGATATTTGAGCTTGAAAAACTTTCAGTGCCAATTTGCTGACCGAAATTAGAAAAAGTGAGATCTTGTTAAATTGTTTACAATTTTACATTTCACTTAGGCTTGTAGATTTATGAAATAAGGATAGAGAACAATTAAGATTATGCTGCAGAATCTTTTTTCACACAAAAATATTTTCAAGATATTTGGCAAAAAGTTGGAAATGAGCAAATATTAGGCCTAGATTTACTTGTACAACTTCTTTGTCAACATGTATGCAAGTATTAATTTGAAAACGATGTAAATGATGAACGTGTCAGTGAAATTAATTTCTATGCTTACCATGATATTACCTTCGTAACTTTATCACAATTGTTTATCCAGATCTTTCCAGCCTATTCAATATTCCAGTGTGTAAGGCCTAATCGGTGTCGTCTGCTGCGAGGTGTTCCGAAATCATACGAGAGGCTCCGAAAGTCGTGTCGTGACTGGATTACCTGCCTTATAGTACCAATTATATTTCCACTATAGGCTGCGCATGCGCTCTTAAATATTCAATAGTTAATTTTAGATAGACTGGAATATCAATGCCTGTCGTAGTTCTTTCTACTCTCCGCTTGACTTCGCCCGGAAAGTATTTAAGAGCGCAGCCTAGCGGAGAAAATTGGTACTAAGGTAAGTAATCCAGTCTATAGTTTTATAATGATTCGGGACATTTATGATATACGTGTCGACTCGTTCCTATTTTTTGAAAGTGAATTTATTAATTAAAACTTTATCAATAATCCATGATCTATTTTATTGAGCGAAATTTGTGCTATACATAATTAGGTCATTGTCTATAGACGATGAATATATTCATGATAGATTGTTTTGTAATATCGGTAAACAAGGCAGTTGATTTTGACTGAATATAGGAGAATATTACCAAAATATGTTAAATACACCACGACTTTATAAGTAACTTCAATTTAGGGGTTACGTTGTAGTTATATGAATAAAATTTCATAAAACTGGCGGTAAAACATCGGTATTGTATACAATTATCTTGCAATTCGTCTTATGTACTACATGTTGTAATACGTGACAAAATTGCAAACATGCACCTGATGACCAACACACGTGGAAAAACTATAGCTAACAGCACTCTTACAAAATATCGTATCCTCACGTTCAAACATGTATGCAATTGATATTTTAGTTTCGTCACAATTTTAATCCATTTTTAGCAATTTCATCAGCTTCAAAAAGACCCACTACCTTTTCTAAACAAATAATAAAAGTTTCTTAAAACAATTGATAACATAATGAAATATATCCATGGCCTAGGATGATATTACAACACTTAACAAACGCAAGATTCCCTGTGTAATCTATGTTAACATTGAATATTCATTTGCTGTTCGCTGTCTGGCGCAGTAATAGTCAACAAATGCGCGGTAATTAGGAAGACGGCGGGAAACATAAAACGACCCGTGTTATGAAAATTAAAATTAAATTCAGCTAAGTTATTTTATTACGGTCATGACAAGTGTAGTATTAACTGTAAGCTAATAACTTGTGCGACTTTACGAAATCATTATCTAGTTTTACAGTCTCATTTAAAAAAATGAATGAATCAGTGTCGGTCTTTGATAGTTTGATTGCGGTATTCATATCACTGACAATGACAGTAAACATATTCTATTCGATCCATATAAGCGACAGGATTGGGTACAAGTTAAAATTAAAATTTAAAATACATCATATTTAAAAGCATTATACCATAACTATTTTCTAAAACAGGAACAGATAAGAGAGAAGAAAAATATATACAGATAAAGAGAAAGGAAGGAGAGTGGATATGACACCAATAGTTTAATGGAAGTAAATTCGACAACGCCACTTTGTTCTAACAACCTGCAAGGTGATTGGTGTGAGACAGTTACATGTACATGTATATCGTATTTATTTAAGGATTAAAGTATTTTTTCTGTTGGTTCTATAAAGTTGAGTAGGTTATCAATATTTGGAAGCGGTCCATGAAATATATACCGATACCATACTCAACTTTATTCTTCGATAGAACCACCAGAAAGATGCTTTAATCCTTATATTTACAGTCTCAATTATTATTTCCATAGCTCAATATATAGCTCAATATTTAAATATCTAGTGTTTATGACATTTGTAAGGTTAAAATTGCATTATATCGTTTGGCTCAGACGGGCATTTGAAACAGCCACTCGAAGTGGCGGGAATTCCCGCCAGTATATCAATGAACATACCACTAAAATGAGTTCCGTCTGATGCAGCATAATATATATCTGAGGTTTCCCGATATGAAACTATAAATCGTTTTATTTATATTAAGTTTAATTTCAGGCGTTTGCATAGTATGGTTACACACGTGTACACAAGATATAACGTGACAGGATATTTAACGTAGGCCTACTTGTAACGCGGCGTCCGATTCAAACCGTTAACATCAAGGAGATTTGTGACGATCCGACTTGAGTTCTATTGATAAATTCACGTTGAAAATCACTACACGGATGTTATAATGGTTCCACACTGAAACATGGCATTATTTTGAGGTTTTGATTAAGCATTGAAGTCATTATTTTTTAATTTCATCGGGGTATGAAAGAAATGTTATTTGCAAACTGTGTGAATCCGCGCGGATTCTCACAAAAGTTTAAATGAAGAGGACGTTAAAATATTCAAACAAACAAACAAGCTAGTTTTCTAAAAATAGGTCTTATTTAATTGTTGATACGTGTATGACTTTAGTCTACTAAACCTGCCTATAGTATTAGGCTTTTTTTATTATTTTTTAACACAAAAGGCATGTATGCCTTGTTTTTATACACGCGCGTATGGCTGACCTACTAATTTAAATGCGGTTGACCTCTCATTTAAATGCTAATTTTTCTTTATCTTCTTCTTATTCCTACCTACCTTCCATTACACATCTTTGAATCAACAAATATCTATAATAAAACGTAAAATGGTCAAGACAAGTTGCATAAATTATGTTGACCGTTGGCCTTATTTCTCCTCGTCATAAGGTCACACTAAAGAAAGAATTTTGGCGATATTAACGTGTAAATATGAAATAATGTTCAGCAATTATATATAGGAATTGATATTAACAAAACAATCATGAACGGCATGAGCGAGGTCCTTGTAATACGTGTGTAAAACTAGGAAACTTGTGAAGTGAGATCGGTTGATAGCTTGGATCTGACGCACTATTCCACAGGCCTACAACAATGAATACCATACAGTATGTTGTAAGGATATTATTTAGCAATGATAAAATGACTTTTCACTAGTAAAATCCACATCAGACTTAATGCCAAATGGAGTGGAAGTGCTCTGTATCTTTTAGAATATCGATCGTTTCCATTTTCACGACATGCCGGAAATTGTTCTTGATACAATAGAAAAAGTTGTCGTAGGCCCCTACATGTGCTGTCGATCTTATTATTTATATTACGTGAAGCACTATCCAAATAAAACAACAAAATGTCTATTAACTGTTTACTCTATATAGTATTAAAAACAAAACTTGTCGGAAGCGACAGTTCTTTGTTAAGAGAGTGTGTCTACGACATTCTTTGCTGACACAAATGAGTTTGTCACGTGATTATTCAGTGTGGGAAGCACAGCCATGTGTGTTTGTGTAATAGGATGAGAGTAGTGTGCCGCCAGCCGGGCTCGAACCCGCGACCCCGGACTTACTGGTCCGCCGCTCTACCGACTGAGCTAAAGGGTCCCCTAGCGCGAAGCTAGAACGAGACCGTAACATCTATAAACAAATACACACAGACTGCTGGGCTTACAACCGATGTTGACCATGCTTATATTTTGATACACTGGAGAACATAGACTTCATGAAGACAGCAGAATAGTTTTCCAATACATCGATGTTTAGAGTATATGGCTGTGTTTAAATTACGACCATAATTACGCTTGCAGCAAACTACCATAATTACGCTTGCAGCATACATTTTTCTTTTTTAGGTCACTTCGTTGACTGATGACCTATTGAGATAGTCAATTGTCCGTTCTTGTGAACACGATAACTTGAGTCTTTTAGTCAATAGTTATTGCCCTATGCACTAATAATTATTACTGGACTTTGTTTATACGGTAACTTGAATAGGTATGCACCGAGCTAAATGATACTTCGTATATAGAACAACATTGGAGAAATCTCGGACGAGTATGAAAATCATCTTGATTCGACTGTAAATTATGGAGTTATTGCCCTTTGCACGAATAATTATTAATGGATCTTGTGAACACGATAACTTGAGTAAACATGAACCACCTTAATCAATAAATGAGCTTGGAAATCAGTTTAATTTAACTGTAAATTACAGAGTTATTGCCCTTTGCACTAACAATTATTACTGGATCTTGTGAACATGATTACTTGAGTAAAGATGCACCGAGCTTAATGAAACTTTGTATTTTGACTAATATTGGAGAAATCTCGGCTGAGTATGAAAATCAGCTTGATTCGACTGTAAATTATAGAGTTATTGCCCTTTGCACGAATAATTGTTAATGGATCTTGTGAACACGATAACTTGAGTAAACATGAACCACCTTAATCAATAAATGAGCTTGGAAATCAGGTTAATTTAACTGTAAATTACAGAGTTATTGCCCTTTGCACTAACAATTATTACTGGATCTTTTGAACATGATTACTTGAGTAAAGATGCACCGAGCTTAATGAAACTTTGTATATTGACTAACATTGGAGAAATCTCGGCTGAGTATGAAAATCAGCTTGATTCGACTATAAATTATTATGGAGTTATTGCCCTTTGCACGAATAATTATTAATGGATCTTGTGAACACGATAACTTGAGTAAACATGAACCAGCTTAATCAATAAATGAGCTTGGAAATCAGTTTGATTTGACTGTAAATTACAGAGTTATTGCCCTTTGCACTAACAATTATTAATGGATCTTGTGAACATGATAACTTGAGTAAAGATGCACCGAGCTTAATGAAACTTTGTATTTGGACTAACATTGGAGAAATCTTTGAAAAGTTCGAAAATCAGCGTGATTTGACATTAACTTACAGAGTTATTGCCCTTTGCAATAATAATTAATGAACATAGAGAACAGGATATATTTAGTAAATATGCACTCAGCTCAAAGAAACTTTGTATTTAGATTAGCATTTAAAAGAACTCGGACAAGTTTGAAAATCAGCTTGATTTGACTGTAAGTTACGGAGTTATTGCCCTTTGCAATAATAATTATAATAAAAATTGTACATGATAACTTGAGTAAATATGCACCGAACTTGATGAAACTGAAACTTTTCAAGTAGACTAACATTAGAAAGATCTCGGACGAGTTCGAAAACCAGCTTGATTCGACTAACTTACGCAGTTATTGCCCTTTGCAATAATTATTGTTATTGGACCTTGTATTTTTATAGAAACCGTCCATTTATTTCTTATATCCAATTTGTTATACCTTCTTGAATGATTTTTCGATCTTTCTCAATTACTATTGGCATATGTATAAAACTTGTCTCTTTCTAGAATCCAATAATTTTTTGCCAATCACTAAAAATACATACATTCATAAAAAATTGTAATCGGCCAACTTTAACAGGTAGCTTTTTTGTTTCAGTACTTATGATATGTACATATGTATTAGGGGAAAAAACCCTTATAATATAGGCAGGTTTAGCGGACTAATATGACTTATACCGGGTTGAATATTCATAAATGAAGTTGAAATATACGGGTAATACATACATTTTAATGACTATTTTCCCGGTGAAATTTAAACTTTTGTTTTCAGAAACTAGGCTGGGTTTACTTTATTAGTTAAATATACAAACAACGGGATTTGTGTTGAAACTATCACGCAATTTTCATAAATGGAGAATTGACTTGCAATAGCTTTTTTGTTAATTTATGGCGGAAATTCATAGTAGTAAAATTGGAATAAAACGTCACGGTACATGTATGAGACTCGGCAAGCCTCGGGTTTTACATTTTGTGACCCTCGGGTAGAATATCCCTATCCTTCATATACAGTTATACACATGAAAAAGTCTTAAGATATGTGATATCAAGGACGTAGTCTTACTTATAAATCCTTGGTGATATATTCATAATTCGATTTTTGAATGTGCATAATCATATGATAACTTGCCCGAGGTCGAATTGTATATGCAAGCGGTTTTTTTTTTATTCTTTAAAATGTTACAATATGCACCTGAGCCTGATGAAATCCAATGTCAATCAAAGGTTCACAAGTTTAAAATGTGACTGACCAATCAAAAGGCGCCATGGATTGGCAATTGTAAGTGGGAGTTGTTTCAATTCTCGACAAAATGTCGGTGATGGGGTGAAGGTTACCTGTGACGGGGTCTGTGACCACATCAAAGAAACTTTCGGAATGGTGTAACAATCTCCCGCCGCGAAACTTCATTCGAAACGAACCCTCTCTGTTGCCGCCGTGGTGCAATTCATTGTACACACGTAGGATGTATATGTGTTCAAACCAATTTTGATAAATGTTCCTCGAACGTACGATCGGTACTGAAAACACCCAACAGTTTCTGATGTGGACCATCATGAATTCATCCGAGCGGCTCCAAATTGCGTGTGACATACTCAATCTATCGATAACTAAAGTTGCGTAGCCTTTGGTTGAAATCAACGGGGTTTATACTATCAATTCACCACTCACTGTAAATACAGCGATACCGCTTATTATTTAGCAAAACTTGTAAATAGTTTGGATACCTTTGATCTCCCACACAGCTCGGCGACGATCAGTTTGCAAAACTTTTCTGATTGGCCAACCAATCGGGGAACAGTATTGGCGTGAGTGTAACACTTTGATTGACTAATAGTTTCGAAAGAAGGCGGGGCCACTGTTTGTCGCATTTTAATTTTTTTTTTCAATTTAATAGTTTGTACCATGACTTTATAAGTGATCTAATTCCTTATTTATTATTATTACTTTTTTATAAAGTTTTTAAAGTCCTTATTTTAATCTAGTTAAAATTCGTTTTTACAAAATGAAATCTGTAACCAAACATGCAGGAACTATATACATATACATGTATGTTAACATTTTCTCAGGAATCTTACATTATTTAAAGAAGGAAGTTCTGAAGCTCTGCGTGAAATATCCTTGGCGGACATGCAACATTACTGTGAAAATATGGGATATTTGAAGGTTATCTGTCAGAGAATGTTAAAAAAATTTGAGTATTCCGAAACTCATATATTTGCAAATTTTCAGATCAACAAAAATAATTGGTTGAACTATTTTTAATAAACTGTTAAAAAATATTTTTCTTTCATTAATCATTTTCGCCTGGTGTACAAAAAATGTATTAGTTTATTCACTTCTAAGGCAAATTTTCAATAATTGATACACGTACATGTATATGGTAATAGAATATTATTTTCCTACTTTATGTTACACATAAAAAAGAAGTTGGTTACAAACTGCATGCTGCGTTTAGCGAATGTGAACATTTGAATATTATCCAAACGATCGTAAGGAAAAAAAAAACCAAAACAACAAAACATGACTTTTACCGTCACACGTTGGTCCCGCCTACAAGCAAAACTATAAGTCAATCAAAGTGTCACATTCACACCGATACTGTTCCCTGATTGATTGGCCAATCAGAAAAGTTTTGCTAACTGATCGTCGCCGAGCTGTGTGGTCCTGGTTTTACATATTACATAGCCACTCATGTAAGATCCTCTTTGTATGTCTTCGTCCTGGTTTCAACCTATAACGTTTAGTGGAAAAAGGTAGACGTCCTTATAAGGGGAGTCGCCTTCTACAGGTAAATAAAAAAGTTAACTTACCTTTGTAGAGTATTTGCATCTGTAAATTCGGTGATCTGTGTAGTAACGTTGAATTTCTGTGTCCACCAAGTCTTTCAGAAGAGACGCATTTTTCCAATAACTAAATATCGTTAGAGCTCGGGTAAATAAATAGTTACCTGGTCACGTGAATGACGTAGGTCACGTCACGTGTAGTCTGATTATAAGTGGTATCAATGTGAATCAGCTAAGATCATAGTCTAAAGTACCGCCATCACATGCATGAGAGCTGATCACTGATCAGCCTATATGTGTCGGACGTTATCTTGCTGACCGTATTTTCTATTTACTGGACCGAGCGCTATCAGATGCATTATCACATGCAGTGTGGAAATTACGTTTGGAGATGTACATACGTTTTAATGTCTTTGAAATCTAATTCTGTCAATCTAAGTATTCATATTTGAAAAATAGATAAATTATCATTTCATTGTTATCAAAATCTTTTTATATATTGTCAAAATCCAGACTTTTAACGTTATCCCACCAACGGTATATCGCCTATAGGCAATTAGAGGTTAGACACGACGTCATAATTCAAAAGTGTATTCATGCTTTACATCTACAAGTGTAATATTTTTGGAGTAAAATCGAAGTAGACTCCTCCCCGAATGTTCAGCAATTTTACGGCAGCCAATCAAAATCAAGGGATCGCGTCAATCACACAGATTGTATGTGGTTTCGTGTAAAAATGACGACAAAATAGAGTTAATGAATTAAAAAAATATCAGTACCCATACCTTGTGAAATATGATTAGTGAAATGGCAATCGGTTGACGATCGATAAATCGATAATTTCAACAAGCGACTTTTAATTTTTTTATGTTATGGAGATAAGCCGAAAACTGTACAATATGTTGGAGAAAGAACTGAATCGAGACCCGTCAGGGCCGAGATCTGTCCCCTCTCCAACATATTGTACAGTTTCATGCTTATCTCGCACTTAAAACATAGCAAGTCTTTGTGTTAATAAAGTACATTTTTATTTCTAATATCAGTCAGTTTTTTGCCTTTGTCTATGAGTTCAGGTCACTTTACCAATGTGCATTCAACCATGACAAATCCAATATAGACAATGGCAACATAGAATTACCTTTGCCTGTGTTATATGTGATGAATAGCATTCATGAACGGAATGCATGAAGCAAGCTTTTGGGTTGGAAAACTATCTGTAAATTCACTTTAAACATGTCCACCGACAGTGATTGAGGGATATTACTTTCTTATATTAATTTAAATGATATAATAAGGTGACTTTAGTGACTTTTATTGTCAAAAGGACATTTCTGTTCAATGTCTTATGTGGTCAAGAAATAACATATGAAACTAGACTTTGCTTGAAAGCGTCTTGCTAAAATGATCGCATATAATAGTGATTTTCCAGGTTAGTTCAAAGCAGTCGGTGCCCCTAGAACTTACATTGCATTCAGAGGATTTAAAATTTCGACCTCTCTAGGGACAATCTTGGATTTATTTATACCATTTGCTATTTCATTCAACAAGCCAATTGGATTTAGGTGAAATTCTTAAATATTGTTGAATCAAAATCAAAATAAGTGTAAAACTACAGTGTAGATGATTTGGAAATTT
>SAYR01048440.1:56950-74885 GCA_004382745.1 Argopecten irradians irradians | reverse complement strand
AAACATGAATTATCATTTAATTGTTATAAAAATCTTTTTATATATTGTCAAAATCCAGACTTTTAACGTTATCCCACCAACGGTATATCGCCTATAGGCAGTTAGACACGACGTAATAATTCAAAAGTGTATTCATGCTTTACATCTACAAGTGTAATATTTTTGGAGTAAAATCGAAGTAGACTCCTCCCCGAATGTTCAGCAATTTTACGGCAGCCAATCAAAATCAAGGGATCGCGTCAATCACACAGATTGTATGTGGTTTCGTGTAAAAATGACGACAAAATAGAGTTAATGAATTAAAAAAATATCAGTACCCATACCTTGTGAAATATGATTAGTGAAATGGCAATCGGTTGACAAGTATGTAAATCAATTGAAACCTGGATAATTTCAACAAGAGACTTTTATTTTTTTTAAGGTTATGGAGATAAGCCGAAAACTGTACAATATGTTGGAGAAAGAACTGTATCGAGGCCCGTCAGAGCCGAGATCTGTCCCCTCTCCAAGATATTGTACAGTTTCAGGCTTATCTCTTACTCAAAACATAGCAAGTCTTTGTGTTAATAAAGTACACTTTTATTTCTAATATCAGCCAGTATTTTGCCTTTGTCTATGAGCTCAGGTAACTCTGAAATTATGCATTCAATCATGACAATTCCAATATAGACAATGGCAACATAGAATTACCTTTGCCTGTGTTATATGTGATGAATAGCATCCATGAACGGAATGCATGAAGCATGCTTTTGGGCATCCTCGATACTCCAGGGGTTCCGATCACTTACGATCTCTACACCCCTGGACTATCTCATAGTGAAATTGAAGGCAGCTCAGCTGAAAAAAATTTGACCAATCACAGGCTAGCAAAGATTTCCTTTGAAGACAGAGAGAGCGACGCCTAACATCAAAGCCACACAGTCAACCACAGTGTACCGTTACACGGCTCTTTTGATGTACATCAGACTAAATTACCTGTTCTATTCTGTTGCCTCCAGTTTTACTACGAGATAGTCCAGGGGTGTAGAGATCGTAAGTAATCGGAACCCCTGGAGTATCGAGGATGGCTTTTGGGTTGGACAACTATCTGTAAATTCACTTTAACCATGTCCACCGACAGTGACAGAGGGATGTTACTTTCTTATATTAATTTAAATGATGACTTTAGTGACTTTTATTGTCAAAAGGATATTTCTGTCCAATGTCTGATGTGGTCAAGAAATAACATATGAAACTAGACGTGCAATTCAGGCGTTTGTTTGAAAGCGTATTTCCAGGTTGGTTCAAAACAGTCGGTGCCACCAGAACTTACATTGCATTCATAGAATTTAAAATTTCGACCTCTCTAGGGACAATCTTGGATTTATTTATACCATGTGCAATTTCATTCAACAAGCCAATGGGATTTAGGTGAAATTCTTAAATATTGTTGAATCAAAATCAAAATAAGTGTAAAACTATACAGTGTAGATGATTTGGAAATTTAATATCAAAAGTGGTGTACAAAAACAAGGTTTTCAGAAAGCGGAAATTGGAGTTAATGCTGTAGATACATGTAAGTGTTAAATGGTGAATTCATAATAAGGAGGAAAACTCGATATGGGATATATACAGACATTATGTGGATGTGTTTAATTCTGCATCAATAGAGGATTAATTTCTCTTCATATTCATTGTGTGGGATTTTATTCGTAATTTGGATTTAAAAATTATGGAATATTCCGGCAGGTTGTGTTTTGTGTGTTAACATAATTATGGGATTATGCCCGGAGACATATACTCACCCTCATTGTGTAACTCTCCCATAAGTTACCTTTTACTGTCTTATATTAGAGTCACATACATGTATAAGACAGTAAAAGGTAACATATAGGACAGTTACAGGTAATGGTCCCATAATCCTGGAGTTAAAGCACAGAAACAACAATATATGACATCACAAATATGTTTTAATTGCAATTTCCTGACGAATCATATCTATAAAAATAGAGAAATATCAGTTCTACATATGTGTAAAAAAATATATAAATGTATGAGCGAGGTGTACGTTTAAGCTACTCTCCCAAACATATATATTATACAGTATAGTATTTCGTAAAACTCTTACTTAAATGATAAAAAAATATCTTAAAAATATTGTTCAATTCTCGCAAATTCCGTATTTGCATAGTTACAGAGTTATCTGCCCTTGCAGGTAGGTATTTATTGTGACGCCATGTGTTTGCAAGCGTAACGTCATCCTTTTAGGAGAAAACGACGTGAATTGCGCCCTCAAAATAACTACGTCACAATGGATACTATCCGCAAGGGAGCTAACTTTGTAATATGTAATGTTTTTTAAAACCATTTCTTACTAAGAACCAAATTAAAGACAATTCAGACACAATAGAATATAAATGGGCGTTCAATGATATCAGTCATCGTAACATGTCCCTGTATTTACAGGTAACATGTCAGGTGTATGTGGACCTCTTCAAATGAAAAGTTGTCTGATAAGAATTCTCCACAAATCATGTCACATGAGCGTCTATTGATTTAAATTTTACTCTAGAGATAGGTCAGATTTTAGGACACCCCGAATAATATGATAAAAACACCTCACATGACTATGGACATGCATATGCCTGTTAAAGGAACGCTATATGTCTGGCCCTAACTGATAACTGACTATGAAACTGATACTGTGTAGTATTGTGTATTAAAGTTAGTAAGAGAAAATAATCATATAAACTTGCGTTCAAATACATTACATGTATATATCAATAGTATTACTTTGTTATAAAACATAACTTTAAATATTTTGGGCCCTAAATATTTACTAACTCTGGATTAGTTTCTGATACCGAGTTGTTAAATTACATTTAAGTCTGTGACCCAGTGTTTGCAAGCGTAACGTCATCCTTTTAGGAGAAAACGACGTGAATTGCGCCCAAAAATAAACTACGTCACAATGGATACTATCCGCAAGGGAGCTAACTTTGTAATTATGTAATGTTTTTAAAACCATTTCTTACTAAGAACCAAATTAAAGACAATTCAGACACAATAGAATATAAATGGGCGTTCAATGATATCAGTCATCGTAACATGTCCTGTATTTACAGGTAACATGTCAGGTGTTATGTGGACCTCTTCAAATGAAAAGTTGTCTGATAAGAATTCTCCACAAATCATGTCACATGAGCGTCTATTGATTTAAATTTTACTCTAGAGATAGGTCAGATTTTAGGACACCCCGAATAATATGATAAAAACACCTCACATGACTATGGACATGCATATGCCTGTTAAAGGAACGCTATATGTCTGGCCCTAACTGATAACAGACTATGAAGCTGATACTGTGTTGTATTGTGTATTAAAGTTACCTGTAAAATGAGTCATTATTCTTAGTAAGAGACAATAATGTTATAAGCTTGCGTTCAAATACATTACATGTATATCCTATGCATTACTTTATTATAGAGCATAACTTTAAATATTTTGGGCCCTAAATATTTACTAACCCTGGAAAAGTGTCTGATACCGAGTGATTTAATTACATTTAAGCAATGCCAACTTGAGCACAGGCGTCTGATTCAGGTTTTTGATTAATAGTTTAATAACGTACACCTAGTATATAGGACATGTGGCCAATGCAAAGATTTTATATTTTTCTATTAGTTAAAATATTTCATGATTAAAACATACACTTCACTGCTAATGGACAATTACCATTCACTGTTGTCGGGGATGTATAACTAAAACAGTAATGATAAAATGAAACAGAGAATTGTCACCTGTGAGTGTGCGCTATGAATAATCAAACTAATTATAAAGCACCGTCAATTAAGCCAGAAAGGACCCGCTAAACGATTGACTCACCAAGGTATCAGATGTTACCACAAGAAAACCCTCATCAAAATACAATCTGCAAATTTCAATCTAGCCTTGCTTCATTCTTAACAATTTCACTTTATAAAGCCATAGGAACTAATTCTGAACAGTTACACAATTATATCACAAATATCTTTATGCTTAAAACAGAGATGTTGATCTAATGACCTTGATCTCTAACATATTGACCTTGAACTGTGACTCACTATCAGTAATTTATGGTCAGGTGAGTCTTTGCTTAGTGTCAACCCTTCCAGGTAACTCCGTAATTTTATCGTAAAATATATATTCTGTATTTGGTTACCCCAAAGAAGTTACAAACCAGATCTAGATGGTATGGGAAATTAATCTTCTTAAATTATCACAAAAACCTATCGTAATTGTACATCAGAAAAAAACGGACAGACGGACGGACGGATGGACAGACAGAGAGAGGGACGGATAGTCGTACACCCTGATTAATATAGACAATCGGTTTCTTGGTGCGGAGTCCTAATAAACAATAATGCGTTATCGATTTGTGTACAGCATCAATTCCTGATAACGACATCTGATTCAGACTAGTGGGTACAAAATTTTGAAACTTAATTCATTTTCATCTCTATATAAAGCTTAGGTATCGTGTTATTTAAACGATTCTCTAATAACCATCGGTGTATGTGGTTTGCCTTATACAAACGGAAGTGAACAAAGAAGTGAAGGAGGCCGCATATATTGTAATAAAATATAATTTCCAGATCTCTAGTTACAATAAGTCTTTTTTATTATATTTCTTACGAAAAAGCATAAGCACAGAAACAAAACCAATCGTCATTTTTAACTTAAATAATATTCAGCAATTATTGTCGCTAGATTCTTTTAAATAAATCTTCAATCTACTCTAAGTTTGCCCGATATTATTGACAGCAATTACATGTTTTATGACGACTGATTATTGATTTTATAACAGATAAGTGAAAATCGAGGACGAGTTAATATCCATACTCTATAGACTTCTAAATATAGCTTTTTTCTGGTTAAACCAAATCGATATGTATCATTAATGTTTAGTTGAAACAATATCCTATTCCAAATGATACAAAATACATGAAAGGCTGGATTCAGAAACAAGTAGAATTTACTTATATAAATCTGTCTCCATATATAACACACAAGCAATTGGACGGTACTGATTATTTCTACTATGAGTTATCAGTGTTAAGGTGCTTTTCAACAAATGAATGATTTATCTACCCACAGCAATCCATTTTATCATGCATGCATTTTATATTATGTCAATACAATAGTTTCCTTTACGCAACTTTAAATTATCCTCCTCGTCGTCGCCATTTTCTCATAGTATGCAAATCGCCTCTAATCTCGACGGATTGCTATATCTGGGTCAAGGATTTGTATACGTCCTTGATCTGGGTAGATAAATTATTCATTTGTTGAAACGACCAAGTTAAGTGACGCTTCTCGGTGGTAATGTTTTGTAAGCAGTCTCAATCGGAGATGGCCTGGGCCGAAACCAAACGGTGTCGGCTTATTCCATGTTTTGATATAGCACTGCACTCTGGCCCTCACCAGACATCTATCTGTCATAATGTCTAAGTCTGGTGTCAGGGCCAGAGTATCTCGGGCTACAATGTATCATATCACATAATGCTTATGTTGTGTAATATTAAAAACTCGTTCAACTTCTGTAGTGTTATCTCATTGAAGTAAACTGGAAATCCGTCAGATCACTGCCATTGTTTTATCATAATCCTGTCGTGTAACCAGTGTGTGTAATCGTACACCGGATATAGCTACCACCGAAGTGGCAAAACTTTTGCACCATTATGCATGTATACTGTTTTCACGTATTGTCCCATTTGACTTATCAATATACGGGGAATTACTAATCATATCACATTATCCACCAAAGCAACCCATACATAATAATAACATATTATAATATTAATTTGTTTTGCAGAAAAATAAATTAAAGATGCTCCGCCGACAAAAAACATGTACATGTATACATGGAGATCGGAGACTCCTTCTTTGTCTCTGTATACAGACAGAGGGACCTCCGGTTTGACTAACTTCTGTTAAAGGCCCACTACCTTTACATTTGCTATGAGCCGTACACCTCCTTGCGATTTGGAAGAGCCTTTTGGCATAAATAAGACGGGCTGAGAAGTATTTTTCTTGTGAATCTATCCTTATATATCATAATAGAGTAATGTAGCACTAAAATATGTATTTATGCGCGATGGAAAGTTTTTTCAGCATCTGTTCTAACGACAGGCGATTTACATCGGTACCTCCCTTGGTGTGGTGGCATGTTAACATCTGTCAAGTTTTTTTGCGACACTTCTCGAAAACTATTTATATATCATTGTGTGGCTGACATATTTGGAAACACGTTCATCAAACGTCAGTATCCAAAAACATCTCAAAATGCAGATAATAGCGACAATCTTAGCTCTGTTCAAATCCCGATTTTCTTACTCTCGCTTCAGGGGGTACCTAGTTCCGGTGTCATTAATTACCATGCATACAGTGAGTAAGTAACTTTTGTAACTGAAGAAAAATACTAGTTTGTTTGTTCAGCGTCTTTAATTATTAGATATTTTGGAAGATGCAATACATATAAGCACTGTTGTTTGTTACACCACAGAAGAAAGGTGATTTGAATAGTCCAACATCGAACAAATTACGGTCTATAAGGCAATTCACGTACAATTCATATACAATTCATATACAATGCATTCATTACATGAAATATAGGTCCAATTTCGCTTCGTTTCATACAGGATATAACAACATCCCATTCGGGGTCACATCCTGGTGACCTCTATATTCACTGTACGTTAGTCACTGTTTAGCTTCATCAGCTGAAAACGATATGTATCTATATTATGCTCATCCAAATATCTATTTGCATGACAGTAAATTCTGATAGCTCATCCAAACTATTTCATCCAAGACAAGAAATTTGGATTGATTGGTCGATTTGAAAGTCACCAGAGCGTGACGTTTTCACAGCACAGATATACTTTGGTTGCAATCAAAGTTTTAAGAATTAACACCTTATATTCAAATAAATATGCATGAAGCACGCTAGCATAACGATATATATACCTATAGCCGACTATTCTCATGCTTCAACATTTCCGACATGTGAAGTAACAAGAGGCCCAGAGGGCCTGTATCGCTCACCTGGTTTGTAATGCCAAGTAATGTTCTGAATACAGGTTCATTGTTTCTTTTCTGAAGGAATTTTAATATTAACCTCTAAATCCCCTATTGGGCCCCACCACTCCTGCCCCCAGGGGGTCAGAGCCAAAATTTATATAAGTTCTGTTCCCCTTCCTCCAAGGATGTTTATGGCCAACTTTGGTCACAATCCAAGCAAAACTCTATGACAAGTAGCGATTAATAGGATTTACCTCTATTTTCCCTATTGGGCCCCACCCCTCCAGCCCCTGGGGGGCCAGAGCAAAAAAAAAGTTCAGTTCCCCTTCCCCCAAGGATGTTTGTGGCCAAATTTGGTTACAATCCATGCAGAACTCTAGGACAAGTAGCGATTTAAAGGATTTACCTCTATTTCCCCTATTGGGCCCCGCCCCTCCCGCCCCGGGGGGGTCAGAGCCAAAATTTATACAAGTTCTGTTCCCCCTCTTTCCCCAAGGATGTTTGTGGCCAAATTTGTTTACAATCCATGCATAACTCTATGACTAGTAGCGATTTAAAGGAAATGTTGACGGACGACGACGGACGCCGACTGACGCCGGACGCCGCGCCATGACATAAGCTCACCGGCCCTTCGGGCCAGGTGAGCTAAAAACGAGATAATTAACATTATATCGTTTATGAAATTTCGCGATATTGGATATATACATTAAATTCATCTAACTTCAATTATTCGCGGATCAGTGTTTTATCAACCCTCCAAAATTACCCGCCACACAGAAATTCTGTCTTTGCATGTTACAGAGTTAGCTCCCTTACAGGTAGGTATCCATTGTTACGTCATTATTTTGTGGCCGCAATTCACATTGTTTTCTACGAAAAGAATGACGTTACGCTCCTAAACACACGACGTCACAATCAATACCTATTTCACAAGGGCAGATAACTCCGTGCCATGCAAATACAGAATACATCAAACTCCCAGTGAAAAAAATCAGATTATATTGCTTTCATGATAAATATAACAACACAGTTTTGTTGTATATGAGATAGTCGTGTTTATTTACAAAAATATACAGACCATATTGGTCTATCACAGTTAAGTCAATAGATAGTCTACATGTCAAGTCTATTCAATATACACCACAGTCTATATAAACGTGTTTACCTCTACGTATAAATACAAGGCCATGCAAACTTAATTTTGTGATTCTGACTAAAATTGTTGTTATGTTGCTGAAAAACAAGGTATAAATTTATATATTAAGATCGGATTTTATCTCACAGATGTAAAATTTGAAAATTTACGAAAAAACAATAGATCATTGTGAATAGGAAGATTGTTTGGAATTTAAGCACTCATATCGATACTCCATCATGGTTTGAAAGTTAAAACATGATACGTAGAACAATAAAATAAAACAAGATCAGTCTTTGTTTTAAGACTTAGCACTTATCAATTAAATAAACATAAATAACAGAACAGAGGCTAGAATTGTTCGATTAGCATAATTGAAGTCTGATGATTAAAACATAAGTCAAAAATACAACTTTAATTGTTATGAACATAAAAGATAGCTTGACCAGATATTACACAAAAATATCTGACATTTACCCTTACAGAAATATAAGGCCTCTGGCACACAGTTGCAGCAATATTGCAGCAATATAGCAGCAATATTGCTGCAATACATACTTTTCGTATGCAAATGAGTTTGCCGCACCATAGCTGCACACACTTGCCGCACCATAGCTGCACACACTTGCCGCACCAAAGCAGCACACAATTGCCGCAATAAAGCCGCACATAGTTGCAGCAATATTGCGGCAATACATACTTTTCATATGCAAATGAGTTTGCCGCACCATAGCTGCACACACTTGCCAAAAAAGTTTGAAAAATCACAAGAGTGATTCTTTTGATTCTTGGTACATGCATTATGCAATGACCTTTTGAATTCATTTGGTAATGAAATTAGTCTTAATCTTGAAAAAGAATTACCTTGTCAGCATCAAATGAAAATTATTGTTCCAGGACACATGAAGTAAATAAAGCTATAGATACATGTACATTTAAGTGTTTGTGACATAAAATGACTATAAACCAATAAAAACAATAATATTGCTTAAATTTCACCAACAAACCTTATCAAATCCAAAACACTATCAGACTACATCCACTTGTAACTTATCATAAATCCAATGGAAGAAGTTTCTATTCTATTGGGCCCGGTTCCTCTGTCCTTCATACACCACAACCTCTTGAATCAGTGTTTGAATTGAAGGTCAACTGATTTTAACCTTGCAAAGGATTATGGGAGTACCCATAATTCTTTGTTATACTGCCGCAATATAGCAGCAATATTGCCGCAATATTGCCGCAACCTTCCTAAAGTTTTCTGTGTAGGATGCTTCTAGTACATTTTGCGGCACTATTCCTGCACACAGGTTTTTAAAGAAAAGTTTCTTGCACGAAAGCCGCAATTGCCGCAATATAGCTGCAACAAAGTATTAGTGCGGCAATAGTGCCAGAACGGTGCGGCTAGCCGCACTAACCTGCTCAATTGCTGCAGTAACTTGCTGCACACAGATCAGTGTGCCGCAATATAGCTGCTATATTGCAGCAATATTGATTATGCATTTAGGCACCGCAGTTTGCTTCTATAGTGGACTTTAACCGTGGAAAATACTAAGTTGAAGAAACCGCCCAAGCCCCCAGAAATCGAACAACAAGTGCACGACTCGTGTCGCAACAATGCTTTTCTAAACGAGGCAATCGAACAAACTGGAAACGCATGTTGTCTCCCCCCTCCAATAGTAAGATCAAACGGCAGAGTGACGAAGTCGAGATAGTATAAATAATCAGCCTCCACACTAAACAGAGGCGTGACCTTGAAGAACTCCGCAGCTAATATCCCCGTCGACGGCACTCAAGTTGCCATAACGTACCAATCCCCGGGGGAGTGCCAAGACCTCGATGCCATACCGCGCAGTGACATCAAATTGCCAGCGACATCGGAGTTCAATTTAAGCGCTACGGACATTTCGGCGGGCCCATGTAATAGGAACACCTAGAAACCAGAAAATCACTGTTATTGCCCGCTTTGTCCGTTACACCAGACAGACAAACACGGTGTCTACGAAGGTAGATTCCGATCTCAAAAATCAACCGAGGATCATATCTTTTATAACATAGAGTCTTAACTAGACCAAGCAGCCATTGGGGTCTCCAATATCTCAACATGTACGGCAAAGATGGCAAGATTCATTCGGTTCAGGACCAGCTGATGGTCGAATATTTTGTAAAAAAAAACAGCCACCTCTCGAAAACCGAGATTTGTTCCCCGCAATGCTCGAAAGCTTTGAAATCCCCGTCTCCGGATCATCATCAATCAGCGCAGCAGCAACAACAGACAACAGCAATGAAATCCCCAAACCGCAAAAAAATAACTGATTCTATCTCCAGCATGGTAGTGAAGTATACTTTATCTAAACATGATTTCGAAATGCATTTAGGCTGCAAGCTATTTTGTTCATAAACGACAATGAAATAATGCCAATTTATGTAACTGATTACATTGCTAACTAGAAACAGATACCCCGACACTCCCGAGGGGAACCTGAAATTTTTCACCTGTATCTTATACATGTGAGCACGCGCTTGTACATTTTTATATAAAAACTCGCTCCAAATACTGAGGTTTCCTACGGGTACCCATCGGTTCACACCAGTCCTCCGGAGTATCGGAGCTCTGTTTCTATATTGAAACGCATGTCTTACAAAAAATGGTTAGACAATTGTGATTAAATCGAATTCTATATATGATATACGTATTCCATACACTTCCTACCCCTGCCCATGGCCACCAGATTCATACTTCCCCAAACTTAAATTTTCCATGCCTGAAAATTCAATTAAAACCATAAAAAGTTTGTTGGTGTGGTTTTCAAAATCCATGTCGATGACATTGAGAAAGATCGTATAAATTACATTATCATTGATTTCACACTATGTTTTTAACGTTCCTCATAGTATATAACGATCTGCCTATTGAATCTATGTACTAATATAACGAACCCAATAATGTTATTTACGTAAACTGACTACATTCTACTAGAAACAGATACCCGAGCTCCATAGGGGAACCGGAATTTTTCAACCTATATTTTATAAAAAATATACATACATTATTTTCTATAATTCATATTCTTGAAGTTCCTACAACCATTTAACCCTCAGACATAATGTTACATCATTATGTTCCTGGCATGTGTCTTGTCTACACTCTAAAAATTCATATATTTCCAATGTTTTTGTAGATCTTCATTAATATATATATATATATATATTCACTGGATTCCCCATACATACCAAAATCATAGGGTTCATAATGATTCGGAATATCAACAAAGACAATTTTTCCTCCAGTGTCACATACTCATATTGGGATCGCCGCTGACACGTTATTGTAAGTGTCATTACTATTAATTTTCGCTTCCAATGTTGTGTAACCATGTCCTTGTAATATAATTGTGTTCTCATACCTATTTTTTTTCAGTTCGCCCCTCCCCTCTCTCTCTAACCCCATCGCTCTAACCTCTTAGTTATCCTGGGTTGTCCCATGGCACACGTAATAAACAATAAACCTATTCCGTTAGCATTCTCCACTTCCTACTGCTTATAACTCTATCTTGTACGAGATCCGAGCCATGACAGCAGGTGGCTATTCTCGTTTGCAGACATGGAGATTTGACTATCTGAGTGACTCATATTACTACTCATAGTCGAATACTTCGTAATATGTATATGTTTTTTATCAAATAACTCTTATTTAATACTTACATTCCTTCATTTAATTACTGATACCATTCAAACTACACGTTCATTGACAACATTTCCTTAGCATTTACTGTATTCACACTATACTTATCTCACTATCAAACTATCGCAACCTAACAATATTGCCCTATTACTATCCTCCATCTTACTCTTTGTCCAGAGGGATTTATTCATTTACTAAATCCCATGGGCCAGTGAACAATGTTTATTCTTCATTGATTCAAGCGAATCGCGACTAGATTGTCGACCACATTCCTATCTCTTGTATTTTTTCTTGAGACACTCATTAATAACTTATCGCCACTTAATATCCCAGCGTTAGAAACAATTGAATTTCTTGAGTTTTTACCGGACGACATAGACGTATTATGTTATTTTCGAAAACTCATCTCGACCCTTCGCATCCGATTTCTGATCTTCTTCTTACAGATTATTTTATCGACAATGATATCGAAAGGACACGGAACTCTGTTTGGAGTGGTATTGGCTAATTATGTGTATTTTCTTGCTAAACGACTATATCTGGACTAAATCGGAGACTTGAACCTAGAATCACCAAAATGACGAAATGATGTGGATTGAATTTTTTACTGACATATGAAAGAAGGTTATCTTTTTATGTTTATTATACAAACCACCGTGGCAAAAATATGCACATATAGGTAGAGGAGCGGGCGTATATATATATAGAGAGTGTGTGGGAATGTATTGTTTGTTTTGTATTAGTGTAAGCTAATTTGTGAAATGATATCTTACTTCGACGCGATAAGGTGTACGTCAACACCCACGCTCACTTCTCTCATATGAGTGTGCACTTAACATTTTCTCCGGCGAGAGAGCTCCTAAAAACACAGGGAAACTAATCTGAGGAAATTTTGGAAATTACACACAAGTGTTTCTTACAAATGGCCCTGAACATAGCTAGGAAAGTATTGCTTTCATTTCATATACAAAAGTAAAGTATTTAGGGTTGTGTATAATCATAGAGCACGACTATATAGTGGAGCACTCATTAGTCGGAAGTTACTGGAATATACGATCGAGAAAGTAACTGACACTTTTTACGAGTGTGATTTACGAGACATTTTGTATAGCAAAGTTTTTAAAAAATGCTAAAATTTGTGTGTTGCATAAAATTGCATAAAAAAAACGTACTAGCATTTTTTTATAAGAGCCACGGAGCCTATCCTTGTAAATCAAAGATATATATAAAATCATGCGACAAAATAAAATATTTCTATAGGTCAATTAGCTGGATTTTTCAATATCTCACCTGCACTACCTGGCGCCACAGAGTTCAAGCCTCATAATATAAGGCCTACGCACACATCTGGTATAGTAGAGCCACTTACGCATTAACCCTAAAATCTTATTCTAAACCCACACCACATACAAACAAGAGGCCGCAAGCAGAGTGCGAGAGAGAGTGCCACGACGAGTGGCACCAATTCTAGGCTATATCTAATTTTTTTATTTTTTATGCATACCATTTAATACAACGAGATTGCCTGCTAAATAAAAAATCCCCCATGGGCCAGGCCGTGCTTCTGTTTGTTTTTGCTACCTAAGTCATAGTCAGGGGGAGGTAATGGCCATAGTTAGGGGAGATAATGTGTTACAGTCAGGAGAGGTAATGTTTATAAGTCAGGTGAGGTTATGTCATAGTTCAGGGGAGATAATGTGTTACAGTCAGGAGAGGTAATGTTATAGTGCAGGTGAGGTTATGTCATAGTTAGGGAGGTAATTGTGTTAGCAGTCGGGGAGATAATGGTCATAGTCAGGGAGAGGTAATGTTATAGTCAGGGGAAAGGTAATTGTCATAAGTTATGAGAGGTAATGCATAGTCAGGGAAGGCTATGTCATAGTTAGGGTAAGATAATGTTATAGTCAGGGAAGATAAATAGTCAATAGTCCGGGGAGGTAAGTGTTATTAATAGTGTTAATAGTCCAGGGAGAAGGTAATGTCATAGAGTCAGGGAGGTAATGTTATGTCCAGGTAGAAGGTTATGTCATACGTTTGGGGAGGTAATGTCATTAGTTAGGGGATGGTTATGTCATAGTCAAGGGAAGTAATAGTGTTACAGTCAGGGGAGGTAATGGGGTATAATCAAGTGGGAGGTAATTGTATAGTAAGGAAAGTATTGTCATCAGTTAAGGGAGGTTATGTCATAGTTAAGGGAAGGTAAGGCATAGTAAGGGGAGATAATGTCCATAGTAAGGGGTGGTATGTCTTAGTCAGTGGAAAGTTTATGTCATAGTCAGGGGAGACAATATCATAGTCAGGGGAGGTTATGTCATAGTTAGGGGAGTTTAATGTCATAGTCCGGGGAGATTCAATGTCAATAAGTTTTGGGGAGATAATGTCATGTTTTGGGAGATTATGTCATAGCTTAGGGGAAGGTAATGTTATAGTCAGGGGAGGTTATGTTATAAGTCAGGGGAGATAAATGTCATATTTCAGGGGAGGTAATGGTCATAGGTAGAGGGAAGTAATGTCTTAATAAGGGGAAGATAAATGTCATAGTCAGTGGAAAGTAATGTCATAGTTTGGGAGGTAAATTGTCATAGTCTAAGGAGATTGTGGTCATAACTAGGGGAGATTATGCTCATATACTTAAGATGAGCTCCACCGCTGACAAATGATATTTTTTTCAAACATAATCAAAACAAGAAGCAGACGATTAGTATTTTTCTTTAGTTACAAAAGTTACCTTACTTTACACCATTACCGACCATATGAAAAGTTTGAGCTTACATAATTTTACTTCCAAGTTAACAGGGTTACAAAAAATAATTAAATTGGCACTCCTCCGAAAAAAATTCCGGTGGCATATATCCCTTATATGGAATTAAGTAACTGATTGCGCAATGTACTAAGGGCAAAATAAATTATTTTATATTATTTTTTGTGTTAATTACATATATTTACACATTAAAACACCAAATTATTGTTCAAGTGTGATTAATATATTTTATGCTCTGTCGCGGGGAAGCATCTTTAAGGGAGGTAATGTTATAGTCAGGGGAGGTTATGTCAGTCAGGGAAGGTAATGTGTTAGCAGTCGGGGTAGGTTATGTCAGTTCAGAGGAGTAATGATGTTACAGTCAGGGATCGGTAATGTTATATCAGGGGAGTGTATGCATCAGGATTTGTTTTACAAGTCGGGGATGGTAAATGTTATAATTCAGGGGGAGATTAATGTATAGATAGGAAAAGGTTATGACAAAGTCAGGTGAGGCAATTTCATAGTCCCAGAGGAGATAATGTCATAGTTTGGGGAGGTAACTGTCATACAGAGTTGCTACTAGGGGAGTTAGTGTTATAGTCAGGGGAGAAATTCCATAGTCAGGAGAGGTAAGCGTCGCACAGTTCGAGCGGGGGGGGGTGATAGTAATAATCAGGGGAGATAATGTCATAGAAATGGAAGGTAATGTCATAATAAGGGGAAGTAATGTCATAATAGGGGAGAGTAATGTCATAAGTCAGTGGAAGGTAATGTCATTAGTCAGTTGAAGTAATTTAATAGTCCAGGGGAAGATAATCTTCAAAAATGAGGGGAAGATAATGTCATAGGTCATGAAGGGTAATGACATAGTCCTCAGGAGTTGCCTTCAATATTATAACGCTCAAAAACTTTAGACAGAAAATTGATTTCGTTTTAGAGCTACAATTGGCTTCTATTACTGCTTAATGGAGCAAAAGTACATGGTTATTCAAACCAATTAATAAAACGTTTGTTACATTTTATCAAATACTTGTTTTATAATCTCTTATCTGGACGAGGTTTATCTACAGGAAATAAAACTGAGCAAAATATAAAATAAACAAACTTTTTTTTTTTTCTGCCGAGGTCTTTTTGAAGGAAGTTAATGGGAAGTCTACAAATGCTGATTCACGTCTTGTGAGTGGGACGATATTAAAATGTAGTTATGTTTGTTTTTGGACAAAATAGTATATAAATTGCATGTATATGCCATTAATTAATCGTGAACCTACAAAAAAGTATCGAAAATTGTCTTGCAGTGAGATTTTCTTAGGCATTTGCTACCCTAGGACACATAAGCCACCATTTAGTACCTCGGCTGAAAGGTATAGTAGGTCACGATACTATATATTTCGTTCTAAGCCAGGGGAGGTAATGTCATAGCCAGGGAGTTGTAGTCAGGGGAGATTAAATATTGCTTGTGAAGGAAAAATAAACACCATGATATATTAACAATAACTCACTCTATTTTTTAGGTTCTGCCAACTAAGCGAATACGTTCCACCATCGTCCCCCTGTCAGCCAGCAACACAAAACGAGTTGAAGAAGTCGGATGTGCGACATGTCAAGGATGGACATGTTCTCGTAAATGGGACCAACCACACGCCCACTTGCCCACCTATAGGTAGCGCCACCTCTCGGCAATATTCCAGGCGGTATGTTACTGTCATATGCCCCTTCATAATAATAAACAAAAAAAATAATTGTAGTAATTGGTGAATGAGGCCATAATTGTATAGAAAATTACAACGGTTTAGTAATCATTACAATACAAAATTTAATTTAGGGCGAGATGTTATAGAAACCATGATGGAGGCTTCTGCAGAGTTCGTTCTCAGCTTTCCCGTGTCAAGTACAAAAATAAACGCTTGCTGAGTAAGATACAAACCATTTATATATTCTTTATCCTGGAACCAATTACTTTATAATTGGGCACTACTTTTTATATAAGGAAAAATTAATTATTCCCATTAACTGAAATTCAGGAATGAAAAAAGAGTTTTTTTGTTTTTAAAGAGAACTCCTGCCGTGGAAAATATATAGGCACCTTCGCAAACAGTTCAGTAATCCTGTTCTTTAAATTCATCAGAGTGTAATAGCACTGAATGAAAAATGGATAATAACAACTATAACCAAAATAAATAACATGCTACAAACATAGATTGGTCACGATCCAAAGAAAAATGACGTCTTTTTCTAAAAAAGCGGAGCGCTTTGCGGTGTGGATGAAAGCTGGTATAATGTATTGATTTTAATATATGAAATAATGGCTGTTTAATTTACTTTTTCAGAACCCCCTCGTAGTCGCCCCAGGGCGGGTCGTCGAGCGTCTGTCACTCCCGTACCAGGAAAGTGATATCACCTTTGGCAAATATTGTTGATCATAGCTGCACTGTTCTTCCAGATGTGAAATTTCTCCCTCAAGATAATATCCCGAGTTAATTATGTTCTCCCCAAGATTTAACGTAAATATTGATAGCTCATCCATAGATGTGATAAGTTCTCCATCCAGATGTGATAGTTCTCCAATCCAGATGTGATAGATTCTCCGTCCAGATGGTGATTGTTTCCCGTCCCATATAATGAAACCAGCTGTACCATTTGTCCATAGAGACTTATTTGTCCAATGATTGTAACATTTAGACCTCAAAAAATTATTTTATATCACTGGCCTAAAAATTTCAGTACTTTCATACCTTTGATTCCTATACCTGTACCTATGGAAACCATAATTAATAATTATCAGTATAAGCTGGACACTTTACGACTATTGTGTTAGGTACACATTGCACCAAGCACGAGGCGTGAACTGCCATACTGCCTGGTGATTGGTTAATTTGGCTACATCCGATCCCCAGATAACCCCAATTACGACCTGTGATTTTTCTGTGATTTTTCTTGTGAATCATTGGGCATATGAAATACGGCAAGTGATCTTGATTAACGTTTGAAACTTTAATTAACAAAATACATAATTATTGATAATTTAATTTCATAAGTGAAGATAATTTTTTGTTTCTTTTCTTCTTTGTCTATACTAATTAGGTATTGAGAAATTATTGTCCCTTATTATCAGTTAATCTGAATACATAACTAGATACCCAATCTGTGCTATCTATGTAGAGTTATTTTCACTAGCCGTTATTTGGAGTTATTTCCCCTGAGTAGTGAATCTCGCCCTTCTTCCAGAATTATCCCAGTGTCAGAATTAAAGATAAAGTAATTATAGATTGAATTGAAATTAAAGCGTATAAATATATGTCTACCCTTACAGAAAAGCTTCAGTGTGCAG
>SAYR01048440.1:25578-45401 GCA_004382745.1 Argopecten irradians irradians | reverse complement strand
TGAAATCTAGGACAGGCCCGTCAGACGCTCACTTATTTCTGTCTTGCATGAACATAAAGCCACTAAGTAAAACATACTTGCAAAAAACTTTTAGCAAACTCAACATTCAGAATGTGTGAGTTTAAACAAGTCGTCTATGGTTTCAAAACCAGAGGTTTGTGAGAGAGTGCCTAGAGCTGCTCGGTAAACCGCCTGTTTTGCCTGTAGAGACTGATATGGCGTATAACAACAGGCTCCAAGCTGGGTTCGAGGCTGCCTCTGCTTCCTTTTCACCGCTTGTGGAACAGGAAACAAATCGCAAACTGGCACTAGCTATGGAGACAGCCAATAAATTATGTCTGAAACCTAGCTGTGACCACTCTGGTGCTCACTGTTCTAGGACTTATGGTGTAGACCAGACCATGTCCTCCAGTGAACGAGCACTCACCATGAAAAACCTGGAGAGTGTTCGAACTGCCAATATTGTCGGTGTCAAGTCTCTCATGACCGATGGCAGCGGTCAATATCCAAAACTGGTGAGAGACTATTGCCATGAAACTGGTCTCCATATTACACACCAAACATGCTTTCTCCACCTGATGAGAAACATGTACAAAAAGATAAAAACGTTAAAACTAGCCTCCATTGAGCGAAATTTTGATAGGGATGTTTACATGGAGAAGCTTGCCTCCTGCGTGCGCTGTCGTATACGACTGGAACTTGCACGCATTAAACAAGCCTGTACTGGGGTCGAGTTTGTGACCCGGTCCCAGACAGTGATAGGAAACGTAATGCCATTGCCTGAGCGTTTCGCACACAAAACTGCCGTGCAAATTCTGTCGTCTGCATGGCTCATCTTCCACTGTACAAATACACGACAATTTACCATATGGCAACATTTGAACCTTAAGCAGGGAAGATGAGCTGAAACTACAAACAATCATCAATGCAACATTTTCGGCCCCTACACTAAATAAAATCACCAACCCTGCAAACAACAAACAAAAACAGAATGTCTCAACCACCGTGCTTTCACATATGCACCAAAAAGCACCCTGTGCGGGAGAAATTTCAATGGACTGTGTCATTCAGCCGTTCACTCTGACACAGTAGGCACAGCCAATCAGCACTCATCTTGAGTAAGAAGATTGGCCTGAAATACCAACCGACATGATCCCTTCTGGAAAGGAATGGTCAGAAGGGACTACACCGATAGGTTCACGCAACACGAAAACGCACCGTGAAATACAAAATTCAGAAGACACATAGGAAAACTAAAGAAAAGAAAACCGCAAAACACGAGCACAGTCACTTTACGTGAACGGCACACCAGAACAATGCAACACACAACAATTATGGAGGTAAACATTGTTAACCCATTAAACATGAACCATGACACTTGAACATGAACACTTCGAATATAATAACTTAACACATTTTACTCACCACATATAGAACAAAACAATTGGCAAATCCACGATGCCCATTACATGCCTTAATTTAAAAAACAAACTTTCCTATCATTGTTTACCTAGCAGGCTCAACGACAAATGGGTGCGTTGCAAACGCATAATTTATTATGCATAAATGCGACACCTGCTGGATGGGAGGCCAAAGTTGGCAGTTGTGCGAAACAAGAAGTACTGTAGGCGATGTACAGCTGACACCGGCGCCTATGATGCGAAACATAAGGCGTTATGACACCATATCCGTCTTTATTTACTGTACCTACCCAATTTGTGACAAAATGCATTCAACTGGAAACTGTTATGCGTGAAAGACGAGCAACAAAATGTTGCTTTTCTGCTAAAGAAATGTCGGAAGAGAATATTATGGACATCGTGGACCTACAAACAATTTGTTACCACCACCTGATAACATCAAAAAGGTCAAGGAAATGGTGTTACTCATAAAAACTGTAATTTCACCAAAAATCACCAAAATCCTCACTTTCTGGACTGGTTGCCATGGAAACTGACTCCAAATTCAAGTCAAAAAGACATAAATAAACAAATACAAGTACAACTGTTTTACACTATCAACAATGAATCATGATTTAGCAATTAAAATATGAACTGCACAGTGTGAGAGAAGAATCAGTAAATTGCATTATGAAACATTGGAGTTATTTCCCTTTAATAGCCAAAAATGCCTATTTTCCATTAAATGCCTATGAGCTTGATTTACAACTGCAGAATTGTGTTGTTTGTTTTTTTGAAGCTATTTGAAATGAAATGTTTACTTACTGAAAGAGTAAATTGCATATTTTTCACTAAATGTGCCTTCTAAGGCCTGTATAGGTAGCAGAAAACAGAAGAATCTGAGGAAATTTGGAAAATTACACACAAGTTTTAACAAATGCCTGCATAGCTAGAGAACCCTTCATGTTACATATACAAAAGTATATTATTTTTAATCTACACACTATATGCTATCAAGTTATGATATCATCAGAGAAGTAAACTCATTTTTGGCGTATTTCCGAACATTTGTTATACCATGGAAACCACAGTAAAAAGTTTAAAAAATGCTAATTTGTGTGTTTTTGACCCAAAATTGCAAAAAAACGTACTCAATTTTTTTTATTAGACCTACTTTAAATCAAAGATATTTATCTCAGCGACAAAATAAAACGGAATTTTCTATAGGTCAATTAGGTGGAATTTTCAATATCTCACCTGGCAGCACGGCGTCCATTTTCAGCCTCAAGTAAAGCTAGCAAATCTGGTATAGAGCCACTTACGCATTAACCGCTAAATCTTAATCTCAAACCCATTTTTCACCAAAAACAATTTCTGGACTATGAAGCCTGTATTAAACCATTCACATTCAGTGCACCAATTCTAGGCTATATCTATTTTTTATTTTTTTATGCACCCATTTATACAGAGATTGCCTGCTAAATAAAAAATCCCCCCATGGCCAGGCCGTGCTTCTGTTGTTTGCTACCTATACATTTACCAATATACATTTGATCACAAGGAATAAACATGGGTCTACACGCATTTGTAGCTATGATTAAGGAAATAATCAGAAATTTAATTGATATGTATTATTTTGTACTATTGAAATTATCTTAAGACGTTGATAAATTGAAGAGAAAAAACATTTTAGCAATATTCGAATCATATTTCTCGTATAAGATACATGTACTTATACCTTAGCGACTAAATCTCCGAGCTACCCGGCTTAATATTTAGATATATACAACTATTTGTTTTCGATAGATAGAAATAAATAACAACAAAACACAACTATTTGCGTATTTTCGAGGTTAATGGGCACTTTTCGAGAAAAGTGTTTGGCTCTGAAAAGAGCCGTTGCTATAGATTCAAGACGCTTCGATTCTTGGTCACTCTTCATCATCGTCTTCGGATCCCGGAAACAACGTCTACAATTTCGCCATACAGGTCTCTTTCGTAAATCCGGATATGTCTTCAGCTTTTTGGTGGGCATAGTCGTAGTACATGTTACGCAGGCCTTCTACAACCGGACATCTAAGTCTGTAGCTGTAGCGAAAGGTTCTCAGACCGTCTCTCTTGGCACCGAGGTAAACGGGACTGCAACTCGTCTAGCTGTAATTCAGTTGTACGATCTGTTCACAGGCTCTTTCGGAATCGACGTTCGCTATTCAGCAGAGTGAATCGTTTGATCGAGTACGGGAGTTTCTACTTTCGTCTTCATGATTGTCTCAAGATTAAGTGATGACAGTAGATGTCGTCGGGTATTTATACCCCTCGACTTCAAGTGTCATAGGCCATAACGAGAAACTCGTGTACACATTTTCAGTACACATTCTGACGCGTGTCAGCGCATTTTAGTATATTGAGTGAAAGGCACACCATTTACCGTTACGCGGTCACGGTCTGTGCGCTCGACTGCAGGCTTGACCAGACACTGGACAGTAGAAATAACTGCATGGTATACTAGTGATATATATAAGGCCACATAACTTAGAATTGCGAGAAAAGATATTTTTGACGCTCCATTGGTAACGTTATTGATGACGTCATAGAACAATGGGATACAATCGCAACATCTCGTCGGCAGTCTTCGGAAGTTAACGGTTGTAAAACGAACACTATAGGCAGTGAACTTCCGTTAAATTACACGCGGCTAATTATGAAATGTACGCCGGGCGCAGACGGTTCGATTTACAACATACCGTCGCATGTATCGAAAAGCAGTATTTCATACTGGTCGGGCGCCTCTTATAGCTGTATGTATCAAATCTAATTTATATCAACGGAATCGTGCGACAACGGGGGGTGGGTTGGGGGGGGGGCTATTTCATTGTCATAAACAAAGGAGTATTTAGCGCCACAAAAAAGCTATTTCATTGTCAAAACAAAAGGAGTATTTACGCACAAAAAGGTGAAGACGCGCTTAGTTATTACCTCTGTAGGTGGTATATTTTAAGCATTATTATTACGAGTGGATTTTGTTTGTCGAGTAATTATACATGTATACCAGCTGATCAAGGGACGTAACTCGTGTTATCATGTTCATATATACATTTACCAATATACATTTGATCACAAGGAATAAACATGGGTTACACGCATTTGTTAGGTATGGATTTGAAGGAAATAATCAGAAATACCTTACATGATATGTGACTGATTTATGTTACTCATTGAAATTATCTTACAGGACGTTTGATAAACTGAGAGAGAAAAAACATTAGGCTATTGAACGTCAAGAATTCTCGAATCAAATTTGATTCTCTAGTTATTCTAAGAATACTGAATCGACCTAGAAATCACGAGCACCTCCGTGCTATATATTATAGATATACTAGCAACTATTTTGTTTATCGATAAATAGATAATAAATTAAGTAACACAAAAACACAACGACATGCTTATTTTGGCGTAGTGTTTCAGGAATGGCGACTTTACGAGAAAAGTACTTATCGGCTCATGAACAAAAGAGCCGGCTTGCAAACGCCGAAGGATCAAGACCTGCTTCGATTCTTGGTCCTCGTCTTCCATCATCGTTCTTCGGATCTGGAAGACAACGTCTGTACACTATATCGCCATGACAGTGTCCATTCGTAATCCGGTAATGTCTTCCAGCTTTGGTGGGCATCAGTCGTAGTACATGTTAACGTCAGTGCCTATCCTAACAACCACGACATTCCTAAGCATACAGCCAACGTACGCTGCAGCGAAGTTTCTCAAGACCGTCGTCGTCGATGGCAGCCCAGGAACACAGCGGAGACTCGCAACTCGCATCTAGCGTTCGTAATTCAGTTCGTCGATCTGTTCATCAGACTCTTCAGGAATCGAATGACGTTCGCATACTCAGAGAGGTGAACCTCGCGTTGAATCGAGTTTCGGGAGTTTCTCTGTTCTTTCGTCCTTCATGATTTTGTCGTCAAGATTAATATGCAGAGTAGAGTTCATATTGTCAGGTCGGTTGTTTGGTATTCAACCCTCTGAGACCTTCAAAGATAACGTCATAAGACGCCACTCACACGAGTAACTCCGTGTACCACTTGTCAGTACACAGTTTGACTGCCGTGTCAGCGCGATTTAGTATAGTATCGAGTGAAAGCACACACACGTCCACGATCTTGCTTACTGCCCAGTCATCGGGATCTGTGCGCATACGAACTGCAGCTGGACCAGAACATGCTGGTTAACTCAGAAATAACCTGCATTCGCGATGAGACTGTATTAAATCACTCAATATAAGCCACATAATTGAAGCATTGCTGGATAGATATTTGCGTAGAAGCCAGAGAACCACATCTACTCTGGTATACGCTTATTGATGACAGTCCACTAGTAGACCAATGGGATACTAAATCCACAACATCTCATCGTCCACGTTCTCTTCGAAGTTCACACGCGTTGTAGAACGACACTATAGGCAGTAGACATTCGTTAATGTACACGCGGCAATTATGAAAATGTACGCCGCGAGTATCCGTGAGACGGTTCGACTCTTACAAGCGATACCGTCGCATCGGTATCTAAAAGCCAGTATTTCATACTGGTCGGGCGCCTCTTATACGTGTAATGTATCAAATCTAATTACTATCAACGGAATCGTGACAACGGGCGCGTGGGTTGGGGGGGGGGGGGGGCTATTTCATTGTCTATAAACAAAGAGTATTTACGCAAAAAAGCTATTCATTGTTCATAAACAAAGGAGTATTTACGCAACAAAAAGGTGGGAAGACGGCGTCTTTAGTTATAACTCTGTCATGTGGTATATTTTCTTTAAAGCAATAAATTTTAATACGGAAGTGGATTTTTGGGGGGTGTCCGAGTGTCATATACATGTATATCCAGATTTGATTCAAGGGACGTAACATCGTGTTAGTCATGATTCAATTATACATTTACCATATAAGGCACTTTGATCACAAGGAATAAAACATGGGTCTACACGCATTTGTAGTCTAGAATTAACGAAAAAATCAGAAATTTATTGATATTGTATTTTTTTGTACTATTGAAATATATCTTAAGACGTTGATTAAATTGAAGAGGAAAAAACATTTTAGCAATATTCGAACTCATATTCTCGTAATAAGGGATACATGTACTTATTACTTAGCGACTAAATCACGCGAGCTAACCCCGGCTTATATTAGATATTACAACTATTTGTTTTTCGAAGATAGAAATAGGAAATAACAACAAAACAAACTATTTTGCGTATTTTCGAGTTAATGGGCCTTTTCGAGAAAAGTGTTTTGGCCCTCTGAAAAGAGCCGTTGCTATAGGATTCAAGACTGCTGTCGCATTCGTTGGTCACTCATTCATCCATCGTCTTCGGATCCGGAAACAACGTCTACAATATTTCTCGCCATACAGGTCTCTTCGTAAATCCGGATATGATACTTCAGCCTTTTTGGTGGCAGTAGTCGTATACATAGTTACGCACGCCTTCTACCAACCGACATTCTAAGTCTTGAAGCCTGAGTATTCGAAGAAGCGCTATTCCTTCAGAACCACTCTCTACTATTCAATGCCACTACCCTCAACCTTAACGTCGAGCTGTGGGCGAGGTATAAAACAGGATCAAGCACCACCTCTCATACTGTCATGTTCTCAGATTGCGATATCCTAAACTCTTGTATAATATATTTTTTTATACACGAAACGTCATCAGCATCTACTCACGGACTCCTATCGAGCGAGATCGTACGTGTCTGCCTGACTGCCTCAGACAAGATGTTGAATCGTTAGGGATCGCAGTTAACACACGAGCTGTGAGCGAGTCTTCTCATCGTCCTCCTCAATTTCATTTATGTGTCCAACGATGTATAATAGGATGACAGCATGATTGAGCTATCGACTTTCGGGATATTACGAATATCAGCCACTTCCTACCCATCGACCTTGCGTAGAGTGTCACTATGTCCCAGTCACGAAGAAACTCTCACCAATACACATCTATTCTCAGCGTAACCAATCATACTCTCTCTCAGCTAACGCTACGTAGTCAGTGCGCATTTTAGTGGCGTAATATGGTATTAGTGGAAAGGCACACCCACTTTACGACTATCCACGCCTAAACGAATCACCACGCCTAACGTCTCACTGGCTGTTGCGTGGCGGCTCTGAGCCTGCAGGCTGTAAGCTTGACCAGACACTGCGACCTTTAAGACTAGAAATAACTCAATGCAATTCTCTCCTAGTGATACTCCAACGGGGTTCTTGATGATTATAATGGCGCACTATGAATTCTTAGAGATTTTCACGGAGGAGAAGATATTGTGACGCGAATACACTCTTATACAGGAAAACTGCTATATTCGCATGAGCCTATCGTCATCCTAAACTCAGAACTAATTGATACAAATCGCAACATCTGCGTCCGGGTATTCTCGGAGCGAGTTGTTATACGAGTAAATGTAAGTTACAGCAACACCTTGATCGTAAAGAGAGCAATTAACACTTCCGTTAACTTTACGCGGGAACTAATTATTAAAAATGTACGACCGGGCGAGCGATCTGTTGTCGTATTTTCACTAAGCGTTGGCACGCGTACGCAGTTAAGTATCGAAAAAGCAGCGAATTTAAATACTCACTTTCACGGTCTCCTCATATATACATGTCGATGTCATTGTGAGCTACTCAATACTCGAGTATTCTGGTTCTGTTGCGAGTAGGGCTTTAATAATCAAACGCAAATCGCTTGACATACGAGAGGAGTCAGTCTGTCACTATGGCCTGAGACGGGCTGGGCTATTTCTAGTTCTCCATAAAACATAAGGGCAAGATGATTTTAGGCGACGCACAAATAAACAGCACACTTATCATTCAACAAAGGAATCATCTCCAAGCTTACCCATTACGCACACATAAGAGTGTTGTTCGTTTGAAGAACGCGATTTGCTAGACTAGTTAACATCATAACATACTCTATCAAAGTAATCTATATCTCAACTTCCAACGTCTGGTTCCTGTTGGCAATGTAGGCGTAACACACTTATCGAAATCATACTCACTCCAACGTGTGTGTTTTGTGTCCGATGTAGAACGTAACACACTTATCAAAATCATCCACTTCCTACGTCTGTGTTTCTGTTGCATGTAGGCGTAACACACTTAGTCAAAAAATCATCTCATCCTAATGTCTGTTGTTTCTGTTGCGATGTAGAGGCGTAACACACTTATCAAAATCATCTCATCCAACGTCTGTTTCTGTTGCGCGATGTAGCGAACACACTTATCGAAATCATCTCACTCCCCAACGTCTGTGCTTTCGTTGCGATGTAGCGTAAACACACTTATCGACATCATCTCAAACTCCTAACTCGTATGTTTCTGTTGGCATGTAGGCGTAACACACTTTCGAAATATCTCACTCCTAACCGTCTGGTTCTGTTGGCGATGAGACCGTAAACCACACTATCGAAATCATCTCACTCCTAACGTCTTGTTTCTGTTTCGATGTAGAGTTTAAACACAACTTATCGACATTCATCTCACTCCCAACGTCTTGTTTCTTTTGTCGATTGCGTAACACACTCATCGAATCATCTCACTCCTAACTCTGTGTTTCTGTTGGAATGTAGAGCGAAAACACACTTAAACATCTCACTCCTAACGTCCTGTGTTTCTGTGCGATGTAGGCGTAACACCACTTACGAAAATCATCTCACTCCTAACGTCTGTGTTCTGTTTTGCAAATGTATAGACGAACAAAACTTATCAAATCATCTCACTCCTAACGTCTGTGATTCTTGTTTGGCGATGTAGCTAACACACTTATCGACATCATCTCACTCCCAACGTCTGTTGTTTCTGTGCATGTAGGCGTAACACACTTATCGAAATCATCTCCACTCCTAACGATCTGTGTTTCTGGCGATGTAGGCTAAACATTCTTATCGAAATCATCTCACCTCCCAACGTCTATGTTTCGTGGCATGTAAACGTAACAAACTTATCGAAATCACCCACTCCACGTCTGTGTTTCTGTTGGCAATTTAACTAACAAACTTATCAAAATCATCTCACTCCTAACGTCTGGTCTGATGGCGATGTCAAACGAACACACTCATATCGAAATCAATCTCACTCCCAACCGTCTGTGTTTCTGTTGGCATGTAGGCGTTAACACACTTAATCAAAATCATCTTCCACTCCTAATGTCTGTGTTTCTGTTGGCGAGAGGGCGTAACACACTTATCCAAAATTCACTCACTCCTAACGTCGTGTTCTGGTGGCGATGTAGGCGAACACACCTTTATTCGACATCATCTCACTTTCCTAACGTCTGTGTCTGTCGATTAGCCTAACACACTAACGAAAAAAAAAACAAAAAAAAAAAAAAATTACAAAAAGAAAAAATAAAAAAAAAAAACTAAAAAAAAAAACAAAACAAAAAAAAAAAAAAAAAAAAATTAAGACTATATTATACGATGATTTTGTTGTCGAGTAAATTATACATGTATTACCAGCTTTGATTCAAAAGGACGTAACTCTGTGTTATCAAAAAATGTACAAAAGGGTAAGCAGAAACAGAAGCATCTAGGAAAATTGGAAAATTGACACACAAGTTTTACACAAATGCACTGAGCATAGCTAGAGAACCCTTCATGTTACATATACAAAAGTTATTATATATTTTTAATCTACACACTAATATGCTATCAAAGTTATGATATCAAATCAGAGAAGTTAAAACTCATTTGATTGAAACGTATTTGAACCTAACATTTAGTACTACCATATATTAAAACCACAATGTAAAAAAGTTTTAAAAATTTGCTAAATTTGTGTGTTTTTTGACCAAAATGCAAAAAAAAACGCTACTCAATTTTTTATTAGGACCTACTTTAAAATCAAAGATATTTATCTCAGCGACAAAATAAAACGAGAATTTTCTAATAAGGTCAATAGGTGGATTTTCAATATCTCACCCTGGCAGCAACGCGTCCATTTCAGCCTCAAGTAAAGCTAGCAAATCTTGGTTAGAGCCACTTACGCATAACGCGCTAAAATCTAATCTCAAACCCATTTTTCACCAAAAACAATTTCTGGACTATTGAAGCCTGTATTAAACCATTACACATTCAGTGCACCAAATTCTAGAGGCTATATCTATTTTTATTTTTTTAGCACCCATTATACAGAGATTGCCTGCTAAATAAAAAATAGTGCTTCTGTTGTTTGGCTACCTATACATTTACCAATTACATTTGATCCACAAGCGATAACATGGGTCTACACGCATTTGTAGCTATGATTAAGGGAAAATAATAAAGTCGCCAGCACCAGGCTCTGATTTATCGCCCCTGGTGCTGGTCCTTTGCCACTCGACTTCATTTCTGTGTACATTTTTATAGAAGAAGTTTCAAAGCTGCAGTGAACACAATTGCCTTTCACAGTTAGGCAAAGGCCTAGTCTGTGTATAATGTTGACATCAATTTTGGGCTGTGCACATGTGTGTGTTGCAAAAGCCTGGCACAGTACAGACAAAGATTTTAAAGAAACTATTACGTTTTCATTACTAGGCTCATCCACGATGCCCTCACACATGTTGTTTGTCCTTTTCAGAGGCCGGAGTTTGGTGCAGGACATTTGCCCCGCTATCGCCGTTACATGCTCTGCATTTGGCCTGAACAGACGTTGCAATCCACTTGGCCCTGGTAAATTTTGCTCATTTTCTTCATTCAATCTTTGAGATGTAGCAGTCTCTGACAGAGGGGCCAGGTGCTTAAACAACACTTGCCTCCTTCTGCTTTTGGAGTCCCAGCTCCTCCTCCATTTTTTTATAACACCCATTTTGGATAGGATATGTTGTTATGTATATTGTGTTTGGCATTATGACGTCATCAAGCATTATGACGTCATCAAGCATTATGACGTCATAGATGAGATGTTTACCATTGATGACCTCATGTTATATTAGATATTAACTTAAAATTAGTAAATAATGAAGTTTCAGTGGGTTTTTTCTACAAATTATATCAGGTTTGCCTAAACAAAAAATATTCCATCCATATTTCAAGTTTTGAAATGATCTAAATAGACTTATAGCAGTTTTTCATTTTCAAATTACCTCCCCTGGCATTGTTCTGAGCATGGATGGTTTTGGAGACTTCTGGAGACTTAACTGTATCTCACGCCTCATTTGAATGACTTTCATGATTCAAATTGGCCTAAAACACTTATTCGCTATATATTCAATGCATGTGAAGCAAAAAAGGGGCCTTAATTTTGTTCAAATGTGTAAAAATTTAGCTGAAAAATTACAATTTTGTATGGATTTTCTCCATTTTTTGAGGGAAAATTCAAATTTAAAGTAATATGGTGGTTTCAGTAACTATTTTTTATTTAAATTCCAAACTTTGATGAAGTCATTATTTGAAAAGAGAAAAAAATCAATGTAGAAACAAAGGATATGAAATTTATAGCAATATGAAATGTGTAGAAATAACCTATGCTCTGACCACTTTCAGGATGAATAGGCTTAGAAACGCATGTCTCAGTGAATGGTGCATTACTCAGCCAATTATTTCAATACAACATAAACCGAGGTACCGTTTTCTTCGTAATTCTTTGCTCCAGACATATAAAGACATTTTTTTGAAATTTGAAAACTTTAAAGGGGTGTATAAGGTAGCAAACAACAGAAGCACGGCCTGGCCATGGGGGGATTTTTTATTTAGCAGGCAATCTCTGTATAAATGGGTGCATAAAAAAATAAAAAATAGATATAGCCTAGAATTGGTGCACTGAATGTGAATGGTTTAATACAGGCTTCATAGTCCAGAAATTGTTTTTGGTGAAAAATGGGTTTGAGATTAAGATTTAGCGGTTAATGCGTAAGTGGCTCTATACCAGATTTGCTAGCTTTACTTGAGGCTGAAAATGGACGCCGTGCTGCCAGGTGAGATATTGAAAATTCCACCTAATTGACCTATAGAAAATTCCGTTTTATTTTGTCGCTGAGATAAATATCTTTGATTTAAAGTAGGTCTAATAAAAAAAATTGAGTACGTTTTTTTGCAATTTTGGGTCAAAAACACACAAATTTAGCATTTTTTAAACTTTTTTACTGTGGTTTCCATGGTATACAAATGTTCGGAAATACGCCAAAAATGAGTTTACTTCTCTGATGATATCATAACTTGATAGCATATAGTGTGTAGATTAAAAATATATATACTTTTGTATATGTAACATGAAGGGTTCTCTAGCTATGCAGGCATTTGTAAAACTTGTGTGTAATTTTCCAAATTTCCTCAGATCTTCTGTTTTCTGCTACCTTATACAGGCCTTAGAAGGCACATTTAGTGAAAAATATGCAATTTACTCTTTCAGTAAGTAAACATTTCATTTCAAATAGCTTCAAAAAAACAAACAACACAATTCTGCAGTTGTAAATCAAGCTCATAGGCATTTAATGGAAAATAGGCATTTTTGGCTATTAAAGGGAAATAACTCCAATGTTCATAATGCAATTACTGATTCTTCTCTCACACTGTGCAGTTCATAATTTTATTGCTAATTCATGATTCATTGTTGATAGTGTAAAACAGTTGTACTTGTATTTGTTATTTATGTCTTTTGACTTGAATTTGGAGTCAGGTTTCCATGGCAACCAGTCCAGAAAGTGAGGATTTTGGTGATTTTTGGTGAAATTACAGTTTTTATGAGTTAACACCATTTCTTGACCTTTTGATGTTATCAGGTGGTGTTAACAAATTGTTTGTAGGTCCACGATGTCCATAATATTCTCTTCCGACATTTCTTTAGCAGAAAAGCAACATTTTGTTGCTCGTCTTTCACGGCATACAGTTTCCAGTGATCATTGTCACAATTGGGTAGGTACAGTAAATAAAGACGGATATGGTGTCATACGCCTTATGTTTCGCAATCATAGGCGCCGTGTCACTGTACATCGCCTACAGTACTTCTTGTTCCACAACTGCCAACATTTGGCCTCCCATCAGCAGGTGTCGCATTTATGCCATAATAAATTATGCGTTGCAACGCACCATTTGTCGTTGGAGCCTGCTAGGGTAAACAATGATAGGAAAGTTTGTTTTTTAAATAAGGCATGTAATGGGCATCGTGGATTTGCCAATTGTTTGTTCTATATGTGGTGAGTAAAATGTGTTAAGTTATATATTCGAGTGTTCATGTTCAAGTGTTCATGTTCATGTTTAATGGGTTACAATGTTTACTCCATAATTGTGTGTGTTGCATTGTTCTGGTGTGCCGTTCACGTAAAGTGACTGTGCTCGTGTTTTGCGGTTTCTTTTCTTTAGTTTTCCTATGTGTCTTCTGAATTTGTATTTCACGGTGCGTTTTCGTGTTGCGTGATACCTATCGGTGTAGTCCCTTCTGACCATTCCTTTCCAGAAGGGATCATGTCGGTGGTATTTCAGGCCAATCTTCTTACTCAAGATGAGTGCTGATTGGCCTGTGCCTACTGTGTCAGAGTGAACGGCTGAATGACACAGTCCATTGAAATTTCTCCCCCACAGGGTGCTTTTTGGTGCATATGTGAAAGCACGGTGGTTGAGACATTCTGTTTTGTTTGTTGTTTGCAGGGTTGTGATTTTATTTAGTGTAGGGGCCGAAAATGTTGCATTGATGATTGTTTGTAGTTTCAGCTCATCTTCCCTGCTAAGGTTCAAATGTTGACCATATGGTAAATGTCGTGTATTGTACAGTGGAAGATGAGCCATGCAGACGACAGAATTTGCACGGCAGTTTGTGTGCGAACCGCTCAGGCATGGCATATACATATTCATTATTGATATCACAGAGTTCGTTTTCGAGAATAATTTTTTCAAGCAAAATGAAATGGGAAATACCAGAGATAACAATGTTTTTGAGATTTTTTTTTCAATCAAAATTAAATTTGAAATACTTGCTAGAAAATAACTAGAATTAAGACAAAGTTTTAATCCATGATCTTCATTTTTCCAGAGACATCAAAGATGCTCGTTATGGAGGCAAACTAACAAGACCAAGCAGGCCACATCGAAACTTATCACCTCACAGAGACCAGAAATCATCGTTTGCTCCTGCGCCAACGCCTGCCTCTAATATGCGCCTTATAAGAGGTCAGCCAGTACCAACAACACAGGTAAGTAGGTCACTGTGACCTAGATCAGAGATCAGTCAGTACCAATAATACAGGTAAGTTGGTCAATGTGACCTAGATCAGAGATCAGTCAGTACCAATAATACAGGTAAGTTGGTCAATGTGACCTATATCAGAGATCAGTCAGTACCAATAATACTGGTAAGTAGGTCACTGTGACCTAGATCAGAGATCAGTCAGTACCAATAATACAGGTAAGAAGGTCACTGACTAGATCAGAGATCAGTCAGTACCAATAATACTGGTAAGTAGGTCACTGTGACCTAGATCAGAGATAAGTCATTACCAATAATATAGGTAAGTAGGTCACTGTGACCTATATCAGAGATCAGTCAGTACCAAGAACACTAGGTCATTGACCTATATCAGAGATCAGTCAGTACCAAGAACACTGGTAAGTAGGTCACTGTGACCTAGATCAGAGATCAGTCAGTACCAAGAACACTGGTAAATAGGTCACTGTGACCTATATCAGAGATCAGTCAGTACCATTGCTACATGCTTTTCAGATAAAATGATGTCACAATGGATACCTATAGGGAATAACTTAATGATAAACAACAATGGAATATATTGGTTATGATTGAGTGAATGGAGAATCTTTGAGAAGTTATGTATTTTGTGCATGTGTCTGCGTATATAAGGTCATTGTGGAACAGCAGCTTTCTTGTAATTGTTGATCTGGTTGGAAACAGGTCTTCTTCTAAATTCTGATCATCACTTATGTTCCTTTTGACAGTCAATGACGCACGAAACTACAGTGCCTAAACAGGAAGTACAGCGCCCTCTGGAGGGAGATGAAGGTGGCATATCTGGGGCCTCCCTAAACTGGGTCGGGACATCCCAAAAGCAAACCTGGAGTGTAAGTTGTTGCTTTTGATCTTGGACTTGTTCACGTGTACTGTGTATCATTGTATGATTATTTATCTGTTCCATTGTAAGGATGGGGTTGGGGAGCGAATGGAACTTCGTGAGATTTTGTAATTTTGGCAAATATTGCAAACATGTACTTCATTTCAAATCACACTTATATATATCATGATATTTAGTTTGTTAAATTTGTCTTTGAAATAATTGGGTGAAACAATGGTCAGACCTGAATGAAGTGAAAAAAATATTATGGAGCAAAATGGATGTCCATGGAATTTCATTGAATTTTGTTAAAAGATTTCACCAAATGTTGTTAACAATATATTCAGATCCATAATATCTGTTATTTGATATGAAAGTAATGGATATTGAAATAATTGCCTGGCATGCTATCCTGCAGCATGTTTGTTTGTTTTGTATTTTTTTTTTATCTTTTTGTCTCCCTTGCAGATGAACTCTTCTTTAGTAAGAGGAGATCCAGAAAACTTTCTTAGTTCACAAAATCCAAATGCAATGAACACACCCCGTATATTGGAGTTGGATATAAACAGGATGCTGATTGGTCAAAACACTATCAGGTTTGTAACATTTAGTTTGATTGGATGGTTAATGTATCATCATATTCATAATGTTTTATTTGATTTGGCAATGCAGCTATTTGAGTTTTTTGTAATAGTGTTTGTGACTAACTTTGCAATAATGTTTGTGACTAAGCTATCAAATCTATAACACTTTTGTAGTTAAAAGTTATAGTCAATAAAAATGATTTATTGTGTTAAATATCTTATAGTGTATGTAAAAATTGAATAGGTTATAGATTAAGGTACACTGCCTCTTTTGATTTCCAGTTCTAAGATCACACAACCTGGTATGACAGAAGACAGACTCGTGAATGCCTCACAAAACAACCTTCGATCTTACGTAACTGTTAACAGACCAACAGCTCAGCCAGTAAATGCACGGCCACGGTCTTTTGCCAGTAAGTCACTCTTTAATTAGAACAGGTGTTTACACTTATCATAATTAAGGTAATAGCAAAATCAAGAAAGATAACAACATAATTAGGGGAGGTATTGTCATAGTCAGGGGAGATAATGTGTTTTAGTCAAGGGAGGTAATGTCAGTGTCAGGGGAGGTAATGTCAGTGTCAGGGGAGATAATGTCAATGTCAGGGGAGATAATGTCATAGTCAGGGGAGGTAATGTGTTATAGTCAGGGGAGGTAATGTCAGTGTCAGGGGAGGTAATGTGTTATAGTCAGGGGAGGTAATGTGTTATAGTCAGGGGAGGTAATGTCATAGTCAGGGGAGGTAATGTGTTATAGTCAGGGGAGGTAATGTCAGTGTCAGGGGAGGTAATGTGTTATAGTCAGATAAGATAATGTGTTATAGTCAGGGGAGGTAATGTCATAGTCAGGGGAGGTAATGTGTTATAGTCAGGGGAGGTAATGTCAGTGTCAGGGGAGGTAATGTGTTATAGTCAGGGGAGGTAATGTCATAGTCAGGGGTAGGTATTTGTGCAGTGTCAGGGGAGGTAATGTGTTATAGTCAGGGAGGGTAATGTTGTCATAGTCAGGGGAAGTAATGTCATAGTAAGGGGAGATAAATTATAGTTAAGGGGAGGCTAATAGTAAGGGGAGATAATGTTTAATAGTCAGGGGACGTAATGTCATAGTAGGGGAATAATGTTATAGTTCAGGGGAGAGTAATGTCAAGAGTCAGGGGAGATAATTTATCGTAAGGAGGTAATGTCATAGTAAGGGGGAAGATGATGTCAAAGTCAGGGGCGATAATATAATTATTTAAGGCAAGGGATTTAATGTCAAAATCAGGGGGAGGATGTCCTAGTCATGGGAGTAAATGTCATAAGTCAGGGAGGTAATGTCTTAGTTCAGGGAAAGTTATGTCTTAGTCCAGGGAGTAATGTCTAAGTCAGAGGAGGTAATTGTGTTATAGTCAGAGGATGTAAATATAATAGTCAGGGGAGATATGTCATAGTTCAGGGAGATAATATCATAGTCAGGGGAGGTAATATCATAGTCAGGGGAGGTAATGTCATAGTCAGGGGAGATAATATCATAGTCAGGGGAGGTAATGTCATAGTCAGGGGAGATAATGTCATAGTCAGGGGAGGTAATGTCATAGTCAGGGGAGATAATGTCACAGTCAGGAAAGGTAATGTCATAATCAGGGGAGGTAATGTCATAGTCAGGGAAGGTAATGTGTTATAATCAGGGGAGGTAATGTGTTATAGTCAGGGGATGAAATGTGTTATAGTCAGGGGAAGTAATGCCAAAGTCAGGAGAGGTAATGTGTTATAGTCTGGGGAGGTAATGTCAAAGACAGGACAGGTAAATGTAATAGTCAGGGAGGTAATGTCATAGTAGGGAGGTAATGTCATAGTCAGGGGAAGGTATTGTCATAGAAGGTTAAGTGGAGGTTATGTCATAATAGGGGAGGGTTAATGTCATAAGTAAGAGGTGGTAATGTCTTAGTCAGGGGAAAGTTATATGTTCATAGTCAGGGGAGACATATCATAGTCAGGGGAGTTTGTCATAAGTCAAGGGGAGATAATGTCAATAGTCCAGGGAGGTTTAATGTCTTATAGTCAGGGGAAGTAATGTGTTAATAGTCAGGGGAAGTTAATGCTAAAAGTCAAGGAGAGGTAATGTGTTTTTTATAGTCTGGGAGGTAATGTCATAGCAGGACAGTATGTAATAGTCAGGGGAGGTAATTGTCAACAGGGAAGTAATGGCTATAGTTCAGGGGAGGTAATGTCATAGTTAAGGGAGGTTATGTCATAGTTAAGGGAGGGTAATGTCATAAGTAAGGGGTGGTAATGTTTTAGTCAGGGAAAGTTAAGTCATAGTCAGGGGAGACAATAATCATAGTCAGGGGAGGTTATGTCATAGTCAGGGGAGGTAATGGGTCTTAGTCAAGGGAGATGAGTCATATTCAGGGGAGATTATGTCATAGTTTGGGAGGTAATGACATAGTCAGGTGAGGTAATTTCATATTAGGGAGTATTAGGTCATAGTTCAGGGGAGATTATGTCATAGTCAAGGAAGGTAAAGTGTTATAGTTCAGGGGAGGTAATGTCATAGTCAGGGGAGGTTAATTCCATAGTTAGGAGAGGTAATGTGTTATAGTCAGGGGAGGTAATGTCAGTGTCAGGGGAGGTTGATGTCATAGTCAGGGTGAGGTAAATGTCAAGTCAGGGAGGTAATGTGTTACAGTCAGGGGGTAGGTAATTGGTCATAGTCAAGGTGAGGTAATGTCATAGTCAAGGGAGGTAATTGTTATAGTCAAGGGAAGGTTATGTCATAGTGCAGGGGAGATAATGTCAGTCAGGGGAGGTAATGTCATAGTCAGGGGAGATAATGTTCATAGTCAGGGGAGGTATGTCATAGTCAGGGGAGGTTATGTTCATAGTCAGGGGAGATAATGTCAATAGTCAGGGGCGAGTAATGTTTATATGAGGGGAAGGTAATGTCATAGTCAGGTGAGGTATGTCATAGTCAGGGAAGATAATGTCATAGTTTAGGGGAGTAATGTCATAGTCCAGGGTAAGATTTATGTCATAGTTACGGGAGATAATGTCATAGTCAGGGAAAGGTAATGTCATAATGTCCAAGGGAGGTAATTGTGTTTACAGTCAGGGAGGTTATGGTCATAGTCCGGGGGATAATGTGTTACAGTCAGGAGAAGGGTAATGTCCATCAGTCAGGGGAGGTAATGCCATTAGTTTAGGGAGAGGTAAGTTATAGTCAGGTGAGTTATGTTCATAGTCAGGGAAGGTAAATGTCTTAGTCAAGGGAGATGAGGTCATATTCAGGGGAGATTATGTCATAGTTTTGGGAGGTAAATGCATAGTCAGGTGAGGTATTTCATATGTTCAGGAGATATAGGTCATAGTCAGGGGAGATTATGTCATAGTCAAGGGAGGTAAAGTGTTATAGTCAGGGGAGGTTATGTCATAGCTCAGGGAGGTAATTCCATAGTTAGGAGAGGTAATGTGTTATAGTCAGGGGAGGTAATGTCAGTGTCAGGGGAGGTTATGTCATAGTCAGGTGAGGTTAATGTCATAGTCAGGGGAGGTAATGTGTTACAGTCAGGGGAGGTAATGTCAATAGTCAGGTGAGGTATGTCAATGTCAAGGAGTAATGTTATAGTCCAAGGGAGGTTATGTCATAGTCAGGGGAGATAATGTCATGTCAAGGGAAGGTAATGTCATAGTCAGGGAGATTATGTCATAGTCAGGGGGAGGTAATGTCATAGTCAGGGGAGGTTAAATGTCATAGTCCAGGGGAAGTATATAATAGGAATAATCCATAGTCCGGGAAGTAATGTCTGTTAAGTCAGAAGGTAAATGTCATAGTCAGGT
>SAYR01048440.1:6446-25553 GCA_004382745.1 Argopecten irradians irradians | reverse complement strand
CGACCGGTCCACGGTCTGTGCGCTCGACTGCCAGGCTTGGACCAGACACTGACCAGTAGAAATAACTGCATGGCTATACATAGTGACTTATATTATTAAGCCACATAACCTTAGGAATTAGCGAAAAGATATTGGACGCTCCATGTAACGTTATTTGATGACTCACTAGAACGAAATGGGATACAATCGCAAACATCTCGGTTCGCAGTCTTCGGAATGTAACCCGCGTTTGTAAACGAACACTATTAGGCAGTAACTTTTCCGTTAATTACACCGGCTAATATGAAAATGCTACGCGGGCGAGACCGTTCGATTACAACTACCCCGTCGCATGTATCGAAAAGCAGTAATTTCATATACTTGGTCGGGCGCCTCTATATACGTGTATGAATCAAATCTAATCTATTATCAAACGGAATCGTGGGGACAACGGGGTGGGTTGGGGGGGGGGGGGGGGCTATTTCAATTGTCATAAACAAAGGAGTATTTACGCACAAAAAAGCCTATTCATTGTCATAAACAAAGGAGTATTTACGCACAAAAAGTGAAGGGACGCTCAACATACAAGTAAAATATTTATATATGCATATCACAACCGTCTTTGTTAACCTCTGTAATGTGGTATAATTTAAGCATATTATACGAAGTGATTTGTTGTCGAGTAATTATACATGTTTACCAGCTTATTCAAGGGACGTAACTCGTGTATCAATGTTCATTAAATACCAATTAACCAATATACATTTGATCACAAAGGAATAAACCATGGGTCTACACGCAATTGTAGCTAGGATTAAGGAAATATCAGAAATTTAATTGATATGTATTAATTTTGTACTAATTGAAAATTAAAAAAACTAATTCTTAAGACTGTTGATAAATGAAGAGAAAACATTTTGAGCAATATTCGAACTCATATTCTCGTTATAAGATACATGAGCTTTATTACATAGCGACTAAATCACCGAGGCTACCCCGGCTTATATTTAGATATAACAACTATTTGTTTTCGAACTATGATTAGAAAAAATTAACAACCAAAACACCAACTATTTTGCCGTATTTTCGAGGGTTAATGGCACCTTTTCGAGAAAAAGTGTTTGCTCTGAAAAAGAGCCGTTGCTTAAGGATTCCAAGACTGCTTCGCATTCTGGTCACTCTTCATCATCGTCTATCGGAATCCGGAAACAACGTCTACAATTTCGCCATACAGGTTCTTCGTAATCCGGATATGCTTCCAGCTTTTTGGGCATATCGTGTAACATGTTACGCCAAGGCCTTCTACAACCGAACATTCTAAAGTCTGTAGCTGTAGCGAAGGTTTTCTCAGACCGTCTCTCTTAGCACCGAGATCGGTAAACGGCGACTGCAACTCGTCTTAGCTTGTAATTCAGTTTGTACGATCTTCACAGGCTCCGAATCGACGTTCCTATTCAGCAGAGTGAATCGTTGATCGAAATCACGTCGGGGTTTCTTGCTTTCGTCTTCATGATTGTCTCAAGATTAAGTGATGACAGTAGATTGTCGTCGGGTATTTATACCCCTGACTTCAAGTGTAGTAGGCCATAACGAGAAAACTCGTGTACACCTTAGTCAGTTACACATTCTGACGCGTGTCAGCGCATTTAGATATTGAGTGAAGGCCACCATTTACGTACGCGGTCACGAGTCTGTGCGCTCGACGCAAGGCTGACCAGACATTGGACAGTTAGAAATAACTGCATGGTATACTAGTGATATTATATATAAGCCACATAATTTAGAATTGCCGAGAAAGTATTGCTTGACGCTCCATGCGTAAACGTTATTTGATACGTCATTAAGAACAATGGTTATACAATCGCAACATCTCGTCGGCAGTCTTCCGGAAGTTAACGTGTTTAAACAACACTATAGGCAGTGAACTTCCGTTAATTACACGCGGCTAATTAGAAAATGTACGCGGGCGGACGCCTTCGATTTACAACATACCGTCGCATGTATCGAAAAGCGCAGTATTTCATACTGGTTCCCGGGGCCTCTAGTATCGTGTATGTATCAAATCTATTTATATCCAACGGAATCGTGACAACGGGGGTGGGTTGGGGGGGGGGGCGGCTATTTCATGTCATAAACAAAGGTAGTATTTACGCACAAAAAAGCTATTTCATTGTCATAAACAAAGGAGTAATTTACGCACAAAAGGTGAAGACGGCTGTCTTAGTCTATACCTCTGTAGTGGTATATTTAAGCCATATATACGTAGTGGATTTTGTTGTCGCAGTTAATTATACATGGTATACCAGCTGATTTCAAGGACCGTAACTCGTGTTATATGTTCATTATACATTACCAATATACATTTGATCACAAGGAATAAACATGGGTCTACACGCATTTGTAGCTATGATTAAGGAAATAATCAGAAAATTTAATTGATATGTATTATTTTGTACTATTGGAAATTACTTAAGACGTTGATAAATTTGAAGAGAAAAACATTTTTAGCAATATTCGAACTCATATTCTCGTATAAGATACATGTACTTATTACTTAGCGACTAAATCACCGAGCTACCCGGCTTATATTTAGATATATACAAACTATTTGTTTTCGATAGATAGAAATAAATAATCAACAAACACAAACTATTTTTGCGTATTTTCGAGGTTAATGGGCACTTTTCGAGAAAAGTGTTTGGCTCTGAAAAGAGCCGCTTGCTATAGGATTCAAGACTGCTTCGATTCTTGGTCACTCTTCATCATCGTCTTCGGATCCCGGAAACCAACGTCTACAATTTCGCCATACAGGTCTCTTCGTAATCCGGATATGTCTTTCAGCTTTTTGGTGGGCATAGTCGTAGTACATGATTACGCAGGCCTTCTACAACCGGACATTCTAAGTCTGTAGCTGTAGCGAAAGGTTGCTCAGACCGTCTCTCTTGGCACGGAGGTAACGGGACTGCCAACTCGTCTAGCTTGTAATTCAGTTGTACGCATCTGTTCACAGGCTCTTTCGGAATCGACGTTCGCTATTCAGCAGAGTGAATCGTTGATCGAGTCGGGAGTTTCTTGCTTTCGTCTTCATGATTGTCTCAAGATTAATGATGACAGTAGTTGTCGTCGGGATTTATACCCCTCCGACTTCAAGTGTCCATAGGCCATAACGAGAAACTCGTGTACACATTGTCAGTACACATTTCTGACGCGTGTCAGCCGCATTTAGTAGTATTGAGTGAAAAGGCACACCACTTTACCGTTACGCGGTCCAGGTCTGTGGCGCTCGACTGCAGGCTTGACAGACACTGGGACAGTAGAAATAAACTGCATGGTATACTAGTGATATATATATAAGCCACATAACTTAGAATTGCCGAGAAAGATATTGTGACGCTCCATCGTAAACGTTAATGATGACGTCATAGAACAATGGGATACAATCGCAACATCTCGTCGGCAGTCTTCGGAAGTTAACGGTTGTAAACGAACACTATAGGCAGTGAACTTCCGTTAATTACACGCGGCTTAATTACGAAAATGTACGCCGGGCGAGACGGTTCGATTTACAACATACCGTCGCATGTATCGAAAAGCAGTATTTTCATACTGGTCGGGGCGCCTCTTATACGTGTATGTATCAAATCTAATTTATTATCAACGGAATCGTGACCAAACCGGGTGTTGAACTGCGGGGGGGGGGCTATTTTCATTGCATAAACAAAGGGAGTATTTACGCACAAAAAAGCTATTTCATTGTCATAAAACAAAGGGTATTTACCGCACAAAAAAGGTGAAGAGCGTCGTTTAGTTATACCTCGTGTCAATGTGTATATTTAAGCATATTATACGAGTGATTTTGTTTGTTCGAGTAATTATACATGTATACCAGCTTGATTCAAGGGACGTAACTCGTGTTATCATGTTCATTATACATTTACCAATATACATTTGATCACAAGGAATAAACATGGTCTACACGCATTTGTAGCTATGATTAAGGAAATAATCAGAAATTTAATTGATATGTACTATTTTGTACTATTGAAATTATCTTAAGGACGCTTGTTAAATTGAAGAGAAAAACATTTTAGCAATATTCCGAACTCATATTCTCGTATAAGATACATTGTACTTATTACTTAGGACTAAAATCACCGAGTACCCGGCTTATATTTAGATATATACAAACTATTTGTTTTCGATAGATAGAATAAATAACAACAAAACACAACTATTTTGCGTATTTTCGAGGGTTAATGGGCACTTTTCGAGGAAAAGTGTTTGGCTCTGAAAAGAGCCTTGCCTATAGGATTCAAGACTGCTTCGATTCTTGGGTCACTTCTTCATCATCGTCTTCGGATCCGGAAACAAACGTCTACAATTTCGCCATACAGGTTCTCTTCGTAATCCGGATATGTCTTCAGCTTTTTGGTCGGGCATAGTCGTAGTACATGTACGCAGGCCCTTCTAACAACCGACACATTCTAAGCTTGTAGCTGTAGCGAAGGTTCTCAGACCAGTCTCTCTGGCATCCGAGGTAACGGGACTGCAACTCGTCTAGCTTGTAATTCAGTTGTACGATCGTTCAGCAGGCTCTTTCGGAATCGACGTTCGCTACTTCAGCAGAGTGAATCGTTGATCGAGTCGGGGGAGTTTCTTGCTTTTCGTCTTTCATGATTGTCTCAAGATTAAGTGATGATAGTAGATTTGTTCGTCGGGTATTTATTACCCCTGACTTCAAGTGTCATAGGCCATAACGAGAAACTCGTGTACACATTGTCTAGTACACATTTCTGACGCGTGTCAGCGCAGATTTAGTATATTGAGTGAAAGGCACACCATTTACCGTTACGCTGGTCACGGTCTGTGCGCTCGACTGCAGGCTTGACCAGACACTGGACAGATAGAAAATACCCTGCATGGTATACTAGTGATATATATATAAGGCCACATAATTTAGAATTGGCCGAGAAAAAGATATTGTGACGCTCCATGGTAACGTTATTGATGACGTCAATAGAACAATGCGGATACAATCGCAACATCTCGTCGGCAGTCTTCGGAAGTTAACAGTTGTAAACGAACACTATAGGCAGTGAACTTTCCGTTAATTACACGCGGCTAATTATGAAAATGTACGCCGGGCGAGACGGGTTCGATTTACAAACATACCGTCGCATGTATCGAAAAGCAGTATTTCATACTGGTCGGGCGCCTCTTAATACGTGTAGTATCAAATCTAATTTATATCAACGGAATCGTTGACAACGGGGGTGGGTTGGGGGGGGGGGGGGGGCTATTTCATTGTCATAACAAAGAGTATTTACGCACAAAAGCTATTCATTGTTCATAAACAATAGAGTATTTATCGCACAAAAATGGGAAGACGCTGTCTTTAGTTATACCTTGTCATGTGCGTATATCTTAAAGCAATAAATTTTAATACGGGAGGTGGACTTTTTGGGTGTCCCCGAGTATTTATACATGTATATCCAGTCTGATTCAAGGGACGTAACTCGTGTGTAGTCATTGTTCATTATACATTTACCATATAGCACTTTGATCACAAGGGAATAAACATGGCGTCTACACGCATTTGTGTCTATGATAACGAAAAAATCAGAAATTTATTGATATGTATTATTTTTGTACTATTGAAATATATCTTAAGGACGTTTGATTAAATTGAAGAGAAAAAACATTTTAGCAATATTCGAAACTCATATTCTCGTTATAAGATGCATGTAGCTTTATTACTTTAGCTCGACTAAAAAATCACGCAGCTACCCCCGGCTTAATGTATATTTAGTATATTAAACTATTTGTTTTCGATAGATAGAAATAAATAACAACAAAACAACAAAACTATTTTGCGTATTTTCGAGGTTAATGGGCACTTTTCGGAGAAAAGTGTTGGCCTCGAAAAAGAGCCGTTGCTATAGGATTCAAGACTGCTTCGATTCTTGATCACTCTTCATCATCGTCTCGGATCCGGAAACACTTCTACAATTTCGCCATTACAGGTCTCTTCGTAATCCGGATATGTCTTCAGCTTTTTTGCGGGGCATAGTCGTAGTACATGTTTTACGCAGGCTTCTACAACGACATTCTAAGTCTGTAGCTGTAGCGAAGGTTCTCAGACCGTCTCTCTTGGCACCGAGGTAACGGGACGCAAACTCGTCTAGCTTTAATTCAGTTGTTACGATCTGTTCACAGGCTCTTTCGAATTCGACGTTTCGCTCTTCAGCAGAGTGAATCCGTTGATTCGGTCGGAGTTTCTTGCTTTCGTCTTCATGATTGTCTCAAGATTAAGTGATAACAGTAGATTGTCGTCGCGGTTATTTAATGACCCGCCTGACTTCAAGTGTCAATAGGCCCATAACGAGAAACGCGTGTACACATTGTCAGCTACACATTCTGACGCGTGGTCAGCGGCATTTAGTATATTGAGTGAAAGGCAACACCATTACCGTTACGCGTCACGGTCTGTGCGCTCGACTGCAGGCTTTGACCAGACACTGGACAGTAGAAATAACTGACATGGTATACTAGTGATATATATTAGCCACATATTTAGAATGCCGAAGAAAGATATTGTGACGCTCCATCGTAACGTTATTGATGATATCGTCATAGATACAATGGATACAATTCGCAACTCTTCGTCGCAGCTTCGGAAGTTAACGGTTGTAAACCGAACCACTATAGCAGGAACTTCCGTTATTACACGCGGCTGAATTATGAAAATGTACGCCGGGCGAGACGTTCGATTTACAACATACCGTCGCCATGATATCGAAAAGCAAGTAATTTCATACTGGTCGGCGCCTCTTATTTTTTTTTTTAACCCCGTTTTTGTTATTGTATTCCCAAAAAAAAAATTTTTTTTTTTTTCTTAAATTTTATATCAACGGGAATTCGTGACAACGGCGGTGGGTGTTGGGGGGGCTATTTTCATTGTTCATAAACAAAGGAGTATTTACGCACAAAAGCTATTTTCATTGTCAAAACAAAGGAGTATTTACGCACAAAAAGGTGAAGACGCGTCTTTATTATACTCTGTATGTGGTATATTTAAGCCTATTATACGAGTGATTTGTTGTCGAGTAATTATACATGATATACCAGCTGAATTCAAGGGAGTACCCCGAACTCGTGTTATCATGTGGTAGCAGAAAACAGAAGATCTGAGGAAATTGGGAAAATTACACACAAGTTTTACAAATGCCTGCATAGCTAGAAACCTTCATGTTACATATACAAAATATATATATTTTAATCTACACACTATATGCTATCAAGTTATGATATCATCAGAGAAGTAACTCATTTTTTGGCGTATTTTTCCAACATTTGTTATACCATGGCCGAACCACAGTAAAAAAGTTTAAAAAAATGCTAAATTGTATGTGTTTTTGACCCAAAATTGCAAAAAAAACGTACTCAATTTTTTTTATTAGACCTACTTCTAAATCATAAGATATTTATCTCAGCGACAAAATAAAACGGAATTTTCTATAGGTCAATTAGTGTTGGGAATTTTCAATATCTCCCTGGCAGCACGGCGGTCCATTTTCAGCCTCAAGTAAAGCTAGCAAATCTGCGTATAGAGCCACTTAGCCATTAACCGCTAAATTCTTAATTCTCAAAAACCATTTTTCACAAAAACAATTTCTGGACTATGAAGCCTGTATTAAACCATTCACATTCAGTGCACCAATTCTAGGCTATATCTATTTTTTATTTTTTTATGCACCCATTTATACAGAGATTGCCTGCTAAATAAAAAATAGTGCTTCTGTTGTTTGCTACCTATACATTTACCAATATACATTTGATCACAAGGAATAAACATGGGTCTACACGCATTTGTAGCTATGAATTAAGAAATAATCAGAAATTTAATTGAATATGTATTTATTTTATGTACTATGAAATTATCTTAAGACGTTGATAAATTGAAGAGAAAAAACATTTAGCATTTTCGAACTCATATTCTCGTATAAGATACATTGTACTTATTACTTAGCGACTAAATCACGAGCTACCCCTGGCTTATATTTAGATATAACAACTATGTTTCGATAGATAGAAATTAATAACAACCAAAAACACAACTATTTTGCGTATTTCCGGAGGTTTAATGGGCACTTTTCGAAAAAGTGTTTGGCTCTGCAAAGAGCCGTTCTATAAGATTCAAGACTGCTTCGATCTTGGTCACTCTTCATCATCGTCTTTCGGATAACGGAACAAACGTCTACAATTCGCATACAGCGGCTCTTCGTAATCGGATTATGTCTTCAGCTTTTTGGTGCGGCATAGTCGTAGTACATGTTACGCAGGCCTTCTACAACCGACATTCTAAGTCTGTAGTGCTAGCGAAAGCGTTCTCAGACCGTCTCTCTTGCGCACCGAGGAACGGACTGCAACTCGTCCTAGCTGTAATTCAGTTGTTACGATTGTTCAAGGCTCTTCGGAATCGACGTGGCGACTTATTCAGTCAGAGTGAATCGTTTGATCGAGTCGGGATTTCTTGCTTTCGCTCTCATGATGTCTCAAGATTAAAGTGAATGACAGTAGATTGTCGTTCGGGTATTTATACCCCTGACTTCAAGTGTCATGGCCATAACGAGAAAATCGTGTTACACATTGTCAGTACACATTCTGACGTGTGTCAGCGCATAGTATACTTGAGTGAAAGGCACACCATTTACCGTTACGCGGTCCACGGTTTCTGTGCGCTCGACTGCAGGCTTGACCAGACACACTGGACGTAGAATAACTGCATGGATATACTAGTGATATAGTAATATAAGCCACATATTTAGAATTGCCGAGAAAAGATATTGTTGGACGCTTCCATGTAACGTTATTGATGACTCATGTAGAACAATGGGATTACAATCGCAACATCTCGTCGGCCAGTACTTCGGAAGTTAACGGTTGTAAACGAACACTATTTAGGCAGTGAACTTCCGCTTAATTACACGCGCTAATTATGAAAATGTTACGCCGGGCGAGGACGGTTCGATTTACAACATACCGTCGCACTTGTATCCGAAAAGCAGTATTTCATACTGTCGGGCCGCCTCTTTATAACTCGTTGTGTATTATCAAATCTAATTTATAATCACGGAATCGTGACAACGGGGTGGTTGGGGGGGGCCTATTTCATTGTCATCATAAACAAAGGAGTATTTACGCACAAAAAGCTATTTCATTGTCATAAACAAAGGAGTCATTTACGCACAAAAATGGTGAAGACGCGTCTTTAGTTATACCTTCTGTATGTGGCTATATTTAAGCATATTATACGGATGATTTTGTTGTCGAGTAATTATACATGTATACCAGCTTGATTCAAGGACGTAACTCGTGTTATCATGTAGTAGCAAGAAAACAGAAGATCTGAGGAAATTGGAAATTACACACAAGTTTTACAAATGCCCTGCCATAGCTTTAGGAACCCTTCATGCTTACATATACAAAAAGTATATATATTTTTAAATCTACACACCTATATGCTACAAGTTATGATATCAATCAGAGAAGTAAACTTCATTTTTGGCTATTTCCGCAACATTGTTTATACCATGGAAACCACAGTAAAAAAGTTTAAAAAAAAATGCTAAATTTGTGGTTTTTTGACCAAAATTGCAAAAACGATACTCAATTTTTTTTATAGACCTACTATTAAATCAAAGTATTTATCTCAGCGACAAAATAAAAACGGAATTTTCTATAGGGTCAAATTAGGTGGAATTTCAAGTATTCTCACCTGGCAGCACGGCGTCCATTTTCAGCCTCAAGTAAAGCTAGCAAATCTGGTATAGAGCCACTTTTGACGCATTAACCGCTAAATCTTATCTCAAAACCCATTATTCACCAAAAACAATTTCTGGACTATGATGCCTGTATTAAACCATTCACATTTCGGCACCAATTCTAGGCTATATCTATTTTTTATTTTTTTGATGCACCCCATTTAAACCAGAGATTGCTGCTAATAAAAAATCCCCCATGGCCAGGCGTGCTTCTATTGTTGTTCTACCTTATTACACCCCTTTAAAGTTATAAATTCCAAAAAAGTCTTTATTTCTGGAGGCAAAGGATTTACGAAAAAACGGTACCCGGTTTATTATGTATTGAAAATAATGCTGATAATGCACATCACTCAGCGTTTCAAGCCATTCATCCTGAAAGTGGTCAACATAGTTATTACTAACCAATTCATTTGCCTAAAATTTCATATCCTTGTTTCTACATTTTGATATTTTTTTTCTCTTTCAAATAATGACTTCATCAAGTTTGGAATTTAATAAAAAATAGTTACTGAAACACCCAATAATTACTTTAAAATTGTTGATTTTCCCTCAAAAAAATGTGAGAGAGGAAACCATATCAAAATTCTTTGTAATTTTTTTCAAGCTAAATTTTATCACATTTGAACAAATAAAAATAAGGCCCCTTTTTGCTTCACATGCATTGAATATATACGCGAATAAGTGTTTTAGCCCAATGAATTCATGAGTCATTCAAATGAGGCTTGTGAGATACAGTTTTAATCTCCAGAAAAGTCTCCAAAAACCAATCCATGGCTCAGAAACAATGCCAGGGGATGGAATTTGAAAATGAAAAAACATGCTATAGTTATTTAAATCATTTCAAAAACTTGAATAATGACGTGGAATATTAATGTTAAGGCAAACCTATATATTTGTAGAAAACCCATGAAATGTCATTATTTATAATTTAAGTTAATTATCCTAATATAACATGAGTCATCAATGGTAAAATACTCATCTTATATGTTGAACAGTTCATAATGCTGATGACGTCTTAATGCTTATGAGTCATAATTCCAACACAATATACAATAACAACCGATATCCTATCCAAATGGGGTGTTATAAAAAAAATCAAGGAGAGAGCTGGTACTCCACAAAGCAGAAAGGAGGGATCACCTTAGTTGTATGTTAAAGCACCTGCCCCCTGTCAGAGACTCTACATCTCAAAGCATTGAATGAAGAAAATGAGCAAAATTTACCAGGGCCAAGTGGGATATGCAAGCTTGTTCAGCCAAGATGAGCATTTAACGCGATAGCGGGCAAATTGTCCTGCACGCAAATCCAGGCTCTGAAAAAGACACAACAACAGTTTGCTGTGAGGCATCTGATGGGCTAGTATATGAAAAACGTAATAGTTTCTTTATTAAAAATCTTTGTCTGTACCTGTGCCAGGACTTTGCACACACACAGTGCACAGCCAAAAATTGATTGTCAACATATACACAGACAGGCCTTGCCTAACTGTGAAATGAAAATTTTGTTCACTGCAGTCTTTGAAATTCTTCTATAAAAAAATGTACACAAATAAAGTCGAGTGGCAAAGGCCACCTAGGGGCGATAAATTCAGAGCCTGTGCTGCGATTTTGGAAAATCTAGGACCAGGCCCGCAGGACGCTCACTTATTTCTGTCTGCTAAACATAAAGCCATATAGTAAAAAATACTTGCAAAAAACTATTTAGCAAACTCAACATTCAAACGTGTGAGGTTTAAACAAGGATACGTCTTATGTTCAAAAAACCGAGCGTATAGTGAAGGGTGCCCTACAGGCTCCGGGTAAACCCCGTTTTCTGAGAGACTGACTTATGGCGTATAACAACAGCGCTCCAAGCTGGGTTCGAGGCGCTCTGCCTTCCTTTTCACCGCTTGTGGAACAGGAACACAAATCGCAAAACTGCGCACTAGCTTGGAGGACACCAATAAATTAAAATGTCTAAACCTAGCTGTGACCACTCTGGTGCTCACTGTTCTTAGGACCTTATGGTGTAGACCAGACCATGTCCTCCAGTGAACGAGCACTCACATGAAAACCTGAGAGAGTGTTCGAACTGCCAATATTTCGGGTGTCAGTCTCTCATGACAGATGGCACGGTTCAATATCCAAAACTGATGAGAGACTATTTGCCATGAAAACTTGGCTCCCATATTACACAACCAAACATGCTTTCTCCACCTGTGAGAAACATGTACAAAAGATTAAAAACGTTAAAACCTAGCCCTCCATTGAAGCGAAATTTTGGTATAGGGATGATTTACATGGCAGAAGCTTTGCCCTCCTGCGTGCGCTGTCGTATACGACTGAACTTGCACGCATTAAACAAGCCTTTGCTACTGGGTCGAGTTTTGTGACCCGGTCCCAGACAGTGATTTAGGAAACGTAATGCCATTTTGTTTTTGAGGAAGAAGTCCTTTGATCACATAGGATTTGCACATAGAATAGCAAACTTTGCTATTGCCTCATGGCAAAAGGAAAATTTGAGATAAATATTGTTGCAAGATATCACACTCAGTCAGAAGTGATAAGTATTGTATTTTGTATAAGTCTATTATTTAGGAGATATAATCAACATATATCACTGTAATTAATCAATAATTAATTAATTAATGGATCAAGTAGGGAAATTCACTCTAAAGATATGGATTAGAAACTCTTTTTATAATGACATACGATACTAAGGGGAGATAATATTCAAAGGGAGATAATTCTTGTAATTTCATAATGTACATTGCATATGGGGAGACAACTCTTTTTAAGGGATGACGATACCATTAGCAGATGATAATAACATAACATTTGCAGAGAATATATACACTGTATTGCACATTTAATTAGGGCTTTTCACCATTTCGGTGAAAAGACCTATTGTTTTTGTTCTGTTTTTTATTATTATTATTAGCATTATTATTATTATTATTCTACACTTTTTTGTGTTCAAAATGATAAGAGGTATGTCAATGCCTTATTGTTATATTGTATGGCATGAGTTGAAGGGGTGACCGCAACATTTTGAAGTAGGTTAAAAATCCAAGATGGCCGCCATGACGTCATACCTAAAAAGTTTAAAACAGCCATAACTCAAAAACCGTTTAAGATACAGCAAATATTTTTGATGTTTTATGTAGATCGTTTAAAAGACTAACTTTTATTTAATTACAGCAATTAGGTCAAAGGTCAAACCAAGGATTTATAAGTGAGAAGGATTCGTGACTGTCTCTTTACATTACTAAACTCCACGCGAGACGTCTATGAACAGGGAATAAAAACCGTTTTTCTCAACAAATACTTGTCTTATCGAGTCAAACGAAACACCAATGTAAAGTTTATTAAATTTCACAACGTTTATCACTTTATTTAAGGACGGAAGATTTAGAGGATATGTCTTAAATTTTCGTTAAAAACGATATGACAGCTCATGAAATGACGGCCTCGCTTCAGAAAGTAAGACGGTAACCATCGCACCCGCAAGCTACATCAAAGGATGCGCCGGCGGATATCAAAGGAAAATCAGTCGTCGTCCAACGTCACGGTCAGTGCACAAACACAAAAGCGCCTGCCTTGGACTTCCCCAAAACGCAGTGTGACTTATCCTTCTTATATACGTCCTTGGTCAAACAAAAAAGTTCGCTATGGGGTCAAAGTTCACGAATTTTTATTTTTTGTAATTTGCGAATGTCATTCTGATGAATTTGGTGTCTTTTATTTTTCGGTAGCACTTCCGGTTAATGCTATATGCCATTTTGAACAATCCTTTGATCTTTGCTAAATTCCCGCCAAAATGTTTAACATTATATATTGTCGAACTGAATGACTAATATAGTCTGCAATTGCTATAGAAAAGACCCCTCTAATGTTCTCTAACGTTTGATATGATTTTCATCTTCATTAAAAAAAAAAAAATGGTCGCTATGACGTCATATCTTAAAATTTAAAAATGCTTATAACTCACTTACAGTTCTTTTCACAGATTTCATCCAATAATATTTTTTGCAGATAATCTTAAGCGTAAGAGTAAAATTTTAAAGGTCCTGTTTTTAACAATAAACTTGAAAACTTTTCTCCTGAAGTTCTGTAAGGTCTAGGATCTTCATATTTCATATATAAGATGTCCAGGGGATGGGCTATAAAGTCAGATACTAGGAATGACCTTGACCCATATTTAAGGTCACATGAGTCAAATATGTTCAAATCTTTAAATGACTCAACAATAACCAAAATGACAAGAGTCTTCATACGTTCAAGGTCACAGGGGTCCAGAGTTTAAATATACATACTAGGGTATATATACTTAACAACACCGCAAGTCAGATGACGTTAAGGTGCATTCGATCTCGTTATCATTTGCTCGAACGAATTTGGAAATATGAATTGGATTAAGATGAGAGTTCTCTTCGGCTGATCAAACTTCATGCAGATCTTCACTAAAACACTTTTATTCAGGACTGAAAGTCAAGGTCATTTATTGGTTACAACTTCAAAACCCATGCATTACCTAGTTCTTTACTTACCTGGCAAGGACGGTATTGTAAACTAAATATAGTGAAAAGCCCGCCAAATTGTCTGACAATTTCTAGTTCATATTATAGTCGTGTACAACAAAAAAAATAACATAAATAAACTTCAATCTGGGTAAGTAAGATGTTTGTTGTCAAGGTTGTTAGAGTTGTCTCCCTTCATGTCACACCACAATTGAACAGAGATTTTGTGTCAAAGTAGTAAGATTTGTCCCGCTGATACTTTAACCAAGATTTAACAGTTTTGTTTTTGACAAAGCATAATTGATGTTAAATCATGTATATATTAAAAACCAGAATACTTATAACATAAATTGTTTTGCTTTTGTTGTCAGCGCAATCAATACCTTATTCTACATATGGCAGTGTCGTGGATTTTTTCCTAGGATGCATTAAATTATCTTAAATAGTTTTATTCTGAAGTAAAATATAAAACTCAAAATTTCAATTGATGGTAATAGTATAATTAAAGCAAGAAACTTTTGTTAATGAAGAAAAATACTAAATTGTCTGCTCCTGTTTTTAATTTCAATCAAGAGGCCCAAGGGCTTTAACGGTCATCTGACTCATGGCACAAAACAACAGTCACAGTAAAATGGAGTGGTTAACAATTAATATAAGCAAAACAAGGAACTTTTTTTTGAATATGTAAGTTTCTGAAATAGGTAAAGGTCATTTGTTGAACAAACTTGGTAGCCCTTCATCCATATATGATATTAACCCATTCAAGGATGAAGGAGGAGTCGGATTTCAAAGCCAAATATCAGCAAAGCTCCCATTTTGGACCCCTGACGCTCTATCCCCATGGGTCTTACCTCGTCCTTTATAAAATATGTTCCCCCTTCTGAGCCCCGCCCCTCTGTCCCCTAGGGTCTTACCTAACTCGTTTATATTAAATATGATTGTCCTTCCCCAGTGATGTTTCACACAAAATATGGATGCATTAATCCACAAGGGTTAGCAAGGAGTAGGCTTTTAAAGCAAAATTTAATCAAAATTCCCCATTCTGAGCCCCGCCCCTCTGTCCCCAGGGGTCGGACCTAACTTGTTTATATAAAATATGACAGTCCTTCCTCTACGATCTTTTACGCAAAATATCGATGAAATCCACTAAAGGGTTAAGGAGGAGTAGGATTTTAAAGCTAAAACAAGTACTCATTGTAATGGACACTAATACATAATCCCCCAAACAACCCCCTCTCCATCTCCACCTGCGACAAATTAAGAATGCAGTTGCACAGTATATGAACATTTTGAAAGAAATTTTGAGGTACTTTTACATTCAATGAATTGCAGACGAAAATTTGAAAACAGGAGGTTTGCCCAGCAAAAATCTTTCAAAATTTTTATCATACTGACAAGCATCCCTTTATAACCCTTTATACTAAATCTCATTGAAATCAGGGACCAAAATATAAAAACAGGAAGTTGGCCCAGTGGCCATCTTGGAATACCAAAATCTTTACCAAAATGTTTGCATGTTGTTCGCCATCCCTTAAAACCTCTACAGACTAATTTTTGTTGAGATCAGAGACTGAAACCTGAAAACAGGACGTGGGCTCGCAGCCATCTTGGAATGCTAAAATCTTTATGAAAATATTTGCATGTTGTTTGCCATCCCTTTAAACCTCTAGACTAATTTTTTTGTTGAGATCAGAGACTGAAGACTGAAAACAGGAAGTGGGCCAGTGGCCATCTTGGAATACTAAAATCTTTATATAAAATATGACTGTCCTTCCCTAATGATGTTTTACACCAAATATGGATGAAATCCTCTCAAGAGTTGAGGAGGAGTAGGATTTTAAAGCTAAAATTAAGAAAATTTGCCCTTTTGGGGCCCCACCCCTCAGCCCCTAGGGGTCCGACCAGACTCATTTATATAAAATATGATTGTCTTTCCCAAATGATATTTCATACCAAATATGGATGAAATCCATCTAAGGATGAAGGAGGAGTAGGATTTTAAAGCTAAAATTAAGAAAATTTGCCCTTTTGTGGGGCCCCAACCCTCAGCCCCTAGGGGTCCGACCAGGCTCATTTATATAAAATATGATTGTCTTTCCCAAATGATATTTCATACCAAATATGGATGAAATCCATCTAAGGATGAAGGAGAAGTAGGATTTTAAAGCTTAAAATAAGAAAATTTGCCCTTTTGGGGCCCTACCACTCAGCCCCTAGGGGTCGGACCAAGCTCATTTATATAAAACATTCTTTCCCCAATAATGTTTCACACCAAATATGGATGAAATCCATCCAAGGATGAAGGAGGAGTAGGATTTTAAAGCTAAAATTAAGAAAATTTGCCCTTTTGTGGGGCCCCACCCCTCAGCCCCTAGGGGTCGGACCAGGCTCATTTATATAAAATTTGACTACCCTTCCCTAATGATGTTTCACACCAAATATGGATGAAATCAACCCAAGGATGAAGGAGGAGTAGGATTTTAAACCTTAAAATAAGAAAATTTGCCCTTTTGGGGCCCCACCCCTCAGCCCCTAGGGGTTGGACCAAGCTCATTTATATAAAATATGATTGTCCTTCCCCAATAATGCTTCACACCAAATATGGATGAAGTCCGCTTAGTGGTTAAGGAGGAGTAGCGTTTTAAAGGAAAAAGTTTACGCATGACGGACGGCGTACGACGCACGGCGCACGGCGCACGACGACGGACGAATCACGATGACTATAGGTCATCCTGACCCTTTGGGTCAGATGACCTAATAAAAATTAATGTTTGTCGGCGGTGTTACATTATTAAATTTGTTTTCTTGTTTCACGGACAAGTGCAGATTACGTATAGTTACGAGACCGTGTTTTGTGAAGGTCAAATCAACAGTGAAGGTCAAATCAACAGTGAAGGTCAAATCAATAGTGAAGGTCAAACCAATAGTGAAGGTCAAATAAACAAGTACATAATTATCTAAAAGATTTTTTTTTATTAGCTTTACATCCTATTAACAACCAGAGTCATGAAAGGATATGCCAGGTTTGTTGGTGGAGGAAAGCCTGAGTACCAGCAGGAAGACCACGGACCAACAGTCAGTACCTGGCAACTGCCCCACATGGGATTTGAACATGTGACTTAGAGATGGAGGGCTTGTGGTAATATATGTCATACTAACTAGGCCACTGCAGCCCTTATCCTAAATGCATTTTAATAAACAAGAGGCCCAGAGGGCCTGTATCGCTCACCTGGTTTGTAATGCCAAATAATGTTCTGAATACAGGTTCATTGTTTCTTTTCTGAAGGAATTTTGATATCTACCTCTAAGTCCCCTATTGGGCTCCACCCCTCCTGTCCCCAGGAAGTCAGAGCCAAAGTTCTGTTCTCCTTCCCCAAGGATGTTTTTGGCCAAATTTGGTCACAATCCAAGCAAAACTCTAGGACAAGTAGCGATTTATAGGATTTACCTCTATTTCCCCTATTGGGCCCCACCCATCCTGCCCCCAGGGGCCAAAGCCAAAATTTATAAAAGTTCTGTTCCCCTTCCCCCAAGGATGTTTGTGGCCAAATTTGGTTACATTCCATGCAGAACTCTAGGACAAGTACCGATTTATAGGATTTACCTATAATTCCCCTATTGGACCCCGCCCCTCCTGCCCCCCGGGACCAGTGCCAAAATTTATACAAACTCAGTTCTTATTCTCCCAAGGATATTTCTGGCCAAATTTGGTTACATTCCACTAGCTCTATGACTAGTAGCTCTCTCACTAATAATCCCATTCGCAACACATGTAATATCATGACTATTTAGTTTTGTTAAATAAAAAAAAAAATAAAAAATTTGCAATATATTTCATGATCAAAGATTGCTCCACACCACTGAGACAATGGTTTTTTCTATCTATCGAAACAACAGGGCTGATGAATTTTTAGTATTTTCTTTAAAGTTGAAAAGTTTACTTTATTCTTTACACCCATAACCAGCATTGAGAGTCTTCTATAGTGGAATTATAGTACTGATTGTGCATGCCCAGCTTACATAAATATTATTTCCATATTTATTTTTTGTGTTAATATTTTTATCTATTATTCGCTTTCATTACTTCAATTACTAATCTTCCTTCGATGATAATATCTACACCATATTTACTTTTGTTTCACTCTCCGTTCTTCCTCTTACGGTAGTGTATCTGACAAAAATATTCTAACATTATTATGAAGACGTACCTCATTCGAAATGACTTTTGGCTAGCTTGGGAGGGAGTCAAACTTCTTTATTCTTATTTATTACTCTCTCCCTTTCCGGGCTTTATTTTTTCTGATCAGACAGAGTAAACAATAAAAATATTAAACATAGGTTACGTTATCTTTTCATAAAAGAAGGTATTACAATATACATGTGTATAATAAATCTCCTCACCCACAACATACAACTATTGTCGTCGATCGAACAGGACGTTCGTCTATGAATCATAGAGGTTGTCAACGCCTCGTAATTTATAATAGCAGGGTCGGTTCAAATGGTCTTTGGACGCGTTATATAATGTGTCTGTGTTATAATCGCGTGCGTCTGGAGTTAACTTATCAATTGATAATAAAAGAACTGCATTATATTTAACATAGAACTGAGTTTGGGTAGATATATCGAGATGGTCGTAGTACGACACGCAAATTGACTAACCATGATCTGACAACAGTTGGCGTTGCAGAGGCTTCTTTGTATGAAGACTTACGACGAGATATTTGGAAGTTGATAGTAAGTTATAACGCTTAACGGAACCGAACATGAAGCAGCTTATGTATTGGGTTTATCATTTGAGAAATA
>SAYR01048433.1:686140-704544 GCA_004382745.1 Argopecten irradians irradians | reverse complement strand
ATTGATCCAGCATGTTTTAGTGGGACCTCTTGTAGATTTATAAATCTGCTGAATATTACCGAGAATTCGATGTCCAAGACAAGTTAAACACGTGTTTGGTCTGAGGCCGGGAGCACAGGGGTCCGAGAATAAGTTAAAGTTTATATCAACTTGGACCCACCCGAGTGTCCATAGACCATTTCTAGAGGTCTTAGGGTTCTAGATTAAAACAGTGAAGTTCATATTCTACCTGTACACGAGAAGGGAGAAAAACTCCCCGAGACAAAAACATCCACCACACCAAGTTTTAGACACAGAGACCTGGCACGATTTTTTTAACCAACAGTTTACATATATATATATATTATAGATACTATAATATATATATATGTATACTGTTAAAAAAATCGTGACAGGTCCATGTGGTTTTAGCGGCTAAACAATCATTCTTCGAGTGGGTATTATTACAATTCAATTCAATTCCGCTTTATTAGCACTTTTACTATTACACATGCAATTCGATAGCTAAACAAGTAACAACAACATGAACACAAAAAAACATACAATAAGTGCCAAAATGGTACTACCGTTGGAAAGAGGAGTGATAATTTTCCATTCAAGATCATCCTTCATAACTAATATACAAAGTGCGTCACTAAGATGACACCATCCTCGATACTCCAGGGGTTCCGATCACTTGCGATCTCTACACCCCTGGACTATCTCATAGTAAAATTGGAGGCAGCTCAGCGGAAAAGAGATGAACCAATCACAGGAGTGCAAACATTTCCTTTGAAAACTACAAAGAGAGCGACGCCAAACACCAACGCCACACAGCCAACCACAGTGTACCGTTACATGGCTCGGGCATGGATCGGAGCCCCTTGAGTATCGAGGATGAGATGACACAGGAAGTCCTCAATCGGGGTTTGGATTAGCGTGCTAAACACCTATACATGTATGTCCTGAAATAACCAATCGAAAATTATTCTAATTACAACTATAAGCAATCTGTCTGTAATTTTGCTACTGTCGCTCGAAAATGGGAAATGAACCCATGAAAATTTATTAAAATTTGTCCCATGCATGAAATATATAAAAATGACGTGGCCGAATACTTTTGGCACGGTATATTGCCCAGTATGCATCGACGCTATCTAAGTGTCTAACAGAGTGAGACATGCAACGTATTGAACAATGATTATGTGGTTGTACGGGTACATGTGCGTGTGCATGATCAATATAGATGTGCGAGGAATGATTGGATTAGTACTTATTTTATTTCATACATGTATTGGAATTTGCATATATCCGACCACTTAATGTTATGGAATAAAATAAGTTTACGATTATTTATTAGTTATTGCAAATATCTATTTTTCTTTTGGATCCGAACAATTCGGTGAAAACCCATAAATTACACACGTTCAACGTCACTTCCATCGGCAAATCGCGCCTCAATATCTTTGACGTGATCACTCTCGACGAGCCTATTTATGTCGCGTCATCAATTTTTGGCGTCATCAATTATTACGTCATTTCTGGCAAATTCAAAAATTCGGCAGTGAAAGGGTTAAGGAAGAGTAAGATTTAAATGTTTCGCAAAGTTCCGCCTTTTGAGCCTCACTCCTCTATCCCCAGGGTTCGGGCATGTCTCGTTTACACAAAATATAATATTGCATTTCCCTAATATGTTTCGCATCAAATATGACTGTAATAATCCACTCAAGGGTTAGGGAAAAGTAGGATATTAAAGAAAACTTCGTCAAAGTTCCCCATTCTGAGCGCCGCCCCTCTGTCCCCAGGGTTCAGACCTAACTCGTTTACATAAAATATCATTGTCCTTCCGCAAAGATCCACTCAAGGGCTAAGGAGGAATAGGATATAATCACAAAATTTCAGTAAAAGCATCCCTACTGAGCCCCTTCTGAGTTCCGCCCCTATGTCACCAGGGGTCGGACTTAACTCGTTTGTATACAATATGATTATTCTTCCCCAATAATTTTCACACTAAATATGGTTGTAATCCATGCAAGGATTCATGAGAAGTAGACTTTTGTATGAAATAGTCTTACGCACCACACACGGCTGACGACGAACGGAACACGATGACAATGATCATCTTGACCTTTGGTCAGATGACCTAAAAACCGATAATCCCCTCTTTAGTTTTTACACAGCAAATATATTGTATATTTAGACGATTCTCGTTGCAACATCAATGGTCATTTCATGACGTGACAGCTTTAGGGATGGGGAAACTGTAGTACGCTAAGTAAACGACTGATATTTATGGTCAGTACCTGGCAACTGTTCCACGTGAGATTCGAGATAGAAAACACGAGTTGGAAGGCTATTAATAATCCACCGTGTGCCAACAAAACAATCTGCATGTACAATGTGCATGAATGAAAGTGCAGGGAAATTCAATAAAAAGTATTTCCTATAGCAAAACGTAACACAAATGATTTCAATATTAAGACTTGGAAACCCATAATAACAATTTTTAGAACCAATACATTAACGAAAGATTTCATGTTTGTAGGATGGACCTTATGCTCAATTTCAGATTTTAGGAATTATCTTTGCTTACCAAATTATTTCATTATAAACATAGTCCAACTTTGATACGTGTATAGTTGAAAACTGAAAGTGGACATATTTTTAAAAACGAATTCTATACAGCGGTTAATTTATCAAGGTTATATAAAGGTACAATTAAGTCTACGAGTACAATAAATTTGTTCATGTTGTAACCAGGTACGGAGTTTGGAGACTAGAATATTGTGAATATCATGAACACTGTTAATATCTACATGGATCATGAAACAAACCTCAGTATTTTTCAGTACTTTGATCTTAACAATAAAATACATTTACAATTTGCACTGACATGGACTCAATAACAATGCTTTCTAGTATCATCTTTACAAGAGTATAATGATAGTACAACACGTGCGGCTATTCTGTTGACTTTTGGTGGGAACATATGAATGACTCGAGTACAGTTAGCTGTTCAATCGAATTCGTTGACGATGACGGGAGAGAAAAAAAAAACATGGGTCTTTTAATACAAAATGGGCAACTGTCGAGAAAAAAAATAATATTCCTTAACTTGAAAAACTGTAGATATCAGGAATCGATTTTATTTTGTTGAGGTTATGAGGGTATAATGATAATAGAGCCCGTGTAAATTTTATGTAACCCGGCTTTGCCGGGGTAACATAATTTACTCGTGCTCCATTATCATTATACATTATAAACTAAACAAAATGAAAATACATTCCCTATGTAAACAATAACACATATTATTTAAGTACATGACAACCTTTATGATTACGATAATCGACTCTTAGTAATGGTAATAAATTCATTTTATAACTGCAGATTACCTTTGACTAACTTACAATTGCAAAACATCGTTTTTTCATTGCTATTTCCCAATCGCATGTTTACACATGGAGACTACCATAACTGTTACTATTTTGGACCCATGTGGTATGGTATCGCTTCAAAGTAAATCTACTAAAAGAATGAAGTTTTACCAAGAAGGAAAACTTCAATAAACCATATACTACAAATTAAATAAAGTGATCTGATATTTCAGCATAAATTACTCTTGCAAATAACTATTTACAAAGTTCAAACACATATCTGAATTCTATGTATCTTGCGGCATGTTACAAACATGGTCAGAATCTACAACCTACAGTTTGCGATATTATAGATGAAAATTCACTGATTCAACAATGGAAATATATTCTCAGACTCTTTTACCATAAATCTGTTATATAATTGAGGGACAAACATTGGATTCTTATCTGTAAAAAGTACAGACAGCAGTGAGGTTATGTGTTCCGTTCGATGTTTAATTTTGAAAAAGTCGTTTGGGGTCCCAAGGGAGTTATCTCCCTTGCTCATAGGTCGCACACTATAATTCTCAGCGTATAGTGTTATTTCTGTGAATCTCATTATGTTGTTTAAGGATAAAAAAAATGTTTAGGGGTCCCTGTAGACCAACCCCAAACATCGTCACACACCCCTCCAAAGCAGAGGTCGTCCCCGACATGTGACCCACAAGTAAATTACACTTGGACCTTATTTTACAACATTTGCAATTTAACTGTTTTCTAAATGAATAAACCAGGGTATCAAAATAAGTTTCAGTAAAATCATATGAATATATTTTTATTTCATAAAATAGTATACATTTATTGAATGGGTATGAGGGAAATAGCACTTTTATTGTCCCCCGAGACATACACTATTTCCCGAAGCGAAGCCGAGGGAAATAATTTGGACAATAAAAGTGTTATTTCTCGAATAAACCCGTTCAATAGGTGTTTTATATATCGTTTAGAAAAATGCTATAAAAACTTCTAAGCATATCTCAAACAATAACAATATTTTATTGATAAAATAAAAAAACCCATAACAAACAACTTTTAAAGACAAATACATTAGTGAGTGACTTGTCATTCTACTATGCAATACTGATTGTCACAGTGCAGTTATTTATATTGAAGTGTGTCGGAGTTTGACCTGTTGCTGTTGTACTAAAATGCATTTGATGCATTTGATGCATTAAGTTCATACACTGTTATATCTGCCATAATCCCTTCAAATTCATCATCAAAAAAGTCAGGAAGCTGCAGATCGGAACCACCTAGCCCGCCATTATTGTCCATAGGTCGAACACTACCCTCACTTTCGAGATTGAAATTTTGACATTGTTTCGATGATTTTAAGGTGTTCACATTTTCAATTAATATGTCCAAAAGTTTACGTTTTTTGCTTTCGCTTAGCCTCTCACTATACCATCGAATAGAGTCCTCGGATTTGTTTCCGCTTATGCTCATGATATGTCTTGCTTCAACACTCTTTTGATCTAGTGCTGTGATACAAGTTGTCCTTATACAGTGGTTTGTGTATTTTGCCGAGAGGCCTGCATCTTTACTTAGTTCTGCTATAAAATTGTTCAATGTATTTTTACCTACAGGGCAGTTATCATACCAAACACCCATGTCCATGCTAACACCTTTCCTTGGTTGTTGTCAAAAGTTTTCATTGAGAGGATTCAATTTACTCATGTATGTTTAACTGTTATTACTTGGCAATTAGGATTTCCTGGAAAATATGAAAAAGAGAGAATAATTAATTACAAAATTACCAGTATAACCTATCAGAGCTGAATCAAATTTCATTCTACGAGTGAATAATTAAAGTTGTCCACAGTTCATAGTTTAATTATCAAATTTCAAACTTTATCAAATGGACGAATTATTTTAAAAAAGTTACAGTACCTGGTTGATCATACATTCGTCCCTCTTTATCCTTATTTCGCAGGTCTCTTAAGTTTTCTCTGCCGCTATAACAGAAATAATAAAGATACTCGAACAGTGTTTTTTCTGTAATTCCTCCGCAGTATTGGTGGAAAAAACGTAACTCTGATACAACTTCTCCATGTCTCCAAATCTACTGGGTTTTTGTGTTTTGTATCGCCTTGCGGTAATCTATGCATCATCTCAAGGAGCTGTCTTTTTTCCGTACACATACCACCAGCCTAGTTTTAATTTAATGTCCATTTGTAAATCTGGCGCGCAACCAATATCCCCGTTATTCCAAACAAAAGCTTTACAATTCTCTCGTAACAACTGTCTAACACGTTCTTTTTGATCGGTTTTTAATGGACTGGAGTCTAAGTCAATTGGCGGATCCTATACTTCTGGTTGCTCTTCTTTACCACTATCTTCCACATGGTTTCCAGTACCAGTTTCGTTCACTTCCGGTTTGTCTGACTAGGTCTCTTGAATGCCAATGGGTATCACCGAAGCAACTGTTTGAAAAATGCCGATTTCTGTTTTACATGGAATGGTGATTTCATGATCTGTACGATTGTGGACTCCAATGCTAATACGGCTAAAACCCTCGGCTTTATCAGAACCATGATGTCAGGAGCCTCAATACCCAAATCAGGATCTAGTGTTGACGTAAACAAAGCCATAACTCCCTTGGCTTCCTCAGTTCGCGATAAAGTTTTTATAACTCTCGAGTAGTGCTTAGAAATACCAATGTCTTGCTTACCAGCTCGTAATAAGCCTGATAGAATCTTTCCCTACCTAGAGGGCGTGGCAACAAAATCACAACCCGAGGGGTAAATTCATGAACGTCTAACCCGAAACTTGCCGAGGGTTGGACATTCAGGAATTGCCCCGAGGGTTGTGATTTCGTTGTCATACCCTCATAGGTAGGGAATGATTCTTTTCCTCCCATATTCAAAAGAAAAGTAGAGATAATATCCTAAAAAGAAGCATTTTTGCGGCGACATGAGCTGCTACATCTCCGATACGGTCGTGGAGAAACTGTTATTTCCTTCTGAGGTTGACCGATTTGATTCTTTTACTGTAAGTCTCAACGCAGCAACTTCAGCCTTCAACTTTTTAAGCTCTATGGCTAAAACACCTCCTTTGTATGATTTGGGTTACAAATTCTTTATTTTTAAAGCAGATAATTTTGGCTTCATGGGTTTTGTCTGGCGCTTTGCAGCACGCTCGTTTTCACGCATATTTACTGTACTTGTAGCCGAGAGAAGTTCTTCGTCTGAAACATGTCTGTCAAGAAGGGGCATTAACTCCTGACTTACAAAATAATTGCGTAAGCCGGTATGAATACTTGGTTGATAAGGTTTTCGTACTATGAAACTTCTGCCGATTCCTATTAAGACGTAAACAACATTTTTTGTTTTAAATCCAATACTTGCACCATAAATTCGGCTGTTTCCTCATCAGGCGACTGGGTTAGTTGACTGAGTTGATTGTACAGCTGTCTAGCGGATCACATCTTGTAATGTGAACGCAAAAAGACTACAGAGTGCTGCAAGGGATATCTCCTGCTGACCTTTCAGATATGCCCTCAAATTTAACCCACTTGGCACTCATTTTGAAATAGCTTCAACAATCTCAACTTCCGAAAATCCATGTTTTAAACCCGTTGAAATTTTCCTAGCAAGACTAACAAAAGCTAATCTTTTCGTTGAGTCAATGGAACTGTGAATCTTAAACTCTTTCTGAAAATTTCTATTAATTAGCTTGGTGTCTGATGGAACTTCCTGTTTGACTTTCGGGTGTTAAAAGTTTTACAGTTTTTATTCAGGGCTGCAAGAGTTCCTCTAGTTTCTGGATGTCATCATTTAAGGGCAAGTCAAGCGATTCAAGGACCGATATCCTCGCCTGGCCTTCGTTTTCATCTTGTGTTGACCTCTCCATTGAAAGCTACTTGTCTAGCACACCAAGGATTTCCACTTTCGACATTCAATCTAGGTTCGTGATGACTGGGACTTTCACATCGCCAACCACTTTCTTCAAGTTCTCACCAGGTTCTTGATAAGGTTTTCCTTTCAGTAGGTACTCTTTCTCTTCCTTTATTTTTACTCATATAATCCCGGACGAGCCCCCAAGATGTTACCAGGAAAATATAAGAGGGTTTGGAGACTAGAATATTGTGAATATTATGAACACTGTTTATATCTACAGGGATCATAAAACAAATCTCAGTACATTCAGTACTTTGATATTAACGATAATACTAATGTAAACAATAACACATATTATTAACATACATGGCAACCCAAGCTGCAGTGACCGATGCTACGATGGATACGAAAAATGTGTCATCCACGTATACATGTAATGGCTTTAGTGACATCGCTTCCTGCTTTGCGCGACTACATGTACAGGTCTCATCAGTACAGACCCAAATAGGTGCCTTAACTAAATCGGTTTCATGTTTGGAAACCTTTGTTGACAACACTAACTCAGCTATCAGTGAGATACACGGAAAAACTCTCCCTAATTTAGAAATAAAATTAACTGAAAAAAATAACTGAAGCGGAAATAGCAGGAAAAGACTTCACATGTTGATCCGTAAGTGGAACCGTAATTGTCATTAGAGGGGTTCCGGGACCCCTGAAGGAAGTACCGCGAGTTACGGAGAAGATAGTACGGAAATTTCTAGTAGACTCGCTTGGTTATATTGGCGAAAAGGCTAACCAATTACTGTCAACGACCGTTCATCGACTTCCTGGTGGTTCGGAGGGTAAAAACATCATCATCATAAGACTCAGCAGTCTATAAGACCGTGATGAAATACTTGAGGCAGCCTACAAACTTCCCTGTGGAAATGGCATCAGTGTAGTCCCCGATGTCCCCTCGTTCATCAGTAAACGCCGATTTGAGCTCCTGAAGTCCAGACGAGAAATGCCAGTACAGGAAAAGTCCAAATACAAGCTAGTGTACATGGAGGAATTCCCCTTTGTTGACATGATTAAAAAACGACAATCAAGTATCAATAATGAGTTGAAAAATGATAGAAATAGTTTAATTGTTGAAGTGCTTTGATCCGAAATATATCCATTTGTACACAATATTTCCGAAAACGTAGTATGAAAATATTCATTAAGTTTGATTAAGTTTAACTTCAATAAGAATTGTATACATATTGGTAATCCAGTTAACATTTCAATTTGTCCTAATTTTCACTGACTTAGTATGAATATATGTTATATTACCGTACCTAATATGGTAAATACTTGTTGTAATAAAGTACATATCCATATCCATGATGAGAAGAATATAATACTTATAAGTATGATAAAGTGGAAGATAATTTTACCACAATACCTTGTCATATTCATTTTTTTCCATTTATTAGCCCGTGTATACATGCGTTTATTATATTTACAATGTATATGCTTATATGGGACAAGGAAGTAATAAATGTGGACACACGCGCGCGCGCACACAAACACACACACACATGCAGGGAATGTTTTTATCGTATTTTTTAGGCCTATGTGTGGCAATATCGATGAGATCGTATAGTTACGTGCACCCTTACAGGTAAATTTAGTAGTTACACGTGTGGAATAGGACTAACATTTATTCTCGGCGCGGCTCATATTAACACCCCTGTATGGTCCCATATTTTGGAATGTGCATTGATGTTTGTATAAGAATATATACGGAATGTACATGCATTTTTATATGGTAATATGGATGAAATTGTAACGTACAAAATAATTTGTAAATGAATTCCTAGCCCTCAGTCTCAAGGCATGTTGTATGTATACATACACTGAATAGTAAGACTACTGTGTAGTTGGCAAATACTATTTAAAATCATTTTACTTACTCTTGTTTCTTTCCATATTATATCATGATTGGTTTTGCGGTCTTTGTCTTTTGGTTTTTTCCCCTCCCCCCCCCCTTTTTTTCCCTATTCTATCACTACAAAGTGAGGTTAAATTGGTATAACTTGCTCAGGAATATGTTATTTTTGTTCTTTATTTCTCTTTTCAAATATGATTTATTTCAGTTTACTTTTTTATTCTTTCGTACAGAATATAGAAAAGGTGTGCAGAATATGTAAACATATGGAATTAGAATGTCAGCAACGGAAGAGTTTCAAGCGTTTTGTTTAGTGATTTATTTTCTAATCTCTTTTTTTGTCAATATATTTAGCTTCAAATTATCAACATGTATCTCAGAATATGAACAGTCATACATGCTATCTAATCCTCAAATATAGCCAAGATAAGTCTCCATATCTCAAGGTGTATGAATTTATCACTCGTTTTTTACTTCCTCCACATTTGCAACTCTTTTCTTTTATGATTTTTGATAATGGTTGATATATTGTTCTGATAGGGTAGGAACAGTGATTGGCTTTTTATCTGAGTAATTCTGTGTGGTGTATTCCTGTCCTTTTTCAAAAATAAATATCGATTTCCAATTATACAAATATCACATTTTATCTATTTGTGGTGATATTCACCCGAATCCCGATCCACAATCTAATACTCAGTTAGAAAACTTATCTTTATGCCACATTAACATTTGTTCTTTACGTAATACTACGGAAGCCGTGAGGGGACATTCTGACTTTTGATTTCTTACTTTCAACTTCTTACTTCTCACTTACTACTTCTTACTTATTATTGCTGTATTAAATATACGCGGGAGAGAAGCCATTTTTCTTCTAGAGGTGAGAGCAACAGCTAGTGGTGAGAGAAACGGTAAGGGTGAGTTTGTTTTAATTCCTTTGTTAATCGTTCTTATACGTTCGCAGCATGTTATTTAACTCAATTTTGACGTCGTTTTAATGACGATAGTAACCATGATACTATGGACATATAGATGACGAGAAATGGTCACCAGGACATCAGTAGTCTCCCAACATTTATATTTACTTTACAATAGACAGGACGCAGATGTAAATGTAGGTCCGCTGAATTATTCAACAAGTAAAGTCTACAGTATAGTACCAATTACCGTGATTTCTGCTAGTGATAGTGATAGTGACATGGAATTTTTTCGGGATGCAATTAATTATTTTTAATAGTTTAATTTTGAGTTAAAATTAGTAGCTCAAATTTTTCAATGGATGATCGACGTATGAGGTTTATTTAATGATGATAAAACATAGTGAAGAACTGAAACAAACCGAAAGAAGAATTACTCTACATCATTTTCCCGAAAAAAATCCATGACACTAGCACTAAAAACTTAATAAATTATTTTATATCCTTTTTTGTGCTAATTAGGGTTAATATATATATACACGATTTAACATCAATTATTGTTCAAATAATGAGTATCGTTTATGCTCTGTCGGCGGTGGAACATCTTTAAGGCGTGCATTCAAAACATGCTTATTGCACCAAATCTTAGTATGTGTTTCAATAAAGTGACAAACATCTATTTGATATCTTTTAATGAAATAATATAATCGTAATGCATGGTTAGATTTCAAGCTATCCCCCCGCTGTGATTGAATGTTAAAAAAATTTATTTCAAAAGGATTTCGGTTGCAAATGAACATTTTTTGTTGAATAAACACTTCCATGGCTACCGTAATTTAGCTGTTCAAAAAATTCCAAAATATTGTGTGCGGGAGATTGAGCGTGCGCAGAAATCACGGTAATTGGTACTGTACTGTAGACTTTACTTGTTGAATAATTCAACAAGTAAAATCTACTGTTGACTTCTGACATCTTTCTGTAGACTTCAGACTGTTGACTTTTGACATCTTTCTGTAGACTTCAGACTGTTGACTTCTGACTTCTTGCTGTCGACTTCAGACTGTTGACTTCTGACTTCTTGCTGTCGACTTCAGACTGTTGACTTCTGACTTCTTGCTGGCGACTTCAGACTGTTGACTTCTGACTTCTTGCTGGCGACTTCAGACTGTTGACTTCTGACTTCTTGCTGGCGACTTCAGACTGTTGACTTCTGACTTCTTGCTGGCGACTTCAGACTGTTGACTTCTGACTTCTTATTTTTGACTTAATATGTATGTTGATTCTAATTCACCTTTGTCTGTGTTTTTGTTTTCTTTTTAACTTCAATAAAGCCAGTCATCTTCTTTTCAGATATTACAGCTACCTTGGATGCTAGTCAAGTAGTCATGCTATTGTGGGTGAAGAGGAAATGGTAAGATCACAAACAATTAACGTCTGTGTTATGTAAAATTCTACTGCTGAGGCAAAGTATTTTTTTTTTGTAGATGCAAATCTGTCCATATCTAGTTTGTCCAATTTCTGAAAATGACCATACATTTGTAAAAATATTTTTGTCACAAGCATATAGTAAACGATAGGTGAGTCGAGTTTACGATGTTAAGCAATACACGTACGAGTGTACTGGGATCGGATATATATATATACATATGTATATATTAAGAACAATAATAAATCATGTCCAGGAAAGCTCACAGCTCAAAATTTCTAACCCGCCTACCTTTAGCGGTTGTAAAAACACATTTCTAGTACATCGTCATAAAAACGGTTACTAACTTTAAGACTAACTTTAAGGGAGGGATTCCTACAGAATCCGACGTAAAGCCTATATATGATCCTAAAATTCCAGAAATTAAAAAAAAAAGTCCCAAAATAGGACATGTACATCATGGTACCTTGACCCACTCCACAAGTTTAAAGCATGTGTTCCAGGTCACGTGAAATGTAAACAGGTAGTTCTAAATATAAACACAACCAGTTGAGCATAACTGCATGTACTATATATGTACTGACCACTGAGAAAAATAGCAAATTCGAAATTCAATTACATTTGTATATCTAAGAGAAAAACAACGTTTAATGCTAAGTTCACGAATCTACAAATAAAATTAGTCTCGTGTAAACCAGTTTCCTTATATTAATCAATTCTTACATGTCACGTGACCAAATTCTTATCTAAAATTAACACTGACTTTTTTCAAACTTTTAGGTCAAAGCTACAGGCTGATGAAGACACATTATATACAAGATCCGCATTGGCTGACAGAATTATTCAAAAGGTGGTTACCATCTTGTAACATCGAAGACGGGAGGAGGTGTTCGAACTATTGATTACAACAAGGATGACCCCCAGAGTGTCACAACGTTAACAAACCTGGGGAAGAAGCTTTTTTTTCCAGGTGCAATAAGTAGTCTGGACAATTTAGCAGAGTTCAATGTTACACTGGCTAATTACGAAGGTGATCCTATAAAAGAATTCCAAGACCTTGATAGTAAACTATGCAGTTTTCAGGAATATTTGAAAGCACACATTTTATACTCTTCAAAATACAATGTTTATTTGGTGACCAGAGTTAAGGTACCATCCGAAAACTCTTCTGTTGTCGCCGGAAACCGCCAAGGATCTGAATCCCATCGAATATGGTTCTGAAGTATTCCAAATAAAAGTCTTCTCTGTACAGCAGCAACACTATGAGCAACTGCTTCAAGGACTGTTTTATGATGTCTGGACTGCCAGATGTAATGGAGTCTGAATATAACCCCATCGACGATGGTTTCAAGGTGTCGTCCATTGCAATAAATGGTAAAAGATATCTAACAAAGACCATTGACGGACAATACCAGTTTTCCGAGAGTCGTCAAGCTGTCTCAAATGACACAGTAATAATACATGGGCCTAGTGAAATATGTGTTAATTAGACGCAAATACAGTATACATGATCAGACATCAGTTATTGTTCAAATGATCTGTGTCGTTTATACTCTGTCGGCGGTGGAGTAAAAAATGAATACTCTCAGATGGACAAAAATATAAGTTATGTTACTTAAACATAGTCATAGCTGATTGAATGGGTATATACGTATAGCATAAAACAATAGAAATCATGTAGAAGGTTGATACGAAAAAGCGTTTGTTACCCATTCGTTCGTCCGTCCACACATTTTCTGCAATAACTCCAACAACTGTTGTCGGATTTTCGTCAAACTTTGTGGGATGCAGCATTATGTGAACCTTCTCGGGGATGTGAATATATTCGAACAACACATGTATATTTGATAGTTGTGTGTCAGTTTAATTGCAAAATAATGGAATTCCGTACAAAAAGCTACAATTTTGTTTGTTTTTGTTTTACATAATTTTTGATATAACATTGTATTCCTTTCTGTATGATGTTTATCAAATTACAAGTTTTCATGTTACTTTCCAACTTTTTGCAGAATTAGGGTTATGACACTTTAATACCTGAATTGTACATTCTTCTTTACCTTTTTTTTTCTTATAGGCGCAACTAGTCCCACAATTTTATACGCAATGTTTTAAGCAATTCACCATGGGTTATGAGGTATCATATGAAAATGTGTATATCGTAATGTGAAGTTTATACCAAAGAGGTATGGTCCTTTGATTTTGTAAAATTGAATTCTGACAGAAAGTGCAAGGACTTTACATTATTCGATTCTTGCCACAAGAGTGCAACTAATCATTTGATAAAGAATAAACACGTTTTCCATATCTCCTTAATTTCATTTAAACATGATTGCTGGATTGCAAACAAAGGTTTTCTCCATCATGGACTGATTTGAATACATCAGGAGACATGATCGTATGGGCAAGTGATAACTGCGTGCCAATCGTGGTCATTATTATATTCACTGTGGTCAGTTCATACTCATATGCTTATTTTATACCAAGTTTGGTACTTTCATATCTTAGTTAATTATTGTTTTAATTATTTTCTCCTCCAGGCAGATCAAGGATATTAAGCATATGAAAGTACACCACTTTTGGTCTTGAATAAAGAATTGGTTTCCTGTTTATGTTTTTCTGTTTTATTTAACAATTGATTTTTTTGAAAATACGCTTCATGACTTTGATGATTCAATCTGCTTTTGCAGGCAAACTCCATAGCTTCATAACGGTAGCTAATAAAGAATGTCTTATAAGTTTCAGTTTTAGTTTCAAATGTACATCGTTCTACATCGTGCCAAGATTCTTACTGAGCTCGAAGATCCGAAGTCATTCTGAATGGATCAAATCATATATATTATCATTTATCAGGGGAAATGACGTTACAGACACCTTAAGATGTGCTGATCGTAATATACAAACTGTGAGGCCACGCTAAAGTTGCCATTGAAACGAAATGTAGGCCACTGATTAGTCGAAATCTACATATAGGTCGATTACAGGGGACATTGGTATAGAGGAATTGAGGGATGTCGAGGGGCAAGTTGTCATGGAAACAAATTGGTGTCCTCTTATTGGTCATTTTTTAATATAGCCCGATTTTGCTGAAATTCGTTACGTAGAGGTATTACCGTGCATGTTTTGTTATAGTGACGACCCTCATTCATAACTTCAACCACATGTTGTCGGTCAACATTGTTGCAACTTTTGGGATTTGCACTTTCTTTGGGTGAGTTGTAAGCGCTGTCAGAGCTGCATTACAATTATAACTAGTAGTTCTTAACTTGAAAAACAAGTTCAACTTCAGGACGGTCATCACAAGTGGGGAAAGGGAATACGACTGAATAGCATAGAGAACTGAATAGGTTTTATACATAGATATACAAAACTTTATCAATTTTAATGTAATTTTCATGCAGTGTGTTTGGTTTGGGGGAGTGAGGCCTATAGCTAGCGTTTAGGATCATTTGTTTCACTTTCAGAGTGTCTAGCATTCTGCAAATTAAACCTTGCTGGTAGCATACAGCAACATAGTTTCATTTGTTATGACTTGTTCGGTAGATCAGTTAAATGATCTTGGGGAACATTTTCACACCGATTTGTTTTTCAAGCACGTCTATTCAAAGTATTGAGGTGTTTGCAAAAACTATACATCTTACTTTAAACTGGGTGTATTATGATTTTCATGCCCAGATTACCAAAATCTTAATCAATGTATTTTGTTTTCAAACTATTAGGTTTTCAATATCGCTGATACATTTATTTTCGAAATGTGCTACATATCCTACAGATTCATCATATCAACAATAATTGCTGTGTAACGACGACAATGCTATCGTGTTTAACAGTATAGTTAATCTCAACCATTACTAATTACTCTTGAACAACAAATGTATGAACGAATAGTCGATGTCTGCCTGTTATATCCTTGATTATTAATACTAATAATGACTAAATATTTGGGTAAGTTCAAAGTACAATTCCAAAGCAGATATTGTGTCAACAGGAAATTGTATGTCTGGCTTCATCAGATTAACCAATTCTTTGAACTCTTCGCAACAAATTTCTCGTGCCGATCCGTACAGTTCCATACATAGTTTAACATCACGTTTGTTGACCCTGGTTCCGTAGTCACGAGCACCAAATGTCTCTGGAATGAAGAATAGGACGTCGGGCTTTCCATGTCGTGCTTCGGCAACTCTCTGAGACCTCAAATTATAAAGATTCCAATGTAAAGCTTTTCTGTCGAGATTCATAAAGCAAAATTTCAAACATTCGACATGGAGTGGATTTGAATCGTTATATTATTTGGTATCTCTTAAATCTAAACAAAAGATAAACAAAATAATATATCCCAACTTGTTATGCAATCTCTATATATACATCAGTTCGCAATATGTCTACCAATGAAATAAATTGACAATAACGTGGAATATAAGTAAATTGGTGACCAGCTCTCCCAACCTACCTGTCAATATTATCGCAGCAGTTTAAACTTCACGAAAACGACGTCAAAATTACGTTGAAAAAACATGTACTTCAAGAAACCCAAGCTCCGTTCATCTCGCCTTTAGAAGAAAGATTGCTTCTTTCCCGCCTAATTTCTATAACAAAAGTAATAAGTAAGAAGTTGGAAGTAAGAAGGTAGAAGTCAGAAGTAAGAAGTTAGAAGTAAGACGTTAGAAGTAAGAAATCAAAAGTCAGAATGTCCCCTCACGGCTTCCGTAGCAACCTCATATTCTATGAAAGCGACAATTTCTGCTCCAGCTTAACATCGAGTGGGAGGAATGGTTTGACAAAGTCAGTATAACGTGTTGGTGCGTTGTTCATTGTCTTCAGTGGCGTGCTTCGTTGCTATAAAATTACGGAAGGGAAAAGGTCTCACTATTTTAGAACATACAACATGATTATACCGCACCTTCCACCCCAATCATTCAGACATCCACACCTCCTTAAATGCCGCTAGCTGTTCGTGGGACATAAAACTTGTATAAGTAAGACAAATGCTAGACAACACTAGCAGGTGTTTTTGGTATTGTCTGCATTACTGAAGATATACATTTTTATTAATTTTTTTCGTAGTGAAATATAAGGTTTTACGATGAACATAAAAGCGATATACTTTAACGATATCAATTTTGATATTTTCACTCGCTTTTGACCAATCGGAATGCAGGATTGACAATGAAAATATCATTTATTGTTACGTGATTAGTTTGTGCGCGAAAATGATGTCATATTATTGTGTAGAAATGTGACGTTACATTCACACAAATACGAAATAATCCCAAGGGTAAATAAAATATAATGACTGAATACCCTTTGGCGGAATTAGTAATGATGGTCTTCTGTAAATGGAAGCAAGAAAAAATAATGAAATGAATAGAATATTCCTTAATTCTTGATAAATACCAGTAATATTTCATTTCGTGAGGTGGAAATTTTATTCTTTACCCGTGCTTCTCAGTCGTGTAAATATCAAAAGGTTCCACCTCACTTGATGTGTAGTACTACTATAAAGTTTTATGGTGAACATAAAAAAGATATTCTTCACCCCAGTGATATTTTCACTCGCTTTTGATTAATCGAAATGCAGTATTGACAGTGAAAATATCATTGTTATGGAATGGGATTATGCACAAAATTAAAGTCATATTATGGTGTAGAAATATGACGTTATGTTCACAAAATAACGACGTACATTGTATTAATCGCAAGGGAAAATTCACAATACAATGGCGGAATAACCTTTGATAATAAATGGTAATAAATAGAATATTCCTTGTTTCTTGATGAATATCAGTAATATTTCATCTCGTGAGGTGAAAACTTTGAAAGATATCAAAGCTTCCACTTCTCTCCATCAAATTTACATGATATTCATCAAGAGACAAGGAGTATCCTCTATGAACTTCTAAATACCCGAGCATTTTTCCCCTTCGCTTGAAGAGATATGTAACAACTATTTCTCCAATCCCACATTAACTCTGATTACGGATGACTTATTCACAGGTTTGCTATCATTAGAAGACCTAAGTTGTCGTTTAATTTGAAGTTTATGTTAGCATAGAGACAGGCATTTATACAACATAGAGACAGGCCTTTATACAACATAGAGACAGTCATTTATGTTAGCAGAGGCGTAGGAAGCGGGGGACGGGCAGGCGGGGGGGGCAACTGCCCCCCCCCCCCACCGTTCAACTGCCCCCCCCGTTTCGCCGACTGAAATGTTCTAAAAATGCATATTTGAAAAGAAAAAATTCCTAAAACGTTCAACCACATTAATGTTCAAACTTTTAATAGGCAGAAATTCAATACACATGAACTACACTAAAAATGTCCATTAAGGGATTCTACGTACTACATTTGTATTTCAAAAAAATGGTCTCTTAAAAGATTATACTTGCTTATATGTCTTAGCAAGACAATTAATTCATTATCATTTTGAGTTACAGATCGAGCAGGTTGGCACAATGATTATAACGACACAATTATCACAATTATCATTTCTAAATGCATGTTACTTTAAATCGAAAAATTACCATGGTAAGAACGCTTTAAAATTATTAAAATACATCGTAAAACTCATCTCAGCCATTCTAAATCGTAATTTTTTTTCTCGGGGGAGACCCCTGGACCCCCCAAACACCAAAATCTCGCGCTCGCAAAATTATCAAAATACATTGTAAAACTCACCTCAGCCATTCTAAATCGTAATATTTTTCCCGGGGTCGACCCCCAGACCCCAAAATCTCACGCCTTCGGCGCTCACACGCTAATTTGGCCAATTTGCGTATTCGTTAATTTCCTTTTAGCGACCCCACTGTCAATAAATGTGTACAAGGATTATATTTAATGATATATAAAAAAGTATATAAAGTATATATGGTTGTGTGTTGAATTAATCTCCTCCTGTAGGTGCGGCGGGGGTGGGGGGGGGGG
>SAYR01048433.1:600797-685895 GCA_004382745.1 Argopecten irradians irradians | reverse complement strand
ATTTATACAGCATAGAAATATGCATTTATACAAGTTATACAACACAGAGACAGGCATTTATGCAGCATAGAGACAGGCATTTATACAGCATAGAAATATGCATTTATACAGCATAGAAATATGCATTTATACAGCATAGAGACATGCATTTATGCAGCATAAAGACTGGCATTTATACAGCATAGAAATATGCATTTATACAGCATAGAGACAGGCATTTATTTAGCATAGAGACAGGGATTTATACAGCATAGAAATATGCATTTATACAAGTTATACAACACAGAGACAGGCATTTATAGAGCATAGAGACAGGCACTTATACAGCATAGAGACAAGCATTTATCAAGCATAGAGACAGGCATTTATACAGCATAGAGACAGGCATTTATACAGCATAGAGACAGGCATTTATACAACACAGAGACAAGCATTTATCAAGCATAGAGACAGGCATTTATACAGCATAGAGACAGGCATTTATAGAGCATAGAGACAGGCATTTATACAGCATAGAAATATGCATTTATACAGCATAGCATAGAAATATGCATTTATACAGCATAGAGACAGGCATTTATGTAGCATAGAGACAGGGATTTATACAGCATAGAAATATGCATTTACAGCATAGAGACTGGCATTTATGCAGCATAGAGACAGGCATTTATGTAGCATAGAGACAGGCATTTATACAGCATAGAAATATGCATTTATACAAGTTATACAACACAGAGACAGGCATTTATAGAGCATAGAGACAGGCACTTATACAGCATAGAGACAAGCATTTATCAAGCATAGAGACAGGCATTAATACAACATAGAGACAGGCATTTATAGAGCATAGAGACAAGCATTTATACAGCATAGAGACAGGCATTTATACAGCATAGAGACAGGCATCTATACAGCATAGAAACATGCATTTATGCAGCATAAAGACAGGCATTTATACAGCATAGAGACAGGCATTTATACAGCATAGAGACATGCATTTATGCAGCATAAAGACAGGCATTTATACAGCATAGAAATATGCATTTATACAGCATAGAAACAGGCATTTATTTAGCATAGAGACAGGGATTTATACAGCATAGAAATATGCATTTATACAAGTTATACAACACAGAGACAGGCATTTATAGAGCATAGAGACAGGCACTTATACAGCATAGCGACAAGCATTTATCAAGCATAGAGACAGGCATTAATACAACATAGAGACAGGCATTTATAGAGCATAGAGACAAGCATTTATAGAGCATTGAGACAGGCATTTATAGAGCATAGAGACAGGCATTTATAGAGCATAGAGACAAGCATTTATACAGCATAGAGACAGGCATTTATACAGCATAGAGACAGGCATTTATACAGCATAGAGACAGGCATTTATGTAGCATAGAGACAGGCATTTATGTAGCATAGAGACAGGCATTTATGTAGCATAGAGACAGGCATTTATACAGCATAGAGACAGGGATTTATGCAGCATAGAGACAGGCATTTATGTAGCATAGAAATATGCATTTATACAGCATAGAGACAGGCATTTATACAGCACAGAAATATGCATTTATACAGCATAGAGACAGGCATTTATACAGCATAGAGACAGGCATTTATGTAGCATAGAGACATGGATTTATACAGCATAGAGACAGGCATTTGTGTAGCATAGAGACAGGGATTTATACAGCATAGAAATATGCATTTATACAGCATAGAGACAGGCATTTATGCAGCATAGAGACAGGCATTTATACAAGTTATACAGCATAGAGAGATGTATTTATACAGCATAGAGACATGCATTTATGTAGCATAGAAATATGCATTTATGCAGCATAGAGACAGGCATTTATGTAGCACAGAGACAGGCATTTATGCAGCATAGAAATATGCATTTATACAGCATAGAGACAGGCATTTATACAGCATAGAAATATGCATTTATACAGCATAGAGACAGGCATTTATACAGCATAGAGACAGGCATTTATGTAGCATAGAGACAGGGATTTATACAGCATAGAAATATGCATTTATACAGCATAGAGACAGGCATTTATGCAGCATAGAGACAGGCATTTATACAAGTTATACAGCATAGAGAGATGTATTTATAGAGCGAGCATAGAGATAGGCACTTATACAGCATAGAGACAGGCATTTATACAGCATAGAGACAAGCATTTATACAGCATAGAGACAGACATTTGTACAACATAGAGACAAGCATTTATACAGCATAGAGACAGACATTTGTACAACATAGAGACAAGCATTTATACAGAATAGAGACAGGCATTTATACAGCATAGAGACAGGCATTTATACAGCATAGAAATATGCATTTATACAGCATAGAGACAGGCATTTATGTAGCATAGAGACAGGGATTTATACAGCATAGAAATATGCATTTATACAGCATAGAGACAGGCATTTATGCAGCATGAAGACAGGCATTTATGCAGCATAGAGACAGGGATTTATACAGCATAGAATTATGCATTTATACAGCATAGAGACAGGCATTTATGCAGCATAGAGACAGGCATTTATACAAGTTATACAGCATAGAGAGATGTATTTATAGAGCATAGAGATATGCCCTTATACAGCATAGAGACAGGCATTTATACAGCATAGAGACAAGCATTTATACAGCATAGAGACAGACATTTGTACAACATAGAGACAAGCATTTATACAGCATAGAGACAGACATTTGTACAACATAGAGACAAGCATTTATACAGAATAGAGACAGGCATTTATAGAGCATAGAGACAGGGATTTATACAGCATAGAATTATGCATTTATACAGCATAGAGACAGGCATTTATGCAGCATGGAGACAGGCATTTATGCAGCATAGAGACAGGCATTTATACAAGTTATACAGCATAGAGAGATGTATTTATAGAGCATAGAGATAGGCACTTATACAGCATAGAGACAGACATTTGTACAACATAGAGACAAGCATTTATACAGCATAGAGACAGGCATTTATAGAGCATAGAGACATATATTTATGCAGCATAGAGACAGGCATTTATACAATACATCGCGTCTGTAATTTTCAATTCACGATGCTGTTGAAAAAAGACCTCTTACTGATAACGTGTATCCAAAATACTAGGTACATACACTAGGAACATATACTAGGTACACACAATAGAAACATATACTAGGTACACACAATAGGAACATATACTAGGTACACACACTAGAAATATATACTAGGTACACACACTAGGAACATATACTAGGTACACACACTAGGAACATATACTAGGTACACACACTAGAAACATATACTAGGTACACACACTAGGAACATATACTAGGTACACACAATAGAAACATATACTAGGTACACACAATAGAAACATATACTAGATACATACACTAGGTACATACACTAGGAACATATACTGTGTGCATACACTAGGTACATACACTAGGAACAGACAGTAGGTACATACACTAGGAACATATACTAGGTACACACACAAGGAAAATATACGAGGTACATACACTAGGAACATATACTAGGTACATACACTAGAAACATATACTAGGTACACACACTAGGAACATATACTATGTACATACACTAGGAACATATACTAGGAACACACACTAGGAACATATACTAGGTACACACACTATGAACACATGCTAGGTACATATACTAGGTACATATACTAGGTACATACACTAGATACATATACTAGTTACATATACTAGATACGTACACTAGGTACTTACACTAGGTAAATATACTAGGTACATACACTAGGTACTCACACTAAGTACATATACTAGGTAAATATACTAGGTACATACACTAGGTACTCACACTAAGTACATATACTAGGTACTTACAATAGGTACATATACTTGGTACATACACTAGGTACATATACTTGGTACATACACTAGGTACATACACTAGGTACATATAATAGGTACATACACCAGGTACATATACTAGGGTATATAAACTAGGTACATATACTAGGTACATACACTAGGTACATTCTTTAGGTACATATACTAGGTACATGTGCTAGGTACATATACAAGGTACATATACTAGGTACATACTAGGTACTCACACTAGGTACACACACTAGGAACATATATTAGGTACATACACTAGGTACATATAGTAGGAACATATACTAGGTACACACACTAGGAACATATACTAGGTACATACACTAGGTACATACACTAGGTACATACATTAGGAACATATACTAGGTACAGATACTAGGTACATATACTAGGTACACACACTAGGAACATATACTAGGTACATACACTAGGAACATATACTAGGTACATACACTAGGAACATATACTAGGTACATATACTAGATACATATCGTAGGTACATACACTAGGTACATACCCTAGGTACATATACTAGGTACATACACTAGGTACATATAAAAATATAAATATAAACTTTATTTATTTTACATCGATTACGAAACAAGTTATACAACTTATGCAAATCACTCTCGATGGCCCGGATGTAAGCGTGCGAGGGATCTTAGTGTGGGAGGAAACCGGAGTGCCCGGAGAAAACCCACGTGATCGGGCAGGTGACCCCTAACCTTTTCACGTCCGTGCCGGGGATCGAACCCCGGCCGGCTAGGTGAAAGGCGAGTGGCTTAACCACTACACCACCCGATCACCCCATATAGGTACATATACTAGATACATATCGTAGGTACATACACTAGGTTCATACACTAGGTACATATACTAGGTACATATACTAGGTACATATCGTAGGTACATACACTAGGTACATACACTAGGTACATATACTAGGTACATATCGTAGGTACATACACTAGGTACTTATACCAGGTACATATACTAGGTACATGTACTAGGTACATACACTAGGTACTTATACCAGGTACATATACTAGGTACATGTACTAGGTACATACACTAGCTACATATACTAGATACGTATACTAGGTACATACACTAGGAACATATACTAATTATATAGACTAGGTACATATACTAGGTACATACACTAATTTCTTTTATACCTAAGGGTATAATACTGGCTGGTCTAGGGCAATACACTCATGCCGACTGAGGCTGTATTGCATGGGGGTGTATCTCTGAACGCCAACATTTTGGATTTACCTGTAGGGTAGTTTGTTGTGACAGTGGTTATAGTCTTTTTCCTAAAAGCTGACCCAACGACAACAGGTAAATTTACCTGTAAAAGTTACCTGTGTTGATACTTATCTAAATGTATATTGATTAATTTCTATTTCAATAAGTGTTCATATTTAATATCAGATACATATTTACATAATATATGTTTCTGTTAATATCTATGAAAATATAACAATAGAATGTATGAATGAAATTAAATTAAATTCACAATGATTTTATTTCAATAATTTTAAAAATTTCCTTGATATATCTAAAATCTCTGGTATCAATCTCATAAGATTTTCAATAGATTGATACTAAAATCAAGCAAAATTCTTTGAAACTTATTTCACATGGAAGTAACTTTCCTATTCAGTAATATCAAAGAAAAAATCCAAAAAGGAATTATCCTTTTTCAACTTAAGACCTACAACATATGGACTTGAAATAATTTTGCCAGTATTGCAACATTAACATCTATAATGTGTATTAAAATGAATATGGTTAAAACCCTAAGTAACAGTCTTCAATCTCATTTCATTTAGGATTTTTACATTATTAAGTTACTTCTAAAAATATTTTGTATCTAAAATACATATAGAGCATTAAAAACCAATGATATAGTATGTATGTGTTTGTGTCGGCTTCAATAGATTACCAACTTAAACTATAATCAACAGGTCAAAATTTCAGACAAAATTAATTTAAACTTTTATGATATTGTTTTTCTCCACTCATTTTCTAACCAAATACTTGAAGGTGTACGTATATGCGATAAAAGAAATGCGCAACTATGCACGGTCACAAGAAATGAAAGTTGGCTAAGAATGTAGCCCTGGAGAACTCCTATGCCAATACAGAATACTGTTACATTAGAATATACACTGATCAAGAAACCTGTTTTTCTGATAAAATTGAGATATGATATGTAAAAAAATATTTCACCTGGAACTCAAAATGCATTGTTCTTAATAATCCACATGTAGCTCCATATTAATTCTTAGCATTTGCAATATTTATGATTTTATGTATATTAAAACACTGATTATCTTTAATCCTTGGACTTTGAAATCGTGTCCCGCGGGAAAAGTCTCGTGCCTCCATGCAGGCAGCCATGTTTTAATTCTCGTTATCAGTACGACGAGATTTGAATTTTTTCTAAAGACAAAATGTATCACCAGGATACACTTTGAAATTACTGTAAGTAGTTTAAGATAACTACACAAAGATACGAACGATACAATAAATGTACTAGTCAAATAATATACTGTCTGTGTGTTGTCAAGCGCACCGTCAGCCGTGACGTTAGGAAGCTTGGTGCCAAAGATGACGGCACATATTCCTGCGCTTTTTTGATAAATGGCATGTTGCCAAGTTTTCCGCCTTACAGAGAAACAAGATCGAAAGGAAATTGAACTATTCCAGTTGAATGTGTCTTTCTGGCCTGTATATGACGACTGTCAATATATTGCTAGACACAAAACATCAATCTATAGTATTGAAGAATAGCATTTAATAAAAATCAATGATCGGACTACAAGTTTAAACAGTTCTAATCTCGTTCTGAGGTTACAATCCTAACTATATTTACATTTTACATGTAGCTGCGCTCTTATGAGGCTTTGCCTTAAATTCACATTAATTTACATTGTATATTATACGGAATATATTGAAGGAATTATTTTCCAAAACCCACCAATGTTACCTATGATACTAATTGAAATACAGGTAAATCTCAGGTGACTTTACAGGTGAAAATAAAGACAGCTTATATGAAACAGTATATAATTGCCTTCCTATTGTTTCCTAAAACAACACCTACCTATTGTTGATAAATATGTTGGCGTTCAGAGAACAACCCTTGCAGGGCTACCAATGCAATAAAGCCTCGTGACGTTACGGCATCTACACAATTTCTATTTCCTCGGTAAAATTTTAACATGTTTTCACAAACTTAACTGGTTTTACAATAAAAGATTCAATTAACGGAATTTTTGTTGAAAATATCACGTAATTTTTGTTTGAAAAATTGACTTTCAGCCGTGGATTTCTTCGAATTTATTTCAAAATGGCGGGATATTGTAGTTATAAAATTGTAATAAAACGTCGAGGTATGAAAAAAACTCTTTCATACGGGATCACAAAATGTTGCAAAACCCTTGGCAAGCCTGGGGTTTTACTACATTTTGTGACCCTCGGGTGGAATATCCCTATCCTTCATATCCACTTATGAAAGAGTCTTATATACACTAGGTACATACACTAGCACTAGGTACATACACTAGGTACATACACTAGGTAAATACACTAGGTACATACACTAGCACTAGGTACATACACTAGGTAAATACACTAGGTACATACACTAGGTACATACACTAGCACTAGGTACATACACTAGCACTAGGTACATACACTAGCACTAGGTACATACACTAGATATATACACTAGATATATATACTAGGTACATACACTAGCACTAGGTACATACACTAGGTACATACACTAGATATATATATTAGATTCATACACTAGGTATATACACTGGGTACAACATGTAGTTGTTTGCGTTGTTCTCTTTCCCCAAATTTAATACTCAAGAATGTGCATCTCGCGAAAATAAATTACGTTAACTGGGGTATTTTTATTTACAAAAAAAAAAAAAAAAAAAAATAAAAAAATAATAAGATAAATATGATTAGCCTTTTTCGACGCTAAAATAAGGCCCATTGAATGTCGTTATATATGTGGATGTTAAATCCTTTATCAGTAGCTGATTTTTCAGCACATGTATCGATGTTAGCCAAGTAAGAGAAACAAAACAAAAGGAAATCTTTTCAGTACTGGAATACTTTAATTTCAATAAATGTCATATTATGTCAGAATATTATGGTAAGTATCACGACATTACATCGTTACGGCCTGGATCTGAAATAAAAAAGTGGATATGCATTATAACAAATTCCATTCATAAACATGAAACACTGAAATTTTAGACTTTTAGACCTAATAGAAAATGGACAAATACTTTTCTTAAGCCCTCAATAATAAAGTTATGTTCTTTTTGTGTTTTATAAGATAGACACTTATAAGGTAATGCAGACAATTGCTTAGTCATCCTTCGTCGGTTTTCTCCGAATAATTAAGTATTTATCCCCTACCATGGATTTTTATCTGGGATGCAATTTATTATTATTTTTTCGGTAGAATAGGACGATCAAACTTTCAAATGATGGTAATAGTGAAAGTAAGTAACTCATGTTACTGAAGAAAATACTAATTCATCTTATCTTGTTTTAATACATGACAAATATCATTCGTCGGTGCAGTATTTTTTATTTGTTATATACCTATCTCATCTATTCCTCATCTTCCTCAGCACTTCTGCTGCTTCTACCTCCATGCCATATGCTACTTCTACTGCCACTGCTACTGCTGCTGCTGCTACCATGGCGACGGAAAGGAGACAACACCACGTGCTTGATCAAGTTATGAAGTGGCTGGAATGGGCGGAACACCGGTAAGGGATGATACACTGGTGGGTGTGGTATAAGGTAATCTAGAAAAATTGAAACGTAATCTATGTTCAACATTCTTATATATTTACAAATATTTACATATGTCCCTATAAAGTCAACGGGAGGGGAGTTGCGTTCAAATTAGCGTAAACGCAGTGACGTATGAATACAAACGCAGTGCAGGTTCGGACTACTTCTAGTTCACGTTTCGATAAGATTTTGCGTAATAAGTTGACGGATTTTAAAATAACAATGAAGAGTTTTTATTAGATCCAATTAAATATGTATTTGACATCAAAACAAAACATGTGTTAAAGCATTGTAACGGTAATAAACTACAAAATGAAACGCTGGTCAGGGCTACAACCGGGGGCTTTCCTCAGGATGTTCGCGGAATTCCATAGTTACGTCAGTTGTACATGTGTGTACGGTCACTTATCTCACCTAAATATACAGAACATCTGATTGTCGGTGAACAATTCTGGGAGCGTCTAAGCGAACAATAGGTTAACAGATCATATACAGGTTGCCATGGAAAAAAACATTACAGGTAGCCTATCCGAAACAGTATCATCAGCTTAAATGGGGGCGTCTTGGCATTCAAAATAGGCCTACACACACGCAAACACTTGTCTATCCTCCGTACAATAAAATAAAAGTCATGACTATGAAGAATTTAGTCTAAATCGCGTTCTTATACTGATACATACATAACAAACATTCAGCAGCTCAACGGTCATACCATCAATAGGCTATATCACAGTCACTTTCCTCGGTTGAAAATCAAATATGGCGGCTCGCTCCACTTCGGACCGCATCACTACCCTGACAACGATACATACCGGTAGTCGCTCCGCCTTGGTTATCTCAATTTTTATTCGAAATGGACATTATTGATATATTATCAAATTGAAAAAAAAAATATATGTTGAAAATAATTGAAAAGCGTCATTTTTGTATTTCAAACCAAACTGCAGCTATATCGGTCATCCTGACTACCGTAGTTACCCAACTTAGCAACCATCACCGTTTTAGATTTTACGTAAAAGTATATTTATTTATGAAAATATATATAGATTGAACAGTGTTTTGATTGCGTTAAAGGTGGTATGAACGCAATGGGATACAGACATATTCTACATGTAGCGCTAACGCGCTACATTGAATATGTCTGTATCCCATTGCGTTCATACTACCTTTAACGCAATCAAAACACTGTTCAATCTCTATATGAACGATTTTGTTTTCTTACAATTTAGACAGCTAAAGGCAGTGCAGTGGTGCCGGAAGTTATTCGAAATATATAGAGGTATTTATCTTGATTATGAGCAAAATTGCAATTTTCATACAATTAAAAATAGATCACTTTAGAGGTTTATTTTTGAATTTGGAATTATGATATTTTAATTAGAATTAAACTTTTAAATGTCCTTAATAATATCGTGGTATGTATCCAGTAATATGGTAGCAGAAAACAGTAGATTTGGACAATCTATGAAAATAAGGCGCATGCCTTAGAAATATAGATATATAGAGGTTACTGAAAAATTGCAAAATATCATGATTTTTAGCCCAAAATTGCAGAAAATGTTTCTTAAGACTTGCCTTAAATTGAGCACTTCTATCACAATGACAAAATAAGCTTATTTATTTCATAGGTCGATTGTGTGGATTTTTAAATATTTTTGCCTAAACCCGCGCCATGGATTTTCCTTCAAGTAAAGCTAGCATTTCCGGTCAAGACGCACTTCCGGAGGAGCCCAGAATTGTAATCTCTAACCCATTTTTGTTATGTTTATTTTTGAAAAAAATGAAACTTAAATCAAACCCTCCATACTGGATGTACCAATTTCAGAATATATTTGATTTTTAATTTTTTTATGCATGGCTCAAAACAGGGGCTCCCCACTTTAATAAAAATATAGACCGGGGCCAGGCTGTTCTTCTCTGGTCTGCTACCTATATATGTTATAACTGTTATAAGTTCTGAATATTGAAGGTAATATGTCGCGCTGCACAACATTCAAAAGTCCGTTCGTTTGGCAGTTATACATAAGTTCTGAATATTGAAGGTCGTATGTCGAGCTGCACAACATTCAAAATTCCGCTTGGTGGTCAACGATATATGAAAAATTTGCATGTTGAATATCGGATGTCGTTTGTCGAGCCAACTTCACACAACCGATATAAAAACAAAATTCTTGAATTGCGACTAACGTTCTTAACTATTGAATACGTACGACAGTTATCCCAGGGGTTTCCTCCACATCCTGTGTCGCATATGCAGGTGGATTTTCGATAATCCCAATGTGCCAAAAGCCCACATTTATGGAAACCTGAAAGTTAAACATGTATAACATGTCTAGTTTGTGTTTACATGTTTTACTTCTGTTTCAATGTATTGGAGTTTGAATAAAAAAGTGTATGGACATTCTGCCACTAGTCCTAACGTAAAATAGGCATAGGTAGGAAACGACAGCAAGTTGGCGACTCTTTGACGCCATTCAATGTTTTTCTTTGTTTTTGTTTTAATACAAACGATAGAATGCTATGGAATGGATTCATTTATTTCAGAAATGGTTATTGAAATCACTTCTACAAGGAAAGGCTTTTCAGCTGTTGAAAGTGTACTTTTTTATTAGCGTAAAAACATTTATCAATTATCTTTTGCAATATTCAATAAAATTTAGAATTAATAGCAAAACAAGCACATAGTTTTTTCTTCAATAACCACCATAACATGAAATGCCGCATCAAGCAATATTTTCACGTATATTGATATTGCTGCAGAAAATGTTCGAAAAATAAGCAAGATAAAATTATTCATGTCTATATAACTGTGATTTTAAATTTGATATATTAACTATACAATTTGCCATAATTCTAAAGATCAACAGGTCTAAATTATATGCTTGAGTTTAACAACTAAATAACAAAAAATCTACACATTAAATGTCCAAAAACAGGACACAGGAAAAATGGGAAAATTGCGTAATAAACCGATAGTGGAAACAAAGATGTTTTACCAACAACCCGGTAGATTAAAATATAAACAGACGGTGAACTCGGTGAAGCCAGACAATGAACCAGTCTAAATTATAAAGCTGTCTTAATTTTTGACTTAGCCAAAAACAGATAACGTTACAAACAAAACAGTCTAATATTGCTTTATCATAATGCATCTATGTGTCAAAAGTGTAGGTTCTACAAAGTTACCATGTACAATATCTAGGAAATCACAGATCACGGAGCTCTATGTGAGATTTTGGATTAACAACAAATGTAAAATGAGAAGCATAGAGCACAAGTTACTTACTTCTTTTTTTCCTGCCATCGTCGCTATCATCGCCATCATCGGCCGCTGAAAAAATGTGAAGATTTACAATATGAATGTTTAGTATAATTAATTGATTTATAACCATTTAAACCATTCTGTGCATGGACCGCTTTTGAAAGCGTCAAATTTAAAAAAAATCATAATTCAAAGAAAATTTTTGGATTCCTTTACCAATACATCTTTAAATTTTCATTCAACTGATGCATCATTGGAAAAAAAACTTAGGAATTAAACATGAGGAAAACATTACACAAAATAATAAACATGTTTAACATTAACATAATACTCACAGCAATATCCTATAAGGACCAATGCGAAAAGCGCCCAATACTTTAACCCTACCATCCTGGAACTGTAGACGAAGTGTCAACTGTAAGCAAGTTTTTGTTATTTATATAGCACGTGCGGCACGTGTCGTACGTTGCCACCTGTCCCCTTGGTTACATTGTATAATATTTAAGATTAAAATTAAGACGCTGTTTTTTTACCTGTTTGTGCAGTCACTCGTGAATACTAAACAGTAATTCTGGCTTAGAGAGGTTCTTACAATCCTTGATATATAGGACAGGACACAGGTGTAATATAGAACCACATTTCATCCTTATTGTAATGCATGTGTTCTCAGGATCAACAATGTACTTTATTGCATAATCCCTTATTTCAACGTTATTAACTAATGCTACTTTACTCTCAAAGCTGTTCCCTGACCATTTCCATTGGAATCTATGTTCTGCTCCCAGTATTTATTTATCTACGAATACACCTCAGCATAGATCGATTCAAAAATATGAAAAAAGATACCACGACTTTTCCGCTTGATTCAAGTTGAGGCATCAATTTCGACAAATATGTTTTAAACGAAAAGCTAAATTGATTGACGAATCCCACGTCCTTAACAATAGTTTGTCCTCAACTGCAGTCCACTCTTTAAGGTAGCTCCATACTTTTGGTAAAACCCATGTCATTTTTTTCTAATAGGTCTTATTTTCTTGCATTTTTCATGTAGATTTCAATTCTGTATAGAAAAATGGGTGCTCTCGAACTACTATACCATCCGTACAAATTTGCTGGCCGCAAAAAGAAAAATTCATAAAAATATGTTTTCCGTAATATTAGAGTGAATGTAGTCTCAATCCTGTTAATTTTTTGTCCTTAATTTCTAACGACAAAACAATATACAAAACTATTGTATTTTTTTACAAATGCTACCTAATTTTCTTTATTTCCGAGGACCGTTTCTATACGTAATTATCATGTTTTGCCATGTTTTTGCCCCTAAAAAAACAATGAATGATATGCCCAAGGTAATATATTTTTCAAATATCATATAAAAACATTTGGTCTTCGATCAAATGTTCACTATTTTGTAAGCTTAAAGAGGTAGTGTAATGGAAATGTTCCTTCATTTATTCAGAAAGAAAATTTTAATCCAACAAACAAAAAAAAAAAAAATGATTATGAAAATCGATCCAGAAATCTTCGAGATATTCAAGATCGAAATTTGCCCATTTGCACCTGTTTGAAAAACAATCAACGCAACTTCCGGTTTGGCTTCGAAGCATTGTGACGTCATATGAGCAACATTAAAGGCAGTGAGAGCGACCACCTGGCGGTACCGCGAATGAAGAAATAGCTTTTTATGTTCGTTTTAGTATATTATTGATACTTTTCTTATATATGATACTTAATGCATTTTGACTAATTTTCAGTCGAATTTCACGTTCGTTTTTCAACGAATTTTCCATAAATTCTGTTGTTAGTGCTTAACAAAAAATTGACGTAAATATCAAGTTCCGCTGGCGATAATAATGCATGTAACATTAAATACAAATCAAATAGACCATGGAAAATTATACCATTATTATGGAATCTGCAAATTTTTATCTACGATCATACGGAATTTAATTAAATTTGGTTAAATAACGAAACTGTGACAATCAACTAAAAATATGTCAAAATGCATGAAATATATTCAAAAATTTATACAATACCAGGAAATCTGATTTTACAATTAATTGCAATTTGCAAACGTAAAGAATTGATTTCGACAATGTCAAAGGCCAAATACACGTAACTTTTCAGGGTTTTTTAACCACAAACATATATGTACAAGAAAATTTACCACGTTTTCTCTGCATAAAATGTTAACTAAAGCTAGGTACATTTGTAAGTTGTTACTGAGAAGACATGAACGTGCCTCAGACTTTGACATATCTCAGCTTTAATTTCCAATATCGCAAGATTTTACAGCAATCAACTTAAAGTTTTAAAGATTTCTTTATAGCGACACATTGCATATCATATGCTTCGGTTTTTCGTCTGGAGCACAGATTCAGTAACCAATGGAACACGCCTCGTCAATCAGTAGGTAATTATGATTGACTGACACGTGAACATCGAGGCTTGTAGCCAATGCTATGGCAGGGGCGGGGCCTCTAGATCTACGGCGACCTCCGGCAAAAAAACAATATACATGTACTTCGGTACAAGATTTATTACATAAAAATGCATGTGTTCGTGTCAAATGTCTTTTAATCATGTTGTTAAAGACTTACAGCGATACGATGACCAATATGTTGCAAATATTCCAGTTGTGAATATAAGAAAAATAAATTACAGTCAATTTATTAAAGATGCTCCTCCGCCAACAGTGTATAAACGATACTCACCATTTGAACTATAATTGGTGTTAATCGCGCATACGTATATACATGTATCTAATTAACACAAATAATAAATTAATTGATTTTGGTGCATACGTAATCAGTACTTCATTGTATATAGCTATATAGGACATAGTGCCACAGATTTTTTCGGGATGCAATTATTTTTTTATATCTTTATCTTTCAATGGTGGTAATGATGTAAAGTAAGTAACTTTTGTAATACTAAGTCGTCTGCTCTTGTTTTTGATAGAGAAAAAAATACCACTTGTCAGCGGTGGAGCATGTTCTAAAATGCTGAAATCAAGAAATTGAAGCATATTTTATTCTCTTACCGATTAACTAGTACTTGAGATCGGGATTAAGTCGAAATTTTGTAAGTTACTACACACTTCAAAAGTCTGTCGACAGCATAATTTACATTCCATGTATCTTTTACCATTAATCACTGACAGCTACTTTTAAGGATTTTATTTGCCGTAAACTAATTATTGTATGATATGAAAGATAACTGCAGAGCTTATAATTAACCGACTTGAAAGAAAATCGATAACATGCATTAAGGTTGTTAATGAATATTTATATGTATAAATATATCGTAAATTGACACATTCGGAAGTCTGAACTACAATGTACACATTATTATTGTACCACAAAACAAGTGTGTTTATGACATTAGATTTAGATCTACATCGTTGGTTAGAATTTTAAAAGAAAAGAGAAATATTCTTGTACATGTATTTACACGTATATGTGATAACTCAAAATAAACAAGTGCCGAAAATTATAATCAATCTTAATTTTTACAATTTATGTTCGTATTCTGTAAATAATTATGAAAGGGGTAGAATCTACGTACTGCAGTATTTCATAATAAGGATTTATAATTGAGGCATTAAAGATTAGGCTAATGATGTATCTTTATATCATTATACCGACAAAGATACCGACAAGTGCCGAGATATTGGAAAAATGTCGAGGTGAAAAAAACCCAAGTGCCGAGGTCTCCAAGTGCGAGATGTCCTGATACCGCTGCAGCCTGCTGCAAGAGACCGCTGCAACAATGCACCGTCATCCTTTGTGCCGAAAACTTGCCATTTTTATCACATTTACAGGAAAAAAAACTTAAGCTTAGGCATGCAAAAAAACTGTATACGTACGTAAAAAGATGAATTCAAATAAAAAGAGGCGATGAGTTATAATGTAATGTTTTCAAATAGATACGCATCGAGCACGAAGCCATCGTGTTGTCACAACACAGACGTAATCTGTTGCTCACAGTACGTCACTTCCGGTAAAAAGGGGAATTCCCTAAAATTGAAAATTCTAATGTTATGTTTTGAACAGAGATTACTTTTACGCCTTTTATATGTGAAATGACGAACCGGAAAAATTTTTGCTTCGTGTTATTGTATTTTTTATGGTTAATCAATGATTTTATTTAAGGTTTGCTTCCACATTACACTACCTCTTTAAAGTTTGTAACTCACAACCCTACCCCCATTTCATCCAGGGCTAAGATTGGTCATAATTGACAATTTTTTAAAAATCATGCCACAAAAAAACATTCTACATCAATTCATATGTTTTTGTCATATTCTATCTGGTTCATGTCTGTTTATTTTTATGATTTTCTCCAAATTTTTTTTTAAAGGGACAATTCACTCTGGCTAATTCTTTTACATAACAAGAAGCAAAATATGGCATAAATGTATTGTTCTACGTTTCTTATGAAACATATAATATAAAATATTGACAAATTCCACGTCATTGTTTAATATTTTAATTAGTATCGTTGAAATATCAAATCGTTGATCAATACGATTAAGCAGGTACAATATGGACGCTGTACCTATACCCGAGCCAAAGTCACGCACGTTTAACAAATAAACTACATAACCACTGCGAAGGTGATAAAATAATTTTTAGGCAAGACAATTCACCTAATAAGGTAATTATATAAACACACCACTGTCAGAGCGATTTGAGCAGTTTTAGACAAAAGTTGCATTACTCTACGAGCAAGGGACAGGGTGCGGCATACAAGAAGTTCGACCACAATGTGTAATGGCGGACAGCGAGCGAGTTTGAACATCTACACACATGTCACAACCATGGGCTTTTCAGGCATATCACAGTAAAACCGACTGATCTAATTTCCATTAGAACTGGGGTTTTTTCCCGATATATGTACACATTATAATGTTCTCTTAGACTGAATTGTCCCTTTAAGAAAATCCGTAGTTTTTTTTTTTTTATAATTCCGGAATTTCAGTCCGGACGGGTCCCATCTTATCATTTATTGCGACGAACGTTACTTCCTGTGTTTGAAAGTCCATTCCCATTTACGATAGGGACCGCAAAAACCTCAGAGATAGCATGTTATATTCACTTCATTGCTTTTATTTGATTTATTTAATGATTTCAAACATTCAGTATTATATGTAGACAATTTTTACCTATTGAAAAAATATCCAAGTGGAATGTCGTAGCGTATCGGAAACCATTCTGGAATTCAAAACTAGACTGGTTCCCGCCTCAGTTACCTCCCTTGCGTACGCTTCACTGAGGACCGGTAGCGAGTAGCCATCTTGAGTGAGAATTCCAACTCCAGAGTAGTGCGCATCATTTCTGCGCATGATATGTCATCATGGAGACGGCTACTTCCGTTAAGAGAAAATAACGTCATTAACGTCGTTCCTATGAACACACTAAACTCTGTTAGCACGAAATGATTTCAAAACTTAAGATCTTATTTAATTTTGTTTATATATCGTTCAAATAAATTATTTATTCTTTACGTTAAGATCCGTCGCTTCGTGCGTAAAGGGGTTTCCCACGTCTAAAAAAGTGATACCAGCGAACCGGATATGTAGATTGACCAATCAAAAAAATCACCATGGTTACCCGCTACCGGTCCCTAGTGAGCGGAGCGCAGCCTGGCGGAGAGTAGAGAACTAAGGGAAGGGAACCAGTCTAATTCAAAACAACCTCGACAGCTTCCGGTTTAGCGTCATATGAATTGGCGCGGTTTTCAAAAGTATGGACCTACCTTAATACCTTGATACAGAAAATAGATGTTGAAATCGAGTTACCTCCCGTTGTATAACATGTGAAAGTTGCATAAACCAAAATACAATAATGTTGTGAAAACGGTTTATGACGAGAATACACTCAGATTTATAAATTGTATATTCATAACATAACATAACATATGTTCAAGATAACCCTAATAATTCAATCTACTATATAAAATCTGGTCAAAATATTCAGGGACCCGTTTTCCATGAAATATTTACGCTGTTGTGTCAACCTATTAGAACCGATGTTTCAAGCGACAAACAACGTATTTTTTCGTACATTTTGTAAGCCAATGAAAATGCCCGTTTCCAGCAAGATTGAATTATTGTAACAAATCATTGAACGTCACTTTATTATTATAAGACAATGGTACCAATGACTTAGTTACGTAATTATGCTTACTTAGTGCATCGCATTGGATTATACAGCGGTCATGGTCATCGAACACCTCATTATTCCGTTCTTTTTATGCATTGTCACATGTTCCGTGTAAATTGGAAGATAAGGGACTGGAGGACTAGGATTAGGACACGATAATGCATATGACCAATCCATTTGTGTTACATTTATCCGCAGCATACGTTAATTTCACTAAAATGTTTATGAAGATTTTAAGCAGATATAAAGTTAATATACTATTGTCGTCTAGCTTTATTAATTTATTTTCTTTCTGGTAAAATGAACAAACAACAAGAAAACATGAAAAAGTGATGTTCAGACGGTAATAACATAAACTTGAAATAGACAGTTGTTTTCACAAACATAGACGTAAACGTTAGTTAATGGTATAGGCGGCATGGCGACACATTTGTAAATAGACAGCGAGCTAATTAAGGTAATAACCGGATCCACACTCAGTAAATAATTAATGGAATTAACTCATGCTGTTCTAAAATAAATCATCATCATCATCATCATCATCAATTTATTTCAATAGAGTGATAACCAGTCAACCAGTTATTTTTTCTTGATAAATACGGTATATGTATAAAACAAGCTACAAGTTACATCCTCAATCCTTAATGCACAGGTATTAAACATATGCTAGATGTGTATATCCATCAGTTTTCATTTTGAGATCCTGTCATTATTCGATATAAGACAAATGTATAGTTTTTCAGAAATGAGAGACAGTGAACATAATAATTTCACGTCATTATCCCAGATTATGTTAAGAAAATGGTCCCGAACTAACAACAATGAAGCAAACAATCTAAGTATTTTTTAAATTATAAATGAACAAACATCTATTAATAAAAACTCGATATGAAAATTGCTTGTATAAAATAATATTTATTTACCTTTTAGGTTTTAAAGGGCATTATATCTTATAATCGCAACGCATGTAATAATAGATTAAGTATTTTCTGATGGATCTAGCTTCCAAACGTATTCACATTTATAAATCAATATGAATTACAGAAAATAAAACATATACATTATATTATATTTCAGAGAAATCAATATAAAAGCAAAGATTCATCAAATAACAAGTTTGTCAAAGGTTGGAATGCCAAGTCACTTCGAATTACGTAGTTGCATACCATCGAAGAACGCCTGAAGGAAAAACGTAGTACATATTTTTTGAATTTTGTAAAATTGTGACAAGCTTTTTTTTTCTATGATTTGGAAAATGTAATCAAAATGTTAATATACTAATCATATTTCAATTTCGAACAACCGGTCTCAGAATAAGTTGTTAAGTGGTTTCAACAGATCCAACTTTACCTTCATCATTACCACCTATCCAGTTGGGAAATTTGAACAACTGACGGGATTATCCATGTCTATAGCAACACTTATTGCATCATTGATTAATATTTTACTTTTTAAACAAAATTAGCATATACCAATTTCTTTGTTATAACAACCTAAAAATTTCGTACAACATTGTGTATGAAAGCTTCACATACTGCGTTTCTACAACGAATTTGTAAATGTATGTTTTGCAAAAAAAGTCATTTCGGAATTTTCCCTACCTTTCTTGTGATTGATGGTGTTATACTGTTAGTATTTATTTACGTTAATTTCACATGGAAAAAATCATATGAAATTCACGTAATAACGTATTGGCAGTGTAGATTATTTTTACATTTCACTTTTTCAAATGTGTTTTTTTATACTCTGACATGGCCAACCAAATCACCTGTTACCTATAATTATCAATGTTGTTTGGAATTCATATTGGGCTCAAATTGTCACCAGCTACTTCTAAGGAAGTGTGTGTGTGTGTGTTCCTTCCATTCGCTCGCAAAAATTGCAAACTATATTCAGCAAATGAGAGACAAGGAAAAAAGACCACATTCAAAGCCAATCCATCACCATAATCTATACCTTAACACTAGCAGTCACTATGTTTGGTTTCTCTTACTTCCAAGAACGTTCCAGTGAATTGATACTGATCTGTTATTGAAGGCCCGTCTGTATCGGGTAGAAGATTTTATACAACCTTGAAAGAGATAGCCCTGATACGTCTACACTGGTCACATATACATACAATAACTCTGTACTCTCTATCGCCAATATTCGCTTGCGTGTTGTGTCTCATTTGTCTAGCGGGCACTGTGGTCGTGTGGAAAACAGATTAGATGACACTTGACGAAGATAAACCTCCACTTTTCCTTATCGGGGACCACTTCCGACATCGTTATAGAAAACGGTAGACACACGTTTACATCATACAGACATACAATAAACCGATGGCTTTAAATCGGTCGATTCATATCTTCAGTCATATCGTGAGTCTAAGTTATCTCGCAGCATATTTGCATGATTATTGTAAGAAAAAGTCTATCTTTCTGAGAAAGTTTGGGCTCTGTTTTTAATTTTACATTTTATCAATAACGGTTATCGGTATATTCATGTTTGAAATATATTTAGACACAGAAAATAGATCTCAGGATATTTGATCATGGTCACAAGATACAGATATGTTTCTGATGGCATTAATACAAAAGAATCTTGATTTAAATTAGAGCTCGTTACAATTTCTTAAAACGGGAAGATAGCTACTGTCTACACAAAGCCATAACCGTGATGGAGGTTTTCTAACGCTCTATCACCCACCATCAAGAGCGGAGGCCATTTACGGACTACCTCCTCTATCCCCGGATCCTATTTTATCATCGGTAAATGAAACATTGAAGCATACCACCAAAGAGATTCAGTAGTGGATTCCACTCAGTAAAATAACTGATAACGTGTGAATCGACGAACATAGATGCCTTCAATTCAAACTCTAGAATAAAACCATCTTAAATAGAAAAAAAAACATTGTTCATTTAATATTTTACTAGAAGTTGACTTATTAACAGCCAGGGTTATTTAAGGACGTCCTCTCGTGTCTTCCGTGTGTAAAGTGCGAGCTTTTCGGAGACTGCGGTATATTCGTGTTGTGTCTTCTTGTATATTGGAACTCTTGCCCTTTTTATGAAGCTACATCATTGAAGTGTGCCGCCATAGACACATTGCAACACAGCCCACCCGGTCACATTATACTGACAATGGGCGAACTAGTCGTCCCACGCCTTTAATGCTGAGCGCTAAGCAGGAGGAGAAACTAATATAACTTAGGGTAGGGCGCTAGAATTTTATCTACTACCCCTATTGCATTAAGGATATCATTTTTCTCTTCTTCATAACTTACTTCCTAACTTCTCCCTTGACATTGCCTCACTTGTGTCCTTCGTTTGAGCCCTCGCCCCAAGTTAGGCTCTGGGATCTATTTCACGGTCGAGATATACCATAGTCAACGCTTTTGTAGCATAAGAGAAAGTATTTTGAGTGACGGTCAAGTTTTTGCAACATAATCTCGGCCGTTTATATGTAAATTGTGATCGTGGGCTTAAAAAGCTAAAACGGTTCTACCATAATTCTAGTTATGATAATAAGACTAAAACTATTTCGTTGTCCGATTTGTATGTGAATATCGTAAATGGCTTTTAGTCAAATTGATTGTGCATGCTATAAATTGGAAGCCTTAACATAAACCAGCACGCTGGCTATAAACACTGATATAATCAATTGAAATTAAGTGTAATTGCTGAATTAAGTACGAAAATAAAGCAATATCGTTTTATATCTTTAAAACAGCAACGAATGATTTTCGTGTATAACCATTGGAAGAATGTCGGACAGAATTACTCAGATACCACAATAACACAGTTAATTTCATTGATTTATTATTTCGTCGTTGAATATTCAATTAGTCTTTCTTTCTTTTAAATTCATCAATCTGTTATGTAATATACACATACACGTACAGGGCGCCTTTGGAACAGTGACTTAAATGGTCAATATGTTCGTGTCAGCAGGAACGTGGTCATTTGATTCAATAAAAGCTGTACCCTGCCAAAGAAATTCTGTTTCCTTAGACATCCTGGGACCAAGACAATTGACTATTGATCAAATGTAAACTATGATACATGACGAAATATAAAAGAGATTGCGTTTAACAATTTGCCAGATAGATATATATTTGTAAAGTACTAATTCACAAACATTAACGAATTGAAAGGAATTGCTAGGGTAGTTACCATGATGCCTTCCTGGCACCAGTTCCATATATAGCGGTAGAAAATACGGGAATATTTATGCTTGCTTTATCATTTTAAAACTTTCTTTTATTTTCTTACGTTTTTGTATAAAATTATTGTGAGAAAACATATTGCAAAAAAGATATTATAACTTCCGGAGTAAGTATTAGATATATCTTTGCCATTTTCCTTTTATTCTTCAATGTATTTGCCTAACATTTTTAGAGAAAACTTACGTTCTGAGAATTAATGTTTATTGTTTATCTATTATTTCTGGATTACTGGAAAATGTTACATTTGGTAATTTAATACTCTCTGCTGAGAGTTTTATCGACTATAAGATGTCTTTCGTCGATGTAAAATGTTGTAATTAGATATGTTAATTCATATTGTCCAAATCAGCTCCCATTTATGTGGTATTATCGAAATTTTCTGTCCTTGAAGGAAGATTAAAATAGTGTATCTGGTCAGCAAAAATGAAACATCAGGTCTGGTTTTCAGTCAGTATTTTGCACTATGATGACCCGATTCAATGTGACGGCATTTTCATTACCATGGAAATCTTGTTATGCAAAGCAAGGCAACACATCACAAGCACATGCCTATATCAAACTTAGGTGCGATAGTTAAAAAAGTAGTCTATCATCAGAACTGTTTTCACACCCAAATAATTTCAGTCTTGAAAAAGAAATAACTGGGAGATCGAGTTAGTAAAAACAGATAATTCGAACAGAAATAACGGAAGTACCATATGTTTCATGTCGAAAGACATTGCTAATTGAAATGAAAAGTAGCAGACGAGAAAGAGATTAATGACAAAAACACATTTATCAACGCCTTTCGGACGAAGTAACACGTCTACTGAATCGATGGTAATATAATAATCGCAAGCTTCACAAGCTATTTCATCGTATCATTACGATCCATTGACAGTATTAGTATGTCATTGGCTTCGTCAGATCAACTCATACCACTGTAAAGACACAGCATTGTCAATATCTGCTAAACCTCCTCAATCATCGCCAGCCACAACCACCTATAAATAGCCTGATTGATGGAATATCATAGGCCTGCTATAGTCCTTGTGATAAGGTTTGTTCAATAGAACAGCTCATACATTGTGGTGTTCAATTAAGTAATAACGTACACGTTAAACGATATCACTATCCTGTTGATAAAATGCAAAATTATTGGTACATATGTATTTGGTGTCAATCAATGTCAAAGTTAGAAAATGTTTTGTCCAATTTACTTGCTTTGGTTTGGATAGAGTCGTCCTTTTTGTTCAAGTTTTATTTATGGATGTTGGTATTAAATGTAACAGGATTTTCTGGTATTAGACAAACATCGGTTTACCATAATTATTTGATAACGGGGCAACATTATATTTAGTATTTTACCCCCAAAGGAAAGTTTGTGATAAACTCGTACAGTGAAATCTGACTTCACGGACACCTGATTTTATTGACATCCTGTAGTATCCGACCACATGTGCCAGAGCGGAGACATCTCTAACACTAACTAAGTACATTTATATGTATATGTACCCTGTTTCTATCGACAAATGTCTACTTCGGATATATATTGCTTTTTTCTTACACGGACTTTATAGATATCACAATTTGCAAAGAAAACATTTACATTTGTATATTTTGGTCAGTTATTACCGACTCCATCCTCGGAAACCCAGTGTCTAAACTCCACTACCTCCTTTTATACCCTGGGTAACTAGACAAGGGAATCGGCGTTTTATTTCTTAATATATCGACCGGTCATAACACATGTGCTGCTTTGGAGCTCTTTTTGTTACTACATGTATTATAACAAAGGACTCTCCGACAAAACAACATGTCGGCCTTCACTGACACCGCCGAGACGCTGCCGTGTAGTTTGTGTGCTGTAAGGATGTTACACAAGAAAAGAAGTTTGTTTTCGAAAGTTGGTCAGGTCACCTATGCAGAAATATTTATTTTAATGACACTTATAGTGTCGAACAAAAACAAAAAGCATGTAACAACAGAAACTACATGAAATGACGAAAGTCACCGCATTAAAACAGCAAAAATGAGTTACTCGCGCAAAAATATACGTCATCCCGAAAGCAAAAAAGGGCACTTCATTAATGCCGAAAATTCAAGTCAACACAAACAGTTACAAGTGAAGAATTTGATGTTAAGGTCAGTAAATCAATTCTTCTAAAACCTTTATCTGTTTATAAGAATGTAACCATACACGATGCATAATGTCTTCTTTTAACAACAATATGGGATATACCACAGAACAGTCAAAACAATATAGCGGTAGATATATCTGAATACCTCTGTAATTGTGCTGATCCAAAGTTCATGACATCCCACTTAGACTTGCGCTCACGTTACACTCGCTCAACCTTTTATACTTCTTTTATACCTAGACTCAATTGAAATCTAAAGTTTTGAAGAGAATGGGAAATATCCCTACCAAACTCCTAATTGACATGAGTGTGGGCACCTTATTGGACATATCTATGGCACCTTATAATTCGGATTTGGTCACACTAGTCATTGACATAATCACTTAACAACATTATTATTAGTGTATTTGTGTTGACTGGTTATTTACCATAAGGACACAGAACATATAAACACTCATATGTTATGTCAACTATACAATTATAAGGGAACATGAGCACTGCAATGGTTGCCCAAAATGGCTTTAGCGTCATGATCATGACTTAAATAGTAAGGGTCACAATGATCGGCCGATATCCGGGTATAGGGGGTAGTTGGGAGTACACCGCTGGTTTTGGCCATTTCCCCGACATTTGACAATACCGGTAAAAAAATCTTGTCACACTTCCTTTGCATAAAAAGGAGGCCATATGGTAATCTAATTTTAACTTTGAGTTAAAACTCTTCGGGCACCTCCCCGATGATGCTTGAGAGCCCCGGCCACCGGCTGGCCATGTTCGGTGTCCGGCCGGAAACCGGGCTAAAATGGCTCAAAATCATGCCGAGAGTACATCCTAAGCCTAATCGGAAGGGGTTGTGACCGAAACATAATAACCATTGAAAAACACTATGGTCTTCGTCTTCAACAAGTAGTATTACATCAAACAGAGATTAATGCTTTGCTCACAATGATCGGCCGGTATCCAGGGATAGGGGGTAATCGGAAGTACACCGATGGTTTGTCATTTTTCCTGACATCGGACAACAACGGTCAAAAAATTGTCACACACCATTTACATAAAAAGGAGGCTGTACGGTAATCGTAGGTAAACGGAAAAAACAGTATTCTAAGATCCCTATACTTTGTGTTTTTACTTCCTTTGTTGAGAACTGATGATTACCATAAAAAGCAGTTGTTCTCGTCATGATAAGGCTTTGAGTAATTTTATCGTTAAGTGGCAATCGCCTTGCCGACACATTCTAAATAGTCCATCGAATGATGAATCGTATGAGTATATTGAGATTTATAGTGGAGGCGTCGTTAAAAGACGATCTCAAATATCTGGGTTGTATTCGTGGTGGCTATCAAGGTTACAGTAAATAGCCAATTTTCCACTCCAAGTACCATTTACCAAAAGGCATTAAAAGGCTTCCCTTTGGATAATGTATGGCGAGCTAGTGCGTACCTCTCTGAAGAAGGAAGCGCTGCAACACAGAGACAGACACGTTTATAAGTAGCAATGTTAGTATACTCTTCTGTTTTCAAAACATGGATCATGGAAGACGAAATAAATAATAATGGAACCTCGTTTACATGATTCTCTTGACAACACATGTCGAACACTTATGTATGTTAGTCCAATGGATCAGTGTGCTATCTCAGTCTTAGAAAAGTTGTTCGCCTCTGATATTTGATGTCAAAAATGAAAACTTTTCCTTTTGCTAGCATTTTATATTTATTGCCATCCGAACCTTATAAAAAATTTAATACAGCATCTGATAAATTAAGCAGTTGAAACATACTACACTATACAGGTTATACCATATTATAGAGATCTAATATACACGTGGAATTTACATACCAATTTTCACGTGACTTCCATATTGAAAGATATTCACGTGAATTTTACGTGGATAACAAATCGCGATTTTGTCCTGAAACGGAAACAATAAAGGAACCAAACACATCAGTATTATGCTAAACCACACAAATGACTCTCTTATCATGTGACCAATACAGTTTTGCGACGACATTGTCTCACGAAATCACGAACATTCCCTATCCACGGTAATTACTTACTACATCCTAACGTCTATATAGGTTCTATGGCCTAATGTAGATTTATTAGAGCTTGTTTTGGCGCTCTAAGTTGCCATTTACATATTAATGCTCCCAGGGTCACCAATGCTTTACGTTGATCTGCCCTGATCTTACGAGAATAGTGCCTCCCATAAAGGAGTACTCTAAGGTTAATGAAACATGTATCACCGACACAATATAATCAATGACGGGAGCCGGAATTAATGGGTCGTGTCAGCGGGATCTTCGTCATCTTAAACGAATCTACATCAATGAAGCGGACCCTTAGAACTAAAGAAATTTCACTTGATTGTTAAATTGCCTTATATGATGTCATAAACTGGATATTGCCTTGAACGGAAATGGGTGTTATCACATGATAACCTTGTATTATAGGTATTTGTTTGAACACGACACTAGTGTTTCATAAAAGCACTGAATTCGGGATGTGGTGAGGATGTAATGGGTTCGTTTCATCTGTGGCAAGATTTGTACTCCTTGCGAATGTAGGATGAGAGTCCACTTGCAAGTGAACTAGGTAAGAATGCTGAATCCAGAGTTCCATCCACGACAGTCATCTATACGTTTATCATGTATAGGGAATAAAACAAAAGAATGAAATAGAAAAAAAATGTATCTTATAAAGCTGCTGCTAATTTATAATGCTAAATAGGAAAGTAAAGCAATTGATATTGATAAAAAATTATATGGATGGGTAGGATGATTACGTCATTTAACAAAGTTCAATTTCAATACTAATTTGATTATGTTGTCTTTGATTGCAGTATGCTTAAAGTACCAAACAAGATGCAGGTTCTGATAAGATATTTGTTCATTCGCCTCATTTTCTTAGTAATTGAATATTTCCATAGCGAATCGAATTGTTAATCAACCATTCATTTATCTGGATTTAACGAATCCTATTACCAGCTTTGAAAAGTTTTATATTTTTATTTAGTTGCTTGTGAACAGAATATAAAGCAAATTACTGCTATGACAAATTGAATTTCCAGATTCGCTAGAATTCTGAATAAATAATGATAACTATATGTTTGTTATTGTATTGCTTATATGTTGGTTGCCATAATATGGTTGTCTATCATTAAAAACTCAGCTAATAACTAATGAAAAAAATACCTTCAGCAGAATAATGCATAATGTGAGATATAGTGCTATCCACTCAGATACTTAAAGCATTTTTTCTCTAGAAAACATACTTCCATTGATTTTGACGGAGTCAACAAGAATTGAGATTCCATCTACTCATGGAAAAAGGAACACGAATATAATCTCGCACATTGCTTTAATGCATACGTCAACAATATTTTACTTTACTGAACAAGTATTAAAACAACTATATATCAAGTTCTGTAATCAAACAGAAAATTACTGAATCAAAATTCGTACTGACGTAAACGTTGGTTTCTTTCAGCTATCAGTTTACATTCGCATGTTGCGTTTACGCTCAAAAGGATGTTTCGAAAGATATGAGAGCAATCCTGCTAAAGTAGAAACGGCTTTGCACTACCGAGAATTTGGTGAGGATATGGTATCGTAAAAATTCCTGATATATAACCAATACGTTTTTGTCAATAATATTACTGATGTTATGAAGACCACCGCCGCGAGGCCCTCACGAACTCCATCAAATCCCACACAGAATTATTTAATCGAAGGATGTTCTAAGTGGTCAATTTTCTTATCTGAAAACAGCGCTCTATGTTCAATGCACTATCAACCCTGCTGTTTTATTTGAAATTTTGATCCTTGATAAACGAGAAACTGATGCAAGGCGCGAGATTAAATTTGATATTGAAGACATTATTGCATAAAATTGCAGTAAGCTACTCTTGATATTAATGTATTAGACTTGTTGGTATTGATCTGGTGATAATGAGCACAATAAACGTTTAATAGGATAATCACAAATTTGGCAGATTTCTCTGCAGCGATATATTGCACGTGATTTTATTGTCCTATACTTTGAGAATACCACAGTTTAAATGGCGCTTTTTCTTAAACACACAAACTGAAAATATTGTTCCCAATGGCACAAACATCACTGACTTCCTATAATTCTAATGTCTGTTTGAAGAATCGCGTGGTCATTTCAATAAATGAGTTTCCAAGTTGACCAGTTGACCATTCAAACAGAATATATGCTTAAGTAGATGGAACATCAAATGTTGTATCTATCAATCATATTGTCTTAAAATTGTTTAACATTTAATTCCAATTTAGGTAGTAATAAATTATCGCACATCATGCATTTGTATCATTGGCAAAGATAACGTGATGTAATTAAAATCACTGATACATCGACGCTATTTGTTTTAATTGATGATAGATTAAAATTGGTCAAACGATTACTACACAAACTTTAACTTATTCACGCTGTCAGACGATTTTTGATATGTTAAATCTAGTATCGACGTGATTTGGACACAGACACCGACAATTTTCATTAAAGAATTACCCACGGGAAATATCGTGTCAGATTTTGTTTTTCTTTATAGACTTATGACAACAATACAATCGGTACAGCATGGTCTCCCTTGTCGATGTTTTACACGCGGTTAATCGATAGTACATAACAGATCAAAATAGAGATATTATGACAAAAAGGATTCATCGAGAAGTAAAAGAATAGTAATATACGCATTGAAACTTTAAAACAAAGATTGGTATGGATCTATTCAATTGCAGATAAAGGGATCAGGGGACTCGGTGAATGCATATGAGATATTGTCGTGTCTGAAACTCTTGTTTTTATTATTTCAGGATCTCACAGGTCCTCTATTGTACACATGTACTTTGTAATCACCGTTTTCCTATTATAATGAATTAAAGCTACAACTCGTATATTTTAGACGAACCATGTAGATACGAAAATCTGTTTTATAGCTGATGTATGCCTCTCATTTTTTCTTTTTTTTTGTGTATTTTTTTTTTAGTTTTATTTCGCTTACCGTTCTATAAATGTACTGTATAACATAAACTATTCGTTGATTCCGTGGTTGCTGTGAATCTATGAATATAAAAACAACGTACATCTGTGTAGATGTTTTTCTCGGCTTACCACGAGTATTTATACACATGGAATACTTTTAAACCTTTTAACCACGAAAATTGGTAACCACAAATATTTTATGTTATACAGTATGCTTAAGGTGCACTTTCTCTGTCCGAAATCGTAACTTTGTTTGTTTGTTTGTTTGATTAATTAACGTCCTATTAACAGCCAAGGTCATGAAAGGACGGCCTCCCATGTATGCTGTGTGTTGCGTGTATGTTGTGCGAGGTGCGTGTTTTCGGAGACTGCGGTATATCCATGTAGTGTCTTCTTGTATAGTGGAACTGTTGCCCATTTTATAGTGCTATATCACTGAAGCATGCCGCCGAAGACACCAAGCAACACACCCCACCCGGTCACATTATACTGACAACGGGTGAACCAGTCGTCCCACTCCCTGTATGCTGAGCGCTAAGCAGGAGCAGAAACTACCACTTTACTAGACTTTGGTGTGTCTCGGCCATGGGACAGAACACAGAGCCTTTCTCACAGGTCGAACGTCGTAACTGATACGTATTATATATGTGTAGATATTGCATCTGCAGGAATCTCTGATGTATGTGGGTTTTTTTTTTTTTTTTAATTTTAAGGACTTTTTAGTCCTTGCTAACTTTCATTGTTGCATCATTTCAGCATACGACAAATGACATAGACATATAGCATTGTAATTATATGCATCGTTTTATAACAATTTCAGCTGCACTCCGTTGTTCTATATGAAATATGTGTTGCATAGTAGGAAGTTCAAAACATGACAATATGACCTGGTCTAAGAGTGCAGCTGCTTAAATATCTTTTCAGTTTGACAAGGAACAGATGAACTCCCTTTTGATTCTGCATACAACATAAAACGAACATGCGTGGTAGAATATATTTCGTTTAAGTCCCTTGACGTGCGATGAAATAGAGAGTTAAAAGAGTATGGTATAATTAATTTAGTTTTATATTGATTTAAGCCCACGTCACAATACATTAGTGGTCCTTTTTGATGTTCTCTGCCCTCTTTTCGCCGCAAACAATTTTGATTTCAGTAAGCACCGGAATGATCCTTCTTTTCCATAAAATAACGGCAAACAGGTTTTTTTAAGAACAAAAGGTCGGAGTGCAATAGTTATACTTTTCATAAGCCTATAGGTCAACGTCAACATGTTTCAGAAAGATGAAACAACAACAAGTACTTAAAAACTGAAAACGGTAGTAAGATACACAGTCGAGAAAGTAGAAGAAACATGCTGTAGATAGTGACGGAGGATTTGAAGGGGCCGAACCAGTACTATACCATCTCCCCCACCTTTCACGGATCGTTTCCATATCTCAAGCTTATAGTGAGAAGTCTTTGTAACAATATAAATTCTGGTCTGACATCAAATTGGGTCACTCTTCATGTATTTGTGCATTTAGTGGTTTAAATATTTATTAACATATTCGGCATGTTTAGTTTTTTTTGTTCACTCTGACTCAGATTTCGAACCAATTCGAGTGGGGTGTGCTGTTCAGTGTCTTCGTGGCATGCTTGGGTGGGATAACACTACAAACACAGCACGAATTCCACTATCACAAGAAGACATAACACTAATGTACCACAGCCTTCAGCAACATACAGACATCCATACACGCTAAGCTGTTAAAAGGACGCTGAACCTAATCAAGCAACTAATCGAACAAGATGCTATGTGAAAGTGCTGTAACCGAAATGAAATGTTGATCAGTTGATGACTGATTAGGTATAAAACTAATTGACTGTTATTCATACGAAACAAATATATTCTGATGACATTGTCATGCTGAAAGTGAAGATTCGTAACTTATTTCACCGTCACCAGTTCCTTATAAATGATTTTGGTTTTTTAACGTGATAATCTATTTCAAATTAATTTCGAACATCTTCCATCAGTCACTGGAACTAAACTTCCGCGACAACACGTGCGTTCAGTGGAAATACATGCTCTTGCTATTCTGATCTTATCCAATTGAATATTTTGAAAGTATTAGATTTACATATTAACTGAAATAGCGGTGGATTGATGGTATAAAAACCGTCATACTACATGTGCGAAACATGCAATTTTCACGCTAAAATTTATAGGGGTACTTAACACTTTTTAACGACGAAAATGCAATGCAGCAATTAAGGAAACCATAACGACGGGTTTGAATTGAATAAAGTGCCATCCCGTAACCATTTAATTATACTTATTAAATTTTGCGGTAATAGTCACGTAATCGATTTCATCACAATTTGAGCAAGTTGACAGGATGCCATTAGAATCTTAATACGGAGGCAATCCTGTATTTATTGTAATATGATTCATAACCTTGTTGCACCAGAAGAGTACACAAAATTGCCGAAATTCGTTTTGGTATCCCATTCAGATTAAGAGAAATTTTGGAAGCTACACTGTATACTCCTGTTTTTTTCCCACTTTGAATTCATAGCAATAAATCAAATATTTTCTCATCAAATAATACGTTTTTATATTGCTTTTAAATGTCAGATAAGAGTTGTCTTCCTTTACAACAATGATATTATGTCGAAAGTATATGAAAATATCTTTCATTATAAATTTTTACCTTTATTGAAAATACAGACATCAAACATTTATCCCATACTTGAATCCGCGGTTCCTCGGAAAAGACAACTATGTCGTTCATCGGGGTGGGAAAACAAGAGGACCAGATGATCGTATCGTTCACCTGGTTTGTAATGACAAGTAAAGTTCTGAATACAAGTTTATTGATCTTTCTCTGAAGGAATTTAAATATTTAGCTCTAATTTCACTATTAGGCCTCATTCATTCTGCTCCAGGAAGTCAGAGCCTGCAGAGCCAAAATTTATACAAACTCTCTTCCCCTTCCTAGAGGATGTTTGTGGCCAAATTAGGTTACAATCCATGCAGAGCTCTATGACTGGTAGCGATTTAAATGATTTACCTCTATTTCCCTTATTGGGCCCCGCCACTCCTGCCCCCCGGGGCTCAGTATCAAAATTTATACAAACTCTGTCCCCCTTCCCCAGTGGATGTTTCTAGCCAAATTGTTTACAATCCATGTAGAGCTCTATGACCAGTAGCGATTTAAAGGAACTATTGACGGACGGACGACGCGCCATGACATAAGCTCGACGGCCCTTTGGGCCAGGTGAGCTACAACACAGATCGCGAGCGCTAGATTATGATGTGAAATAATTTACACAAGGTTTGTCGATAGTCAAAATCATTCACGTAAAATCCTTCAAGTCAGTTTCTATTAATCATGGTTTTATTCCACACTTGAGGAGTTACTGCAAAGTCAAGATTAACAATGAGATAAAACTATCTCGATGGTAGGTTTATATCTGTAGTCAGCACAAACAGGTCATAGGTCATGACATATATGTTGTGACGTAGCACTTCTTGTGTGGTACGTCACTTGCTACGTCACTCAGTTCTTGTCAGGAGCGTATTTTTATAGAGTAAGTATTTAATGTAAAATAATGATCATCATCAATCTTTATGCCTCAAAAATGAGAGTGTGTAATACAGAAAAAGAAAACAAAATTAATAATTTTGATATATACAATATAGATCAAATTTTTAAAATCTGACGTCGTAAACAACATATCAATGTTCTTTGCTGGGGATGTATCCATCCTGACATATTCTATGTTTATGGCTTAAAATAAATGTGTGCTGCTTTATATAAGAAATATCCACAGTCGTTTCCGAATTCGCAGCCCATAGCATCATTGTCAAAATCATATTCGTCAAGTGTTGCTATAAATAGTCATTAAAAGTTTCTCGTCATTCATCTGCGACAACATCAGATATGGCTGCACACTGTAATAATTTATTTTTTTCTATAAACGTGTGTTACAAATCTTGGGACCGCATGACATAACTGACAGACACAAATATGGCGTCGTCAACATGTGCTTTTATTACCCATGATACAGTTCGGTATTACATGTGTCATACTAATTACCGGAATGATATTACGGATAGTTTAGACCGACAAACAGCGACAAGACTCAAATATGCAAATACATTACATCTCTCCACCTCTTTAAGTTAAGACTTTAAGCTGTCTATAGAAGATCGCTTCATTCATTTACATTACTGTCAATGTCCATGTCTCTTACTATAGTATCACCGCTCAATAAAATTTACTAACACTGTAAGAATCATTGTTTGTAATTATAACTAGAAATTTGAACACATTAGAATGTACTGCTGGTACATTAAATAACTCTTGCAAAATTCAACACAGTGAAGATTTCTTCAAGGCTTTAAACTATTAATTCTGTCTCTGGAGACTGTTCATTTCGGAGTCACAAAATCCCTCAGGTAAGCAGGTGTTGCCTTCACACGCTGTGGACGGACAGATGGCATTGACAGAATGCTGATCTTCCCTTCACTCACAGGTTGAGCTTCCGTTTGGGTTGCAAAAGCTGTTGGACTTGGAATAGGGGTATGGTTGTCCGATTTCACGTTATCCTGTGATTCCTGACTGTCTGGTTCATTGACTGTCAGGCAATGTCTTTTAGTGTCGAATGTGATCGACATGACGTCTAGCAACAGTGCCGTTTTGTCCTTCAATATTGTACGATACTGGACTTCTATTGAGGTCCAGCATAGAAGTTTTTGACAAAAACTTGATCACCGACTGCAAATGAACGATGCTTAGCACGAGCGTCATGATAGTCTTTCTGAGATTGCTGTCGTTTCTCGACTCGATCATTCACTTGAGGTTTTACCAAGTCTAATTTTGTTCTTAAGGATGTACTCCTCTGAGAAGTCAAAATTTTCTTGTATTAAACTTTTTTTCTCATATAGATTTTTGGAAATAGGAGTTCATACCATAAAAGAAAATGGAAGAAATAACATATGTCCGTGTGCTCGTTTTTGAGCTATTGTCACTCAAAGATACCTAATTGACAAAATCTTGGATTTCATGGGAATTTTGATATGTATGGATGTTTGTAGAATTTATTTTCCAGTAGTCTTCTTTAAAAATATACCAGTTTTGATTAATAAGACTAATATTTTTCCTCAGAATAACAATATATGTTACCCCTACCCCTTAATTTTGAGCTACAAAATGCACCATTTTCAGCCGTTTTTGCCAAATTTAACCCTTTATAGAAAAAGTTCTGGTATTAAACTTTTGTTAAAATTTTGCATACCAACAGGGAAAGGGTTGTTCTTTCTAAATCAGGAAGAAAAATGGGGGGACCGTGTGCTTACATTTTTGCCCCATTTGAATATTTCTTATTTTTCAGTATTTTAGAGTAGAAAATGAAAGTGTTCTAATTACCATTAAATGTTAAAATAAAGTGACAAAAGTGTATCATTTCACACATTAATGCTCAATATTTTGATCACCACGAACTCAGAAAAGATTTACAGCAAAAATTAGCTCGATACAGCTAAAAATACTGGCGCAGTGATGATTTAAATAAAAACAATTTCAGAAAAAAATGGTAAAATTGTGGCTCTACTCAAAGCGAAAAAAGACACAATTTCAAAAGGGCCGCCAAATGGGCCATTTCTTAAAATCCCCGTATTAAAAAAAATCTACTGAAAATAGAAATGTAATTTTTTGACAAAATTTGGAACTTGCAACTTGCTACAGATATTGATAGATTTTATTTGAAAATCTCATAACTTCTTTGATCTATGTCGAAACGAGACTTCAACGGGACTGAAACCTCGGAAGAATACAAATAACTTGCGACCAAATAACAGTTCTGCGAGTGATAGACCTGTAGAAGTCTGCGGTGTTGACCGATATGAGAGGTTTGTTTGTTTGTTTGTTTGATTAATTAACGTCCTTTTAACAGCTATGGTCATGTAAGGACGGCCTCCCATGTATGCGGTGTGTTGCGTGTATGTTGTGCGAGGTGCGTGTTTTGGGAGACTGCGGTATATTCATGTTGTGTCTTCTTGTATAGTGGAACTGTTGCCCTTTTTATAGTGCTATATCACTGAAGCATGCCGCCGAAGACACCAAGCAACACACCCCACCCGGTCACATTATACTGACAACGGGCGAACCAGTCGTCCCACTCCCTGTATGCTGAGCGCTAAGCAGGAGCAGAAACTACCATTTTTATAGACTTTGGTGTGTCTCGGCCAGGGGACAGAACCCAGAGCCTTCCCGGAGAAGACGGCTCAATTTAGTCGTGGTATCGCCCCCAGAATTGCCCATCTTTTTCATTCCCACTTTGAAGATTCTAACTGACCGTTCAGCTAATCCGTTTGTAGCAGGGTGATGAGGTGAAATGAGAACGTGTTTGATTCCGTTCTCTCGCATGAATGTCTCAAATTCCTCATTGACAAAACATGGACCGAGTTTCTCCGTTAAACCGTGTTCCGCGAAAATCTGACACAGTTTACTGACAGTCACCTGTCCGGTTGCGGACTTTGTTGGAATGACCTCCAACCATTTATTATAAGATTCAACAACGATCAAAAACATTTGTCCTTGGAAAGGACCAGCATAGTCGACGTGAATGTGAGTCCATGGCCTCTCAGGCCAATCCCACGAGTGTAATGGGGCACTGGTGGTGCAGGTCGTTGTAGCTGACATTCAGTACATGCCTGAACTCGTTCTTGAAGATCCATACCTGGCCACCACACATGACTGCGGGCTAGTGCCTTCATGCGCACGATACCTGGGTGTCATTCATGTAAGAAGTTCAACAACGCAGCGCGCACTTCTTTAGGTATTACTACGCGGTTGCCCCAAAGCAAAACACCATCATGGCATGAGAGTTCAGCTCCAAGCCTGTATGGTGATGCTTCGCACGAAAAAACAAGTTCCTTATCCGGATCATAATGTACGAGTAAGGAGTCTGACTGAAGCATTTCCTTGGCTTCCTGAAAAGCTTTGTCCTCAGCTGTGCACCATTTCCACTTCATATCTTTAGCTAGCATAGCGTATGACGGTGCTAATGTGGTGCTTAGCCGAGGCAAGTAGCACGAATAGTAGTTCAACATCCCTAAAAATGCCTGTAACTCCTTCACGTTGGATGGAGCAGGTTCGTCCTTGATTGCCGTGACCTTGAACTCGATAAGTTGCATGACATCACTATTTAGCCTATGTCCGAGGTATTCAACTTCCTCCTGAAGGAAATGGTACTTGCTTCTTTTGAGCCCCACTCCAGCTTTCTCCAAACGATTGAGAACAGCTTCTAAGTGTTCTAAGTGTTGTTGACGGTTCCTAACAGTTACCAAAATATCGTCCACGCGCACGATTACTTGAGGTATGCCTTGCAATAAATTTTCCATCGTGCGCTGAAATATCCCTGGTGCGGATGAAATGCCATATGGAAGACGGTTATATACAAACAATCCCTTGTGAGTGTTAATGGTTGTGTAGTGTTTCGAACCCTCATCCAACTCGAGTTGCTGATACGCCTGGCTCAAATCCAATTTAGAAAATTCTGTTCCTCCGCCAATAGTAGCATACAGATCCTCTGTTTTTGGAATTGGATAATTATTCAATTTTGAGACTTTATTGACTGTTACTTTATAATCACCACAAATCCGTATGGTTTTGTCACTCTTGAAAATCGGAACTATGGGTGTCGCCCAATCCGAGAACTCTACTGGTGATATGGTTCCCTCTGAAACTAATCGGTCAAGATCGTGCTCGATTTTGTTGCGAAGCGCGTAAGGAACAGGTCGAGCCTTGAAATATAGTGGTTTCTTGCTCTGGTCCACATAAATCTTTGCCTTGGTTCCCACGACCTTTCCTAAGCCTGGCTCGAACACTGAAGGATATGTGTCCAAGATCTCCTCAATCTGTTGACAGTTTGACTCCTGTCTAATCATGAAAATTTCATTCAAGTTGAATTTAATATGCTGTAGCCATTCACGCCCAAGCAAACAAGGATTGTCTCCCTTGATGACTTCAGCTGACAAAACACCGCTGTATTTGCCATAGCCCACTGGAACATCACAACTCCCTAATACAGGTACCATTTCGCCTATGTAGGTTTTAAGCTTAGTTTCGACTGACAATCATTTCGCCAAAATATGACCTTTCTTGTGACAATAGAAGCATTCAGAGTCTTTGAATTTACAGATGGGTTGTGTTTACCTCCACACCGAAAATATGGTTTAAACGACTGACCTTTGGTATGACCTTCAGGGAGTGACCTTCCTTATGCAAATCTAAGACATTTTTAGTCTCCATTGAAATGGCTATTTCATATGCTTTTGTAAAAGTTAATTCATGCTCCGACAGCAAACGGCGTTGTATTCTGTCATCTCTAATACCACATACAAGGCGATCCCTAATCATTACGTCAAGTGTTTGTCCAAAATTACAATGTTCTGATACATTACGTAATGCCGCGATGTACTGAGAAACTGACTCACCAGTTTTCCTGATCTGTTGTGAAATCGCTCGATGATTTCTGACGGTTTCGTCGAGAAATGTTCTCGAAGGAACATTGTTGAGCGCTGATCCTTGTGAGGTAGGTTCTGTTCCCTGGCTCGACCCACAGGCCAGCTTTTAGTATTTTATTTACGTCCTATTGTGAGGTAGACTTTGTTCCCTGGCCCGACCCACAGACCAGCTTTTAGTGTTTTAGTTACGTCCTATTGTGAGGTAGGCTATGTTCCCTGGCCTGACCCACAGACAGCTTTTAGTGTTTAAATTACGTCCTATTGTGAGATAGACTCTGTTCCCTGGCCGGACCCACAGGCCAGCATTTAGTGTTTTAGTTACGTCCTATTGTGAGGTAGGCTCTGTTCCCTGGCCGGACATATAGTCCAGCTTTTAGTGTTTTATTTACATCCTACTGTGAGGTAGGCTCTGTTCCCAGACCCGACCCACAGGCCATTTTTTAGTGTTTTAGTACATCCTATTGTGAGGAAGGCTCTGTTCCCTGCCCGACCCACAGGCCAGCTTTTAGTGTTTTATTTTCATCCTATTGTGAGGTAGGCTCTGTTCCCTGACCCGACCCACAGGCCATTTTTTAGTGTTTTATTTACGTCCTATAGTGAGGTAGGCTCTGTTCCCTGGCCTGACCCACAGGCCAGCTTTTAGTGTTTTATTTACGTCTATAGTGAGGTAGGCTCTGTTCCCTGGCCCGACCCACAGGCCAGCTTTTAGTGTTTATTTACATCCTATTGTGAGGTAGGCTCTGTTCCCTGGCCCGACCCACAGACCAGCTTTTAGTGTTTTATTTACGTCCTATTGTGAGGTAAGCTCTATTTCCTGGCCAGACCCACAGACCAGCTTTTAGTGTTTTATTTACGTCCTATTGTGAGGTAGGCTCTGTTCCCTGGCCCGACCCACAGACAGCTTTTAGTGTTTTAGTTACATCCTATTGTGAGGTAGGCTCTGTTCCCTGGCCCGACCCACAGACCAGCTTTTAGTGTTTTAGTTACGTCCTATTGTGAGGTAGACTCTGTTCCCTGGCCGGACATACAGTCCAGCTTTTAATGTTTTATGTACATCCTATGGTGAGGTAGGCTCTGTTCCTTGGCCCGACCCACAGACCAGCTTTTAGGGGTTTATTTACATCCTATTGTGAGGTAGGCTCTGTTCCCTGACCCGACCCACAGACCAGCTTTTAGTGTTTTAGTTACGTCCTATTGTGAGGTAGGCTCTGTTCCCTGACCTGACCCACAGACCAGCTTTTAGTGTTTTAGTTACGTCCTATTGTGAGGTAGGCTCTGTTCCCTGACCCGACCCACAGACCAGCTTTTAGTGTTTTAGTTACGTCCTATTGTGAGGTAGACTCTGTTCCCTGACCTGACCCACAGACCAGCTTTTAGTGTTTTAGTTACATCCTATTGTGAGGTAGGCTCTGTTCCTTGGCCCGACCCACAGACCAGCTTTTAGTGTTTTATTTACATCCTATTGTGAGGTAGGCTCTGTTCCCTTGACCCGACCCACAGACCAGCTTTTATGTTTTTAGTTACGTCCTATTGTGAGGTAGGCTCTGTTCCCTGACCTGACCCACAGGACAGCTTTTAGTGTTTTTAGTTACGTCCTATTAGTGAGGTAGGACTTCTGTCCCTGACCCGACCCACAGACCGCTTTTAGTGTTTTAGTTACGTCCTATTGTGAGGTAGACTCTGTTCCCTGGACCGACCACAGACCAGCTTTATAGTGTTTTAGTACATCCTATTGTGAGGTAGGCTCGGTCCTTGGCCCGACCCACAGACCAGCTTTTAGTTTTATTTACATTCCTATTGTGAGGTAGGCTCTGTTCCGCTGACCCGACCCACAGACCAAGTTTTTTAGTGTTTTAGTTACGTCCTATAGTGAGGTAGGCTATGTTCCCTGGCCTGGCCCACAGGACAGCTTTTAGAGTTTTAGTTACGTCCTATTGTGAAGAAGGCTCTGTTCCCTGTCCCGACCCACAGACCAGCTTATAGTGTTTTAGTTACGTCCTATTGTGAGGTAGGCTCTCTTTCCTTGTCTGACCCACAGGACAGCTTTTAGTGTGTTATATACGTCCTATACCATACACATGAAACTGTCTAAATTACCTTATATCTATTTATAGAACATTCTTAAACCAAAGTATCTAAAACCATACCATACTCCATGTGTTGTGCTTATCTATATGTTCAAATAGCAGAAACTCATTGCTATATCATAATAGACTTTGATAGCAGAAACTCATTGCTATATCATAATTATGTCTTATTTCTTTACATTTTTAGTAAACATATTAGACGAAATTGCACTCAACGCTTTATTGTTTGTATACGTTATTTTGAGTTAATGTTCTTAATATGCTTTTATCATAATCGATACCAGATGGAACAAAATATCACATACTCGTTAAAGCCATGGATAGGATTTCTGATCCATTTGAACTGTGTCGACCCTATGCTATTTTCTAAATAGAACATAATTCAAAAGTAATGGATATTAATACACAAGAAGGTGACGAAAGTACATAAAAATATCGGCCTAAATGCACTCGTGTATGATAGCGTTAGAAAGTGATGGAGATCGTCAGATGTTCCATTTACCAAGTAACTAATTGTAAACATGAATAATACAGACTCTAAATCTGATGACTTTAAATCTTTAATACGAACAAAAATTACCTATTATCACAAAGTTTTATTTTCTCTTTTAATATCGTTTGATTGATTTTTAGAAATTTCTTTTATAACTATTTTTCACGTCTCGATCACGTTCTATAACAATCTTGATTTAAAAACGCGTAAGGTTTGAATAAAGAAACTCAAACCAAGTACGTACCTGAAAAAGACCAACTCCTGACAAACAACTTAAACTAAGCGACTGTTCAATGCTGGCGTTATTTTCTGCCGAGACTTAAGTCAACCTCTTAGTATGTATCTGGAGTCCACATTTTCTACTTAAGTTCTTTTAAATCTATTTCTACTTTCGAGAAATCGAGGACATGTATAACCCCGTGAACGAGAGTTCTTTTGATTTATTTTCGGACATCTTAAAGTTGTATGTACAACATGCCTCTATGAGCAGAGTACTCTGACTAAAGAATTACTCATACATATAAAATATATCTAACACAAAAGACAATATAATCAAAAACACATAATACAAACTTAAAACTATACAATATTGGAAAACAATGTAACTGTCGAACATACTGCCAGGTCACTACTACCAGACACTCGTCAATAAGATCACGTAAATTTGTTCCACATCGGAACTTTATCTCACTTGACCCTGAACTTAACCTTCCAGTAATTGAAATGGCATTCACTCCCGTCAAAACGTGCCGCCATACTCACCGAAACGACGTCATTTTATCGACACTTTTTTGCTAATGCAAAGGTTTGTATTGTGAATAATTCTTTGCTGGGTATAAAAATAGAATTACTGAATGAATCTTTTCCTGTGCATCTAAGAAGCGTCTTGCTTCGAGCGAAACCAAACAAATAACCGACAATTTTTTCGTTTTTAATGTCAACATAAGGATGTATTGCAGGATAAACAGAATGCACGGTACGTCTCTTATAAATCCTTGAAATATCGGCTTTTTTAGCCGAGCACTAAGATAAACCTTGTATTGTAAGATACTTACCATCTTAGCTATGTACATTGCATTATAAGCAATCAGCCTCGTCAGTATTTGTCTAAAAGACAAACATTATGAAACGTTAATGTTCCCTAATGATAACCAAAAATAAAAGTCCTAAATAGATCATAATGACGGATCTTGTCCGGTTTCCGGAATTCGGCGTGTCGGGCTTCGTATTGTGATTAATGTCAAACTTCCGGTTCATGTTCAGCGAATTTGTAACCATTATTACAAGATCGATAATATTTTTTGCCTTTTTAGAAAATGACGCGCAAATGTTTTTCATCCAGTGACACCAAATCGCTACCGTCATGCTGAGAAATGCTTCAAATTCATAATTGTCAGATTTTTTCTCTCTATTTTAGTTGCGATATTGTCGAAAGCATTGGGTGTTTGTAATTGCAAGGTCCCGAAATACGGCGTCATTCCAGATGTTCGTTTTTCTATTACTGTTTTAATAACACTGATGGGTATGTCATGATCATATAAACATTGTTATTCATCAAAGCTTAATGGCTTTTGATGCGATAGCTGGTCACGCCATGTGTTTGTCCTATGGACATATTTACAAAGCGTTGTGAAACCCGTTATAATGCCGCGATAATAGAGTGCTTATACCTCAGACATCCAGTCACAACTCCTGTTTCCGAGAATCCTAAAATTTAAGTAAGATTGGCATGTTATCTTTATTTTCTAATGCTTGTCAGTGATTGCATTAGCGGGTTAGTAAATATCTTGACTGGAGCATCTACACGCCACGATTAGTGAGACGTGTGACTATGTATATCACTGGGTCTATAGCATTTCTGGCGTGTCTAGAACATCTCTTTCCCAGATGACAAGACGATCATAAAAGTGTGGGAAAAGCACGATATTATGTTTACTCAGAGAACACAAATCTCGACATATTATTTAAGTTGTAACCCCGACCAGACAATAACAACCCTCAGCCACTAAAATCGTCCCTCGTTAAACCTACCTAGGTCTCTCACCGACATCGACACCTAAACTTGGTGATACTATCGATTTTCCTCTTTTACTTTTCAACTTAAGTGTAGATCTTAAAAGAAATATGGATTATTTGCCCAAAAAAACCGGAATATACATGTTAGCATTAATCAAAGCAATAGCCATATTTTCCTTCTCTACATAATATCAAGAATATTTCATCCGAAATTACTTATTAATGCTGTAAGAGTGATCTATGAGGGAAATCTTTATATATAATATAGTTGGCAACAGCCTCCAACAGCATTAATCCTATTTCAATTTCAACAAAATTGTATTTCAAATAAATTGAAAGGGGATCAAACAACAGGCAGTGCCTATGTAAGTATAGAATTAATCCTACAGTCCAAACGCAATTCAAAATAGGACTTATGGACATTGTAAACATATGGCATTTAAATTTCAATGTGGTTTTTTTGTCCATCATTTTCGTATCAAAACTAACTTCTTTTACTAAAACTGAAGTAAGTATTATATAACAAAAGACAAAGTTGAATCAAAAAAGGTATTGTTTGAACGTTTTGTAGAGATTGCAATCTAATGGGAAGTCACATAACCTGATCTAATATCGATGTTGCTGTCTTTCACAAAATCCATCAATTTTACAGAAACAACTGTATTTGTCAGACACCATTGTATAGAACATGCAGGTTACAAATGACTAGACTAATTTCACAAGGATGTGTTTTAGGATGTATTATCTTACATAGGTAGACAGATCTTATCTTCCGGTACGCCTGCACGCTTAGAACCATCGAATGACGTCACAACAAAAATAGAATATCGACATTGCTTTATTTGATTGTGTAACGTAATGCCGTTGATGGCATTGAAATAAGGGATTGGGGATTATACTGTGAGAGGAAGCCTACTATACAGACATTATGTATTCCTGTTCAAAGTAGGAACAATACTGAGCCGTATTCGTCATTCTATCGACTTACTGACATTACTACCACAGCAAAACACAACAATATATGTCACCAACAATTCGATTTAATGTTAAACAGATTTATCTTTGTCTGAGTCTATGGTCTGCCTTGTCAAATTTAATTAAATGAAAGTATTGTGTAGTTATTATGTTCGAGATCTCACTAAAAAAACCATTTAGCTAAACATAAACTTCTATCAACAACAGCCATTTAGCTTGACTAAGATTTGGCATGAGTTGCTTGATAAACATATCCTGCACCAGATAGTACCTTATTTGATAGATTAAACAAGCCCTGCAGGTAGGGCGTTATAATTGCTGTCCCTATTGCATGATCATAAAAGGCGACTAAATTTAGGATATATCTTCTTTCCTAATGCCTCCCTTGGCACCGCCTCACTTTTGAACTCGAGTTGAGCGTTCGCCCCTGTGAGGATGGCTCTGGGTTCTGTCCCCTGGCCGAGACACACCAAAGTCTATAAAAGTGGTAGTTTTTTCTGCTCCTGCTTGGCGCTCAGCATACAGGGAATGGGACGACTGGTTCGCCCACTGCATGTATGGGAGGCCGTCCTTATATGACCCTGGCTGTTATTAGGACGTTAAAATAATCAAACAAACAAGTTTAAACAAATGTAACTAGAAATCACTAAAAATAAACTAAAAATGGAGTAAAATGAGACATGGATGACAACAGTCAAGTTATAAGCTGCAGTAATGATTGTATTGTTCTACAGTCTCTAGCAAATTTATCTGCAGCCATGAAATCATCATAAAATTATTAGGGAAATTCGGTATTTTAATCTGATAATTGGCTATTAATTCTTGTAAATTGAAATAACTTTTAAATTTTAGACATCGGTTTGTACAAATTGGTCAGCTGTTCGGTATATTGGTGATTTTTCTATGTGGTGCTCGTTTTGTCGAACGGATGAGAAGTCGTTTCTTATTTCAAAGATTTTATTGACATGATGTTGCAGTCTAAATGATTGAATAACAGGCAACGCCTCTATAAATTCTTTTCTTGGGATGAGGAGTCAATGCGTTTAGCACTTATCCACGAAAAAACTAATTAGCTTAGTTAAACACGGGCTTTTGTAGGTAAGGTCAATTTCTCTATCAATTTAAGTTATTTCTATAATAATGTAGAATTCTTAGTTAATAGTCATCAGTATGTAGTAATTAGCATATATTCTGTAGAACTATATTCCTAGTGTAGAATCCTTAGTTAATAATCATTAGTGTGTAGTAATTAGCGTATAAACTGTAGAACTATATTCTTATATCATTAGTGTTCAATAAGAGAGGGAATGGGTGTTAGGGGACAGATACAAATTAGGTACGCGGCAGATAAAGGTTGCTGGGCTAGCAGTGCTCTCTGGGGCTGGGAGTGATTAATGAGTTTTAGGTCTGAAACCCAAACTGTATCTAAGTACCCCGAGGTCTCTGTATCTAAATGTCCCCCTCCCCCCTGGTCAAGTATAGATTTATGGGATTTAGGTCCACTCTCTGAGATACGGGCATTCGGTATCTAAAATGCCCCCCCCTCCCTACTTAGATACAAAAATTTAGGTATATTTTAGGTCTAGTTTAGATACAGTTTTGGGTATAGGGGTATATAAGGAGCAAGTAAGATAGTTCGGGGTTCAGAAGTTTTTAGCAGGGTCGTTAGTTTTGAGTTGGTAGTTTTTAGCGAGCCGGATAGTTTAGAGTTGGAGAGTTTAGAGTTTGAAGAGGAGTTACTGTTTTAGGACTTATGGATACCGCTTTATTTGATGTGAATTGTGACTAATGTTTATATTGTTAATAAACTTGTACATAAAACTTCTGCGAATTGTTGTATTGCCTGCTCCCTGCGGAACGCTACAATAAGTTCCGTTTACTTGTAAAATAATTGGTATCAGTTTATCGTCCGAAAACAACATGGACCATTTAAAGACGGCTTCCTGTGCGTGGAACATGTTGCTGTATGTGAATGTGTGTATGTTTTAGGAGACTGATATTTATTTGTATTGTGCCTGCCTTTAATAGTGGAACTATACAACTAAAACATGCCCACAAAGACATTAAACAACCACATCCTATTTGGGATAAATTAGGAAATTTACACCATCCGTAAATCCATCCATCAAGTATGGCCTGGTGAACAACCAAAACAAACGATAAGCGCGTGTAAGAACGCTTTCCTGTTGATGTAGATATTATCAAGTTGGAATAATGGCTGCAGTAAATCATCATGGCTCCATCGAATGTGATAACCACCCTATCGCGGACCACAGTCCAATGTCACTGATGTTTACATATCAGACATAAAAACCAAAGACATATAACTAAACGATTTAGTCAGTGGTGGCAATTTTCATACCTCGAGAGACTATAGAAAATAGAAACAAATGTTAAATAGCTCGTGGTGACCTGATTTTGAACGTCGAAAAAACAGGATTATATCATAAAATGTGAGGATGATTTATTTTTTTCTGTGCCCGTTACAGTAGCGTAAGTCGCCACAAAACTTCTTGATTGACTTATCACAAAAATCATCCATGCAATAACCTTATAAACCTGTGATGTTTGCATCATCATAACACTGCTGATGAAATACAAGGGAGTCGTAAACGATTTGTACGCCTAAAATGTTCTTCTGTTAACTCATTCCCTATTTGTCTATGAACGAGGGCTTGCAGAACTAACCGGTTCATTAGTTTCCGTGCTCCTGTCAAGCGGACTAATGACTGCTTGGTTGGTTGATTAGGCATAACGTCCTATTAACAGCTAACGTCATTTAGGGACATTCTCTTTTGTGTACAATGGGATGCGTGTATAATTTGGGAGGATGTGGCATATCCGTGTTGTGTCCTCCTTCATATAATATAGTACTCAGTTTATAGTTACTCAAGTTATCGCGTCCACAAGGAAATGTTAACGGTCGTCGCACGACGGACGCCGACGGACAAAAGACTGTCCCAATATATTGGTCACCAAGACCTATGGTCAGGTGACCTAATAAATGGTGTTGGCCATTTTTTTGCAGCTAACTACACCTCAAATCGTATTGGAGAATAAATTGACGATGTCAGAACAGAAATACCTGGCAACTGCCCCTCAAGGGATTCGAACTCGTGAAACAGAGGTGGAGGGCTTGTAGAATTATGTCGGGACATCTTAATTACTTGGTCAACGCGGCCCTTGTTCTCAAGTCCGTCGCTCATCAGACAATATCCATTTATTGTTCATGACATTTAAGGTAAACTGGCTTTGGCCCTGGTGTTGCAACTTCAAATGTTTGTTTGATTATGTTAACGTAGGGTCATGTAAGGACGGCCTTCCATGTACATGTATACAATGTAGCGTGTGTGAAGTGCGAGGTAATCGTTTTGGGTGACTGCGTTATGTTCGTGTTGCCCTTTTATAGTGCGATATCACTGAAGCATGCCGCCAAAGACACCAAGCAACACATCACAACCGGTCACATTATACTGACAACGGGCGAACCAGTCGTCCCACTTCCTGTATGCTGAGCGCCAAGCAGGAGCAGAAACTACCACTTTTATAGACTTTGGTGCGTCTCGGCCAGGGGACAGAACCCAGAACCTTCCTCACAGGGGTGAACGCTCAACTCAAGGCCAAAAGTGAGACGATGACAAAGGAGGCATTTGGAAAGATAAGTCGGTTAGGATGAAGAGAAAAGCTTAGATCCTTAATTTAGTAACCTTTTACGATTATGCAATAGGGGCAGCAGGCACAATTCTTCCGCCATCAAAGTAAGCAACGAAAATGTAAACGTGCCATATCACTGCCGAAAACATCAATTAGCAGATCACTAAGATCACAATATATTGAAAAGGGGCAAACCAGTCGTTCCATATTAAACACAACGAGCATTTCAGATTATGAAATAATTAGGTCTGGCCAAAAGCGTGGCAGTGTAAAGAGTGGCGAAGCCAGGAGAAGTACATATCCCAAAATTTAGTCGCCTATGAAAATCATGGAATAATGACCTGCTTTGCAGTTCTACAACACACCCTGCACATTCTACCTCTGAGTGTCGAGGTCAAAATCTACACGGGTCTGCTGCCAGGTCGGTGATTTTCTCCGGCTTTCGCCCACCTCCTACATCCAAAACGTATTTAAATGATTGACTGTAAATAGGAAGTCGATCTTAACAACCCGAATTCTCATGAGTAGAAAACAAAATATAAATAGACGCAACTGAGCAGTAAAGACAATATGTGTTGTTTCCAATAACGACTCTTAGTTAAATGACACGTGTCAAATGTATGTCTATATTAGGGAAGTGATTTAGACGCCTAGATCGTGTTAACGGACACTTCCTTGTTACTGAGTGGCACGACTAGTAAACAGTGCGTACTTTAAGCGAATTTGCGACTTGTTTTTAATAGTGAGACTTCGGCTAAATGAGTGATTCATTGAAGCCATTGGGAGTATCCATAGCGCCATATCGTTAAAGTTAAGTGGGCAGGTCTGATCAACACATGATCCTAGATCAAAATACACCTGATACAAGGAATGATTTCGAGGAATGGCCTTTATTTACACATATGGCCGTCTTTATGTGTTCGAAAGCTTCTCTCTTGCGACTTACCAGAAAGTATATGTTTCACATCGACATTTATTATTTTATCACTAGCTAATAACATGGTTGTATCGAGCAAAATAAATGTGGCTTTAGTCCAGTTTAAGTAAATCTATTACTCTAAAGTCACCGCCATAAAAATTATGCAGAGTGCGCGTGGTCAGGGAACAAAGCTATAGTTCACTAAATTCTTCGAATGATCTCCAAATGAAGATAAATGTTACTTGTTTGAAGTCAAAAGGTCACTCATAAGGTGTACTTGACTTTTAATACACACAATTCGTGTCGACTTTGCATTTGTGTAATTTTACAATCTCAGTTTCACGTTCGAATCATCAAGGAACTCATTTGTCATTCTAAATTATGATATTGTGTGTTATATAACATCAACGTTGCATACTACTTTAACATACATTGACGGAAATATCTTCCATAGAAGTAAAATTAATTGACGTAAGCTTATGTATGAAAATAATCGAACTAATCTCACTCTTTTAAAATGGTTTTTGTATTTTCAGTCGAAAGATTAAAGGGACATCAGTTTTCGGTTTTTTTGTTTTGTTTTTTTTTGTGAACGCATGGACAATTCTAACCTAACAATCAATCGCGAGAGATAAAGTTTATCTTAGATCATTGCAATAATATGTAGTTCTGTGTTAAATGAAGCTGCGATTAACTATATTCCCCACACGTTAAAAATTCGTTAAACATGTTCAAGAGGGTATAGAAGACTTTGTCAGTGCTACTAAATGAAGCGATTGCTTATCACATGCTATTCGTACTTTAGGTATCAAAACTGCAAGATAGAAGATTAAGCTAACATATCTGTCTTGTGTCGATAATTACTCTCTCTCTCCCTCTCTCTACACAACACAGAATAGATGTTTTTATCCAATATTCAAATGCAATGTCACATGACTTTATCAATCGTACTGAAATGTAGATAATGGTGATATCCGTATTACGGTCCTGAAAAACAGACGCATTTCATACAGTTTCCACTGAAGCACTAACATAAGTCCTGGTTTGACTTTCTAAATACATGTATGTAGGGTTGACACTACTGTTTTCGGTTCATTTGTGTTAATGGCCCGAATACTAGGATAACTGAGAATGCTGTTAATATCTCACGAGATTAACACAAAAGCCAAATGCACACAAAAACTATTGTGATACAAATCCAATCATCAATTACGCTGATAGGGAGTTTCAATATAAGATAAAAACAATTAATTCAATTCTGTGCATGGAAGCATTCCCAGGTTGATAACGTTGTTTCACCAAAGGAAAATATTAAACCTCTACACTTCTACATTTAATACAATTAGCATTGAAGTTTCCGGTTGTTACATATAATTGCTAGGGCTGGATCAATATACCGATATGTATAGGTATTCAGCTGTGTATCGAGTATCGATACGCAAACATGCTGTATATAGCTGTATCGTTTGAACAACTCACTCTACTGTTTTTGTTATCAAAGTAGGAAATTTCGAACAAAATGTATTCTAAGACATCATTCAATTAAGAGTATTAAAATTTATTAACACAGATGATAAACCGAATAAAATGTTTGGAAGATTTTTTACTGGTTATAGAATGCTTTATCAAAATTGTTTTTATTGTCACAATATTTTTCACAATGATCAACTGAATTTGAAAAAGAAGTATCGTTAATACGTATCGTGTATTGGTTCAGTGTATTTTTAATGCGTATTGTATCGTTTTATACCTTCAAATACCCAGCCCTAAAAATTGCACTATCGACAAATGTATCTCCCAACTTGTTAGAGTAATTAAATGCAGCACTTATATATGTTGATCTTTTATTCCGAAGCGAATGCGATAGAACAGTCAAATATCGAAGTCTTTTGAAATATCGTTATTTAATTATTTGATTCATACAGTCACCATTAGACAAAACATTGTGTGATTGACTTCCCTACTTTATAGCACTAATTCCTATAATTCTGTAAACTATTGTTCCAAGGTACGTCAGCAAATTAGGAATATATCGGTAGTATTTAGAATTCGTGGATATCAGTGATAACGCGAGTAAAGCGAAAATCAACCTCTCACCAATTACCCGCTTTAATGTATGTCAATAAACGTCTATAAAATAAAAAATAGCACAAAAGAAACATTTTTTGTTCTTTGAACATAATTATTTCCCCCTTCAGCATCATTGACCAAATAGATTTTTCCTTCGGTACGTAAACATCAGATTGCTGGATTTTCTTTTTAGGTGAATGGTCTTATACATCCTAAGACCTTCTTGCGCTCAATCCGAAGATTCTGTGTACTCACTCTTCATGTGCTTTTCTTGTAGAAGTGACTTCTTAGCACTGACAAGACGAATGGCGTGGTTGGTTAAGTGCGATTCAGTGTCCCTTCTTGTATTCAGTGTTGGCAGCATTTTCCTTAGATTCTACAAAACAGCTTTACAGACATACATAAACAGATATATCTATATCCTACTACTTATCCTTTCTCAGGGGTAAACGCCTTCCTTAAAGTGTCAACTATAGACAACTCAAAGTATCCAGCGGCAGTCATTCTTTAGACACATAATAATTTAAACTGCATAACAATTCTTGCCTGACTACTAAGACGTTCCATGGTCGCCTTTTCTCCCAGTCATTGTCCTCCGGTAAGATATATTGTAGACCGACAGATGTGGAAATGTTGTTTGAGAAATTTGTTGTTCATACGTCTATAAGAAACCTTTTAACGTGGTTTTAACATAAAGATAATGGTGTAACTACAGGCCTTACCTGCCCTAATCGCTTCATGTACAGATACCTTCATTTTCGTCTATGAAACCAGTATCGTTGAGATCATATTCCGGATACTGATGCCTGTCAGAAATCAGCTTGCAGTCTAATCAGCATCAAATCAAATCTTCAAAAACTAGTCTAGGAACTTCATGTTTTTCAATTTCTTGACTGAGTATTGTGTTAACCAACGAGTGCTAGATTCGCTTGTATTTCTAGTTTCATCTGTGGTCACATCATTTAAAGGGGTCATCTCCCCAGATAATTGACGTTTGCTACTGACGATTAACGCTCCCTGTTAAATGGATCAATTTCAACTGCGACATGTCATTGACATTTTGATGACCTCGACTGTTGATGTAGAAGTTCATTACACTTGGATTTATGGGAACCAAGCTGATCAAACCCATGAAACTCATAGAAAGATTTTACTATAATATGAAATGATATGTACGTGACTTTTAAATAATTGTGTATTTCTAGTGTAGCTTTCCTAGTAGGCATCATCAATGCCTCTTCCGTTGCACATTTTAATATCATATAGGCACCTTTCTCGGGGTATCTTTTTGCACTGTACTATTACATAATTACAATAGTATGTTGTACCCATTCATAAATTTATCTTAATCCCATCTGAGGATCCCTTTATTTGAGGGGACCTTATTCAATTGTCCTCCTTGATGAGATATTATTATTACTATAAATAATAACGGTTTAGATCAGAGCAAAATTTTAACTTGCAGGTAATAATTTAACGCAGGTTAACCTAAATACAATTACCGAAAGACACATGTTTTCACCTACTTCTTTTGAGTTTCTGTCCAATCATTTAGTGAATTACACAAACATGTAAACAATTCTTACGAAGATTATCTTAAAGTTGAAGATGATAGTAACATAAATTGTGAACACTATTTTCTATTCTGTTCTTTATACGTCAACCATAGACGGCTCCTTTTTAATTATATCTTGGAACTTGACAATGATATGCCACTGACAACACAAACATTTTCTATACTGTTCTTTATACGTCAACCCTAGACGGCTCCTTTTTAACTCTATCTTAGAACTTGACAATGATATACCACTGACAACACAAACATTTTCTATACTGCTCTTTATACGTCAACCCTAGACGGCTCCTTTTTAACTCTATCTTGGAACTTGACAATGATATACCACTGACAACACAAACATTTTCACGTGGTTCTTAAAGACACGATATTAATATTAATAAAGCTATATTGGATAAAGTTCAGTGCTTTGTCAGGAATATCAATAGATTTTGTTGAATATATTTCGGTGAATTAGTTTAATATCTTTTAAAATCATTTTTTTCTTCTTCTATTTGTAATGATATAAACTAGGACACACTTTGTGTATGATGTTTATCAATATCTAGCTTGATGTTTTAGGATACCATCATCTTTAGATAAAATATCAATTGAGATTATTTGTGTATGTATATATTGATTTGTATGTACTATTTATATGTAAGGAGAGGGCGTGTATAGGTATGTTTCCCATTCCGATTGTCTTTAACATCCGACAATAAAATATTCGGAAATGAAAGTAGCTTAATTATCACATCAAATATATTGTAAAGTCAATTTTGTGTAACACATAAGAGAGTGAAATATGTGAACGTTTGGAAAATAAAACGAAGGCTCTCGGTGATATTGAATATTGTTATATGCTCTGCTTAATTATAGCCTATGTAATCACAAATGTTAAGATATCATGAATACACTTGTATATTCGTTAATTTAAAGATGCTCCACCGCCGACAGAGCGAAAATGATATTCATCGTTTGAACAATAACTGGTGGTTAATCGTGTATATATATATGTATAATTAACACAAACAATAATATAAAATAATTTATTTCGCCTTTGGTGCATGCGCAATCAGTACTTCATTCCATAAAGGATATAGTGACACAGAATTTTTTCGGGATGCAATTAATTTCATATTTTTAACTTGAATTAAAATTAGAATATCAAACTTTTCAATGGTGGTAATGGTGTAAAGTAAGTAACTTTTGTAACTGAAGAAAAATACTAAATCGTTGGCCTGTTTTTTATAGTTTCTAGCTAGGTTTGAATCCGTAGCGTTATGACATTCGTTAAATGTAAAATTGTTCGTGCCTTCTGATGAGAAGTATCAGACTGTGAGATTCTGTACAACATTAATGATGTTGCTTCTCCGCTATTCTGCCATACAGTCTACCTTATAGAGACCGCAGAACCAAATGAATTCTCTATATACGATATGTTAACGTTTGCCACTGTCCAGGATATCACTTTCTAGGATATTAGTTCATTTTTACTCCCCTTTTTACTTTGCCCCTGTGTTTTACTGCCCAAGCCCCTGTGTCATAATCGTGACAAAAACATCTTCTGTATAAACACTTTATAGAATATTGGTTCATGTGCTAAGCTATATTAACAACATATTTGTAATGTGATTTTTTACAACAAAATCACCCAATTTACAGTGTCATTATCAAGACAGGAAGGCCTCCGTATTAAAAATAACCACCAAATATGTAAAAATTACAAGCAGAATACCGTCAATATTTGATTTCCAGTCAAAAAACATGCAGATTGGGTTCAGGCAAATGGTGTCCAGGGACGCTGAATGACGAAAACGTCATCCTATAGAGACCGCAGAACCAAATGAATTCTCTATATACGATATATTAACGTTTGCCACTGTCCAGGTTAAATGGAGTTTTCAATTCTGGTCAAATGTCACTAATTTTGAAGAATGGCATCAATAAAAAGAAATTAAGATTTACCATCTTGCTAAACTTTTATGTGGGGGTGCCATCTTATGTTGAATTCCGCACCAAAATTTGACCAAAATTTTCATGACATTCCAATATTGATTACCTCCCCCTGTCAGAAACACACTTGACAGAATTTTAAAATTTCTTTACATATTTTACATCTACATCTATTGCCCAACCCACACATTAAACATTTGAAACTGATGCGCCCTGAATACCCAATCAGCAGGCTCCGAAAGTCAAATTTAGTATGAAAACAAATAGAAATTAATTATATGAAAATATTACGCCCGGGGTGAATTTTCACACTTAGATGTCTTTGTGATAAGCATAAATTCCACGTTTACAGTAGTTAGTTTTTCTTTATATTCAATGTTACTTTCAGTAGTTAAAGAGTTACGTAATTTCGATTACAAATTTAAATAACGAAATGGCTGTTTATTTAAAGATGCTCCACCGCTGACAAATGGTATTTTTTCTCTATCAAAAACAGAAGCATGCAAATTTTCATTTTTTCTTCAGCTACAAAAGTTACTTACTTTACGCCATTACCACCATTGAAAAGTTTGAGCTTCTTATTCTACTTCAAGATAAAAATATTAAAAACAATAAATTGCATCCCGAAAAAATTCCGTAGCACTATGTTCTATATGGAATGAACTACTGATCGCGCATTCACCGGAAGCAAAATCAATTATTCTATATTATTTCTTATGTTAGTTTGACATATATTTACACGATTAAACAACAATTACTGTTCAAACTCTGAGTATTGTTAATGCTCTATCGGCGGTGGAGCACCTTTAAAGTTGTATTGCTGCTAATTTCACTGGAACGATATGTAACTTAAACATTTGATATTTAAACATTGACATGTAACTTGATGATTAAGCTCCCCAAAAGCATATGTCGGCCTATAAGAGAGCCGAAATCTAGGAATCATATATTCCTGGTTTTGAATAAAGCGCCTTCAATCACCGCCATGTTCAGTGACTGCGGGTTTTGTCGGATTCCTAATCGTATCACGTGACTGACGTTCGACACGACCTGCACGTGATGAGCCAGGTAACTAGCGTAAGCACACATGTGTTTGTTTATGTTTTCCTTCTGGCCTATATGAGCAAATCATGCTAGTATATGTCCACAGATTGAGTATTTGAAACATCCAATTTACACATTACCGTAAAATGTTGTGTGTATCAAATATTGTAATATGCGAGCATTATTTTCTTTGTAGATAGAGTCTGATGAGGTCGACCACATATTTTGTTTATGAAAAAGTGTTGATATTTTCTCTTGGTTTCACAACTCTCGTTTTACTTCGAGATTGTCGCGACGATGTTCGGAAGAGTTCGGAATGATTCGGCATCTTTCGAGCCTATTTTTCACGTGTACACGTTAAAAAGATTTTTTACTTTTATAATTAAAGATACTTTAAGTGCTGCAACTTTATAAAAACTGGTAAAATTAGAAAGGCAGACGGAGAAAAATATGTATAACACTTAAACAGTTTTCACTATGACCAAAAGAGCGAAAGTTATAGACCATACAACTTTAAATAAAAAATAAGCGTCTATAGTTGACTCCGTAAGAGATTTTGAGAAATAATTTAAAGATGCTCCACCGCTGACAAATGGTATTTTTTCACTATCAAAAACAGGAGCAGACGATTTAGTATTTTTCTTCAGTTACAAAAGTTACTTACTTTACACCATTACCACCATTAAAAAGTTTGACCTTTTTGTTTTACTTTAAGTTAAAAATATAAAAAAGAATTAATTGCATCCCGAAAAAAATCCGTGCCACTTTATCCTATATGGAATGAAGGACCGATTGCGCATGCACCAAAGGCAAAACAAATTATTTTCAATTGTTTTTTGTGTTAATAAGACATACATATACACGATTAAACACCAATTATTGTTCAAATGATGAGTATTATATATGGTCTGTCGCCGGTGGAGCATCTTTAACTAAAAAGTGAAACGTGTATCTATAAAAACTCTTTCCGGCGAAATGCCCTCATTTTCTCCGTCACAAATGATATTTGAACTGAGGATAAAAAATATATACTCGCTACGTGTAAGTTTACGTCTACTCCCTGGCACCCGTAGATGTTTACGTAAACGTAGACGTAAACGTTAGCTACGACTTTTAGTAAAACGCGAAAATGTCGTAAGTTACGTCTACGTTTAAGACCTTTAAAGTAAAACTCGCTCCTGAACTTAAAATATTACGACTTCAACTTTTGTTAGTCCAAATTGAATTATAATCATAGTTTGTCCTACAAACCGAATAAAACATACACATAATAGAACCATAGTACGTAATATTTCACAAAGATAATTAGGAACCAGGAAATAAAGCATGACCCAGTTTAGCAATTGAATCCGCCAAATCTAATTTGAAGAAAATGTTACGTGACGCATAAAAGAAAATGAATAGACAACAAATAAATGAAATGAAACCTAACCTTGTTTTAGTGTTGCCTGTAGTGTTTGCCCTTCTTTCCGGTGCCATTGTGGATGATTATTTGGGACTGATGTAATTAACTGATGTAATTAACTGATGTGAATTTGATTATCTTATTATACAGGTCAACTAAAACAAAACATGATTATCTTTTTATTGCTCTTGAATTAATCAATACAAATAAAAGCATTCAATTCGTTGCCACTTTATATATTGGCCCATTGCACCCATGAGAAGTAAGTTATTATATAATGTGAGCATATTATTTTATATAGTGCCAAAACGACCTCAGTGTGACAAAAATAAACCGTTGCTTTTATTTATTCAACTTACATCTATTTAATCTTTAAAGAGCATTTGATTGCATCACATTTGTGAATTCAGAAGATTTAAAACATTTAAGCAGCTTTGACCCCTTTTGGCTAAGCCCCTCTGTGTCAGCCAGGACCAATTTGACATGAAGTTAAAATGATCTCAGGCTTCTACTTCTAGCTTTTTACTATGTAACTTGAACAGTTTTGTTTGTTTGATTAATTTACGTCCTATTAACAGCTATGGTCATGTAAGGACGGCCTCCCATGTATGCGGTGTGTTGCAGACCCCAGAGCCTTCCTCACAGGGACGAACGCTCAACTCAAGGCCAAAAGTGAGGCGGTACCAAGGGAGGCTTTAGGAAAGATAAAGTCAGCAAGGAAGAAGAGAAAAGATTCTTAATTTAGTCGCCTTTTACGATCATGCAATAGGGGCAGCCGGTACAATTCTAACGCCCTACCTGCAGGGCAGACAGATAATGCTCAAAAATATGTTTTCTCAATATTATTATAGTGGTTTGACCCCCTCACCAGGAGGAAATCTTAAGACCCCAGGGCCATAAAATTTTGTAAAGGGCATATTTTCTATGAAGAGTTTTTGATTCTACCACATATGCTAATTGAGAGGATTTTTGAACTTTAGTCGATTTTAGCTCCTAAATTGGTTTCAGGAGTTTTGGAAAAGATAGAAAATGTAAATTACCCTATTAAAATTAAGGGTCATGTAAGATCGGCCTCTTATGTATGCGGTATGTTGCGTGTATGAAGTGTGGGTGTGTGTTTTGGAAGACTGTGGTATATTCGCGTTGTGTCTTCTTGTATAGTTGGTCTCTTGCCCTTTTATAGTGCTATATCACTGAAGCATGCCGTCGAAGACACCAAGCAACACACCCCACCCGGTCACATTATACTGACAACGGGCGAACCAGTCGTCCAACTCCCGTTATATGCTGACCGTTAAGCAGAAGCAGAAACTAAATCTTTTATAGACTATGGTGTGTTTCGGCCAAGGACAAGCCTTCCTCACAGAGGCAAGCGCTAACCGAAGGCCAAAAGTGAGGTGGTTTCAAGGGAGACTTTAGGAAGAAGAAAGTACGGTAGGAAGAAAGAAAATAACCTAAATTTAGTCGCCTTTTACGATCATGAAATAGGGACATCAGGTACTAGTCTTAAACCCTATCTGCAGGGCACGATTAGAATAGGTAACTTAAGACCTCTAGATGAAGTATAACGTCGACATGATAGGCTAGGGATAATTCTTACATATGGAATGATAGTACGTGCGATTGTGCATTGGTGCGTGACTAAATAACGGTTGATAACCAGGCAATTTCTGCGATAGAGTACACATTACCTTTACGTTTAACATTTATCATAAAACGCGTAGGATTTTCTGTGATCTGATGACCGTCGTTTTATTAAGATATTGTTTGCGCCCCGATGACATTCACGTTATTATTGTTAACTTCATCTTGTCTATATTTACAATAGATAAATCACACCACCGGACAATCCAGCCACACAGCCTGTATATAAGACAGCACGATCAATCAACATCACTATACAGATAATATAAATAGACTCGATATGTAAAATCTCCTGTAACCCTAACAACTCTATAACACCGACTGGCCTTTTTCTAACCTTCTCATGACTTATTTCCTAATAGATTTCTACCTTCCTCCTTGGGGAGTTTCACTCTCACAGACACGACAAGTGGAATGTTTCCATGTTAATAATATTGCACTCTATTGTTCAGTGTAGGCTTTACTTGCAAACCTCATACGTATAACCAATTGATTGCCTGAAGATAACTTTCGCAGTTGTGTTCAAAACTTGTTTTAACAAATGAATGATGTTCTTGGATACTGATGTTTAATTATTGGCCAATATGATTGTAAAGTATGACCTTCACACCTCCCTATCCCTACACCTAGTTACTCAACTGAGGCTTTGGAGATATCAAATGAAATAAGCACTCATGATAAGCATAACAATACAATTCATGAGCGATTGTTTTTATTCCAGTCCTGCTTTATTCCATAATAGAACATGCCTGTCCGAAGAAATCACTCAAAATTTTAATAATGAAATTCGTTCTTTTACAGCCAAATCCATGCTAAAGTTTCTTCATCAGACTCCTTGTTCCATTTTTTTTTATTAATTTGCATCATTAATATTTACTAATAATTGTCAACGTGAAATGTCAAGACAACATACTTTGGTAACTACGGTATACAACATGGCTGACATTGATGTAACCACGCTCACAATATTGTCTGCGCAAGTTGTAACCAACAACGCCTATTGTATGTTGATATTTTTGTGTATTCCAGCATGTTATATATTGCAGTTACAGACACAGTAATGATTCATTGCATTATCCTAAATCATATTTTTCATGCTCATTGCAAATGGCTGTTTAGTAGTAATTTACACATACATCAGTCCCGTATCGGCAATTGAAACTTCATCTCACAAGAAATTTACGGTGTTGTTTCATTATTTAAGAAAGTAATGGCCAACATCTCTCCTAAGTTATGTATAAATCATCAAAACATAAATTATGTAATCTGGCCAAAACATTATATGTATGTTTCAGGCTGCACAACTTAAAATTAGGTTAGGTCACCGTCTGTAAGGATTTATATATCTATTTAGCTATCAATAATGCCTGCTTTGAACACAGCATTTTTTGAAAGGTTACGATAAAATAGCTAGGGTCAAAGGTAGAAAGCAGGGATAGGGTACTTGAAACAATTCAATCTTTGTTTACATTGTTTCTGTATGACATTGAATGTTTTGAACGACAAACAAAAGACAAATTTTTAATATTCTTTCTTTACACGATAGATGTGGAACCAATGATATCCAATGTTCTTGTCCATTTTGTGGTACTATAACCATGGATTACAAAGACACCACATTGCGTCTATTGGGATACGGATCGTCTTATATCTGATGTTGAATATTAAGTTGGTAAATGACACTTTTATTGACATCACAATGGTAAGTGCTGAACTTGTGACCAAAAAATATGAGCTTTGAAATAAAAGGTAACTTAAAGATAAAATTCCAAATTTAGTCGCCTTTTAAGATTATGCAAGATGAACAGCAGGTATATTTCTTATCCCTTTTCTGTATGGATAGCTACTAAGTGACAATCTTCAGTCCAACTTTCTTATTGTTTGTCATTTATAAAATTTATCATCAATGTACAATACTTGGTCTACAATTATCAAATCTGTTTTACTGCCAACGCCAAACTCATTTGGTGAACAACATCGATGCCTTGTAAGTATGCAAAAGTCCAACATTTCTGGGAACATACATGTATTTTGGGATTTCTATGTAAAAAAATAAATAGAAAGAATGGATAGGATTTTGTTTAAAACCTTTGATAACATATACATTCGAAATATAGTTTTCCCGGCGATTCCGATAAGATGCTAATATGCACAAACTCTTCAGAAAGTTACATTCAGAAATAAACATAGATGTAGAAAACAAAGAAACAATGCCACAAACACCGAACACAGAAATTATATACTAGAGCGCATTATACACTATAAAGCACAGTGTTTAAGTGACTACAGACGCCCAAAAGGAGATTCTAACTTTGACTTGGTGTAGAAAACACTACTACGATGTACATAAAAGACAAAGCCTCTCGAATTTCACTCTCGTCAATACAACGATTCCGACTTTATGTTGTCCTTGAGTGCTAGAGAGAATCGATTCAGTAGGCTCGATTACTATTCTGTACAAGTATGTCTTCTACCAGGTTTTTATACTTTATGTTATCAAATGTGTTGATTACCAATCTCCTTTGCCTTACTTCTCCAGTTTCCAGGAAAATCGAATGACAAATGGCCGAAAACACTTAAGCGGCAGACCGTTCAAAATCTATGTACGTTTCAATGTCGTAGATATATTGCAAGTATTTTCCACCATAGAAAATATAGTTGATTATTGGCAATTTACGAATATAAGACATTGGAAAATTAGGGAACCTGCTTTTGTTTCGCTCATAATTTAATTTCCAATTAATTGTGATTCATATCGCCCATAGTTAGACACTATTGGAAGAATACGTATGGTCCAATACGTTTGCTTTAACTATCATTTTGTGTAATGCAGCTGATCAACAATGACTTTTGTCTAGGGTCTTAGATAACAGTATGAAGTCAAATTATGCATGGACAAATTCATCCAAAGTTGAGTTGGGTTATAACATACGGTGGCTGATTTGTGCCATTTCGTCTTTTCGCCCCGAAAAGACGAAAATTAACAAACCGTAATTTTAGCTCACCTGGCCTGAAGGGCCGGTGAGTTTTTGCCATGGCGCGGCGTCTGTCGTCCATCCGTCAACATTTCCTTTAAATCGCTATTTGTCATAGAGTTCTGCATGAATTTTAACAAAATTTGGTCAGAAACTTCCTTAGGGGAAGGGGGTCAGATTTTGCATAAATGGTGACCCTGACCCCCTGGTGCAGGAGGGGCGAGGCCCAATAGGGGTAATATAGGTAAATCCTATAAATCGCTACTTGTCCTAGAGTTCTGCATAGATTGCAACCAAATTTGGCCAGAAACTTCCTTAGGAAAAGGGGATCAGATTTTGCATAAATGGTGACCCTGACCCCCTGGGGCAGGAGGAGCGGGGCCCAATAGGGGTAATAGAGGTAAATCCTATAAATCGCTACTTGTCCTAGAGTTCTGCATGGATTGCAACCAAATTTGGCAAGAAACTTCCTTAGGAAAAGGGGATCAGATTTTGCATAAATGGTGACCCTGACCCCCCTTGGGGAAGGGGAACAGAACTTGTATAAATTTTCACTCTGAACCCCCGGGGGCAGGAGGGGCGGGGCCCAATAGGGGAAATAAAGGTAAATCCTATAAATCGCTACTTGTCCTAGAGTTCTGCATGGAATGTAACTAAATTTGGCCACAAACATCCTTTGGGGAAGGGAAACAAAACTTGTATAAATTTTGGCTCTGATCCCTCTGGGGGCAGGAGGGGCGGGGCCCAATAGGGGAAATAGAGGTAAATCCTATTTAAGATCGCTACTTTTCCTAGAGTTCTGCATGGATTGTAACCAAATTTGGCCAGAAACATCCTTGGGGTTAACAGAATTCGTATAAATTTTGGCTTTGACCCCCTGGAGCAGAAAGAGTGGGGCCTAATAGGGGAATTAACTTGTATTCAGAACATTACTTGGCATTACAAACCAGGTGAGCGATATATAGGCCCTCTAGGCCTCTTGTCGTCTTTTCGCCCAGAAAAGACAAAAATTAACAAACCTTCATTTTCGTCTTCCGGTCCGTTGTGGAAGCCATTTTGAAATATTTCTATCTTCTTGACTTAATTGTTCAATATGGAAGCATCAAGGTATGATAACAATCAATTTATAAAAATAGATAAATATCACCATCTTTATCAATAACTAAGATTAGAAGTAATAAAACAGGAGTAAACATGTATGTTCACAGCAGTTACGTAGATCACACGTGCCACTAACAAAATCTTTTCACCTGATTGATACATTTAAAAAAAATCATTAATATCTTAATTTTTTCGTTCTTATCGCCCTAATTAGTAATTACACTTATCAAAACATTGCCTTATATATGTTAGGTACATAATTCATGAACTTGAAATGTTAAACAAAGCTCTAATAGGAGTTGACTCCCCTACACAAATTGAAAAAAAAGTTGTCGGTGGGTTATATTTGAAAGCGTTGAATCGCGGATCAACTTGTAACAAGATGATTATGAAAGACAACTCGTGACGACTTTGACTTTAAAGGAAGGACTTGTACCAAGAAATCGCTCTAATAAGTTAATTATCACAGTCAGTCAGTAGTGTGTATTGTGTATTATTTGAAAACACATTTTGACTACATACATGATATGGTCTTCATCATAAATGTACATTTGAAATTACATTATAATCTCCGTCGTATATGAAATATGATACAGTTTATCTGTAATGTAGACGGTTTGTTGGGGGACATGAGCAATTTATACTCGTTTTGTAATAATTCAGGATAAAAAAAATCACATAGAATCTGATATAGGTAGTAAAACATGTTTGCATATTATGATAGTCAAGGAAGAACCCCGTTATTGAAATAACTTTGTATAAGCAATATCAAATTTGACGTTACAGAGTGAATATAAACTCGACTGTTCTAAAATTGAAATACCGAGTTGATATCCTATATGTCCTACATGATTGGATGAGTTACTGCCCTTTGGTGTTAATTACATTAGTATACATACCAATAATTGTTCGGAGAGCATATTGCATACCGTTTTTTTGCAGTGTAGAGTCTACTTAACATAAAACTTGTATAAAAATAAACAAAGTTTTATCAAGGTCCAACCAATTTACATTGTAATTGCATTCTTAACTTTACTGTTAACAACCTGGACTTTAAGGACAACCTCCCATGTGTGCATTTGCGTGTGTATGTTTTGGGAGGCTGAGGTATAGCCATGTTATTTCTCTCAGTAAAAGATGTTATTTCTCTCAGTAAAAGTAGCTTTTTTGTAGTGTTTTCGTAATTTGTACCGAACAAAACACCGGCCTACCCGGTCACATAATACTACCAACAGGCACAACAGCGCCCTGCAGGTAGGGCGTTAGAATTGTACCTGCTGCCTCTACAGCATGATCGTAAAAGGCGACTAAATTTATGATCTTATCTTTTATACCTCTTCCTAACTGACTTTATCTTTCCTAATGCCTTCCTTGGCACCATCTCACTTTTGGCCTTGAGTTGAGCGTTCGCCCGTGTGACCTTAGGAAGAAGCGAAAAAGTAATAATTTAAGTTTAGCTGCCTTTTACTATCATCAAATCGAAAAAGTTAGTTAGGTGGTTAATAGTAACAGTCAGTCATTTAGTATTTCGTGCATGCGGTGTTTGAAGTGCGTGCGTGTTTGGGAGGCTGTGGTATACCTGCGTTGTGAGCCTTTGTAATAACATAACTGTCACCCTTTTTATAGTGCTATCTTAGATACAGAACTACTCTGGACACTGAGGTAGGTTTGAAAACTTGATGTGATGTTATAACGTCCTATGAACAGTTATTGCCATTTAAGGATGACTACAGATAACATTTGTAGACTGTAGGTAATGAATAGATGGATCGCAAATATCAGTAGAGAAAACAAATCGAGATGGTTATATGTTTCACTTATACGATATAAACTTAATGTAGAGTAAGCTGCTAAGAATAAATAAATTGCGTTTTGACGTTTATATGCAAAAGCGGACAAACTGCAATATAGTAGGAATTAAGTAGGAAATCACACCCGCCGTAATATAGTCGTAAACATTGCGGAAAGAACACTTTTTTATCCATAAAATCTTTAGCGTTGAAATCAAACAGATATGCGATAAATTTTGTACACGAAACCACCCAATGTTATTAAATGTATCTGAGATTTATACAGTATCGACGGATGAGATATTCCTCTACATTCTTAACCAATATTGATGTCCTTTAAGGCTTTCTGACCAGGATAATAACACATTAAATCAGATATTTATCATTCTTATCGTTGATTTACGCACCTCTATTAATGGAATATTTTAGATAACTCGTAATTGTAGTCTTAAATCAATCCATGAACATAACACACCACAAAATATATCTTCTTTTTTATTTCTTAATTAACAGATAGATGCAAAGATAGGGACGACTCTCCATTAATTATCGGATTTCAAGGTAACTTGTCACATTAATATGTGGCCAATGGGCACCACTATCTATAAATAACGGTGTTTGTACCGACAAAGTGTTAATGGTATGCATTTTCTGTCGAACAAATCAGCATTGAGCTGTTTTGCAGACAACCTTGAAATGAAAATTAAATAAACAGGAAAAGTCAAAACACGGGCTTAAATGGAGCAACATTACACTGTTCCCAATTTTGCATGAAGGTATTTGTCCATTCTCTTGATTAAAATTCGACGAAATTCTGTTTGCTGTGTAATAGTATGAACAACACTCCATATTAACCTGATGTAATCTACACGCTGTTCAATTTCTATCTATGTCGATTTCATGTTGATACATATATTCCGCCTGTACTGAAGCAATATTTGATAATGAGTTCCATTTTAATCTAAGCATGCGGTATAACCCACATGACCGTACATATATTACAGCAACTCGTTAGCAATGCCGTATCATGTTTTACCATTTACGTATGCCGCAGAAATAGGTTTCTCAAATACGAACTATATATTCATTGATAAGGAATGCCATATTATTATTCTACCAAATATTTAACCATTTGTATCATACTAATGTAATTCTCGATCAGGAATTCCGGGAAATGCTGTATCGCATGTGCTCTTGAAATAACTTCCATGTTAATTTTGAAAAGTATTTGTAATAACAACTAGAATCAGTTTGATAGAACGATCCATTTCACCCTATAGTCCAGTGGCTGAGGTTGTCATCATCTACGTTCATGTTACAATACCAATTCAATGAAGCTATTATCTAAATAAAACAACATATTGAAATACATCATAAAACATAGTTCACACTCTTTCCAAAATGTTATGGTGTTAAGCCTCGTAGCTGAACCCCATAATGCTACATAAGCCACCGAGACTTCTAAGTAATCAACAAGAATTAAGATATAACCAGGACAAATTAGCCTATTAATATCCATATTGATTGACTATCGAAGTTTTACTGTAGGTTGAGCGTAAAGGCGACTAAATTTAGGATATCATATTTTCTTACTCCTTCCTAACGTCTGTCCTGACACCTTAGCTTTGGCCTGGAGTCGAGCATTCACCCTGTTTTAGCTTTGGCCTGGAGTCGAGCATTCACCCTGTGAGTTAGGCTTTGGGTTCTGTCTCATGGCCAGGAATACCATATAGTCTATAATGGTAGTTTCTTCTCCTGCTTAACACTAAGTATTAAGGGAGTTTGACGACTGGTTTGCCCATAATGTAACTGGTTGGGGTGCGCTGCTCGATGTCTTTTGTAACATGCTTCAGTGATTTATTACTTTACCTAGTCTCTAGATTTAAATGGCTTTATTACACGCAAGAAGACAAATTTGACATACAAACATACCATTTGCAGTACCTATAGTACTAACGATACAAAAGAATTCTTAAATTTTCAATTCTGCCAATCATTGTTGTTGTACGCGGGAAATCCTCTGTTAGCTGGATGATTAACGGTTTCTTGTCAAACACATCATGTGATATCCTCCTCCCCTTATTTCCCCATTACCGATCCCTTCTTGCACTTTTCCTTGAATCCTCTCTCTTCCTCAATACCTTTCCATTTCTTTCTTTTCTTCTTTTTAGATAATTCTGCTGTCTGCTTGTTACATTCAAAAGGAGACAGATTTACATAAGTGTAAATCACTTTTTTTCTGAATCCTAATAATGTTGTATGTGTACCACATGATTTTTTTGTTTCAAATAAAATAAAGTTTAAACTAAATACAAGCACATATACATGTATAACCAATAAATTTAAAAAAAATACAACGAGAAAAATTAATGCAATGTTGTAGATACATCATCCCAAACCCAAATAAGGTTGTGTACCCGATAAGGTTGAAGTCCTGAAAAAGGTAATTGTTAATTTTGTTTGTTTAATTGATTAACGTCCTAATAACAGCTATGGTCATGTAAGGACGGCCTCCCATGCATTGGTCTGGATAAACATAGTCTAATAGACTAGATAGAAGGTTTTGACAGAAAGCTGCAAGCGCAGCACGCTTATTATCATATGTGTTGTCAAAATAACGCTTAAAACAATCATTAGCCCAATAACCCTGTAATTGGATTTGCGAACTCCCAAACCCAGCGGAATGAGCCCAAGCAGCAGCTCTCCGGCGAAAAGAATGCCCTCCAAAATTGGACGGATCAAGGTATATGTCTCTCAATAAAACACGCAAAGCTCTTAAAACCAGTGTAGGTGAGACAAGAGCATGAAGATAAAACAAAAAGTGGACAGGGGAGAAGGGGGGGTTCCTGTCCTGGCACATGGGCACCTTAAATAGCCTGGCATGGACAGAGGAGGTGAGAATCAAGTTTTGGTACAACAATATCAATAGGATGCTTCCTAAATTGGAGAGCTTTGATAAATTTAAGCGCAAGCAAAAAAATCTGGTGACATTGTAACAAATGAATCCCACATATTGAACATTAACAGCAAGATTTAAAAAAAAAACCACCATTAACCAGAATTTGTTTGTTTGTTTGATTTATTAACGTCCTATTAACAGCTATGGTCATGTAAGGACGGCCTCCCATGTATGCGTAGTGTTGCGTGTATGTTGTGCGAGGTGCGCGTTTTGGGAGACTGCGGTATATTCGTGTTGTGTCTTCTTGTATAGTGGAACTATTGCCCTTTTTATAGTGCTATATCACTGAAGCATGCCGCCGAAGACATTAACCAGAAAAATTATTTGGTCGTAAAAAAACTGAAAAAAACTTGTTAGGCAGGCTGTCAAACAAACACGGCTGTTGTGGCAGGAATAATTCAAAGCATGGTCTATTTGTAAAAGTACATATGGCGACAAAGCAGTTTTACAAGATCGCGCAATAGCAAGTTCACGCTGTACACCTTTCAGCTGGTGTTGAATTATCGTAGATGAAACAATAGGGTCAGGCAACCCGGTAGACTTTGCAAAACCGATACAATGTTGAAGTAGCATTTTACACTGTTAAATTCAAACCTTGACATTTACTTTATAGGTTATGTATAGTTCAATAGTCTTAGCATAGTGTCAGCAGGTACACTAGCAACTTTATACACATCACAAAACTTTTTAAAGGTCTAATAATGTGAATTGTATGTTTCTGAGGTGGAATTAGCCCATCCCTGTTTTTGTAGGCGAACCACTGTCTCTGATAATCTCCCTTTGTCTGCCCTTAAGTCCGGGGTACCACCACCTGCATAATACAAAAAGTGGTGACATATGTTGCAATAGTTCCTGTATGTTAAATTCACAATATTCATTGCTAATCAACATATTAAAAGGTCTGGATAATTGGTCAAATCGACCTGAAAAGCGTGTAGCAACTAGTTCAAAGTAAAAGAAGGCTGAAGCCAATATAAAATTCGTAATATGTCATTATTACACAATGTCTGGACGACCCCTTGTTAATAGCATACATGGTGGTAGCATTGTTTGTTGAAACAATCACGTACTCCCTGTCCAAAAACGACCCACCTGGCGGCTGCTAAAACCACTGAGGCCGTTTCTTTTACATTGATATGTTCACGAGCAATAAAGGAAAGGTCTAACAGCCAGTTCGTGTAGATAAAGTCACCCTTGAAGCATCGAGCAATGTCGTACGCATCAGTTTGTAATCCAGTCACATGGCGTTTGTATAAAAATCACTTTACCGTTAAAGACGACATAAATTGTATCCACCATGAAAGATCCTTATAACAATTCTGAAGAAAGAATAACTGTCTAATAAATGATTTCCTATAGCATATTTCGGAATGACCGATAACATGCGTCGAAGGAAGATGCGTCCACCTCAGACAACCATACTATCTCACTTTAATTTTCCACACAAAGCTTGTATAACACTCGCTCTTCATTTGCATAAAAATGGACACAACACTTCGCAGAAATCTTTCATTTTGTTTTGAGGGAAACTGATCAATAGGTCACATGTATCAATTTAATCCCCAAAAATACGAAGTGTTTAGTGTGATCCTCTACCTTGGACCAGCTGATAGAAAAGCCCCAACGACGCAATACACGGAGAAGTAGACGGAGTGCTCTACTACATGAATTAAAGTCATCCTCAATTATCAGAAAATCATCCAAATAAGCTGACTGTGGCATTATATCTTTTACGCATGATAAAACATACTGAAGAACTAAACTTTTGAAATATGCTATGGCTGTGGGAATATTCAAACATACATATACGTGGGATTTTTATCCCCACTAGACGTCTATCTGTGTCAAGTGAGAGGTTATTCAGCACTTTTAATTTGTACCGACAGGTAGGCACTCTTTAAGTCAACTTTAGCAAGATATGAATAAGGTTTTATTAATTTTATGGCCTGACGCAAGTCCATGTACGAGCAGCTGTTGTCTGAAGTGTAGGTATTTAAACAACCAAACCTAGACATGCTAGCATGACGGATAAATCTAATGTCCCCATTCGGTTTCACTATCGCTCAAACGGCACTAGTGATTGTAGGTTATTTTAGTTGTAATATATAGTTTCCGAGACTAATCTCAGTCTGTACCTGTTTTTCGACAAGTGTCTTAAATTTTGACGTAGATCTGTAATTTTCGCATTCAACTTGCTGATAGGGTCCATACATTGTAGTTAGTCGTAAACCATTACGAACACCCTCCAGTATACACTCTCTGTCCAGGTGATAGTTTGTCGGTAAAAGTTCCTACCTCGCATCAAGATGTAAACAGTTCACTGTGGCGGAAGTGGCGTGGATTTAACCTCTACTCCTTCTCGGGTCCTCGTTTTTGGGACACCCTGCAGACTAATTCACGGATGGCCAGTAGACGAATGATCTGTTGCCAAACAAACAGCACAAACAAGCATTTGCCTGTATTTAAATTACGACAGATTCCCTGTCCGTTATTGAGAAAGGGACCACGACGGCGATCTTTGGATTGTTGAACCATTTAAGTTCATGTTGTATCCCGGTCTATCACTTCGTGCTTCAAGTATAGCTTTGCTCGAAGTGTTGTCTGTTTTGAAGAGGAGATTGAAATCCATCAAATCCTGACGATGAGTACCCCATTTGAACCCCTCTGCGGTTTGAAACTCTCTTTACTCCCCATCATGAGGTAAAACACTTAGCCAACCATACTTTGTTGCCAGACAAAATATCTTGACTGAGAAGTCTATATTAGGGGCAGGGTCGTCCAGCTTTTTCTGTGTTATAAGAGCATTCATAATTTTTATATCGGCGTATCCCCAGTGTTCAATAATCTTGTCTTACGATTTTTGTTTTCCGATTCTGAATTCCATACCACCAGCATTAGACACAGTTTCGTATGTCTGAACGGGAGGTCAGATAAATTCAATAATTTTCAATGCCTTAGTGGTTTTTGCTCACCTGCAGATCCTGAGACAAGATCAGTAGGCGATAACTGAGACAGTGGTACTGGAGGTACTCCTTCTTGGGAGGCTGAAGTCGATGGCATGGTATCACAAGTGCGGGGAGGTGTCATGACTGCTGGCTCCGTATCATTTTTACAAATAGGTAGTGTTCGTATCTTTCCCCGTTCATTTTCAATTTCAGCACGAATTTTAACCTTTTTGCTAGCCCGTTTGACCTGTTTTAACTGCAATTCCGAATCCTATTGTTCAGGATCCGGATCGTTCAACCTATCCACATTTTCGGTGTCCACCACATATATGCCGAAATCGTCTCCCGTCACACTATCCTCAGGTTCGGAATGACTATGAACCTTTACGGACTAATGGAATTCTTCTTCCATTTCCTCAGATTCAGTGAGATTTTATATATTATTATACCTAACCGATGAGTCACAGTCGTTGATTGGTCGAGATACGTCACGTGTGAGGGCGACAAAACATCGTGTATCCCGCTGAACGTCATGTTCAAAAATCATGTTTCCCCCATGCGGAGCCCCTCGTAAGCAAGAGTTGTCGTTCGTGTAACGGAACTCTCCGAGGTATTCCGGTAACAAACAAAATGGATGGCAGACAACGCTTTCATCCGAGGAAATTCATTAATATTCTTATGATAAATGATACAGATAACACAATTACACTCACTCCATGTAATGTTTATTTGATGTACCATGCTAAAGGGGGGGGGGGTTATTACTTCTGATTTAACAATAACTGTAACGTTAGCCTAAACGGCAACAGTGTTTTGTGCAAACAACAACTTAAAATCTAGCCATTACTTTAGACTTGTATTCTAGCACAAGAAAAAAAAAATTTGTTCGGTATAATAAACAATGTATTGCCCTGACGGTAGGGAGACATGACGCTTAGTTTACCCGCTGCAAGTCATATTTACCTTGGGTAAACAAAGCGTCGTGTCTCCCTACCGTCAGGGCAATAAATGTATAATATCCGTCATCCTTTTACCGTCGTTAGTCCATTTTGGCTCGATTAAATTTGTATGGTTTTGATTGAAAACCATTTAAATTAGCAGCGGTCAGCAACCGCTTCGGCACAGCATGGCGAGAACACATAATCAAAACGAAGCCGCGTGGCAAGTAGATGCAAAGCTAGCATTTAAAAACATTTGGGAATCTACCTACAATTCAATTTACAACTGAATACCATAAAAGGACAAGCAATCCGCTATACAAGAAGACACAGCACGAATATACCGCAGTCTCCTAAAATCCACACCTCGCAAGTCCACGGGCAACACACCACATACACGGTAGGCCAACCTTAAATGACCCTGGCTGTTAATGGGACGTAACTATAATAAATCAAGTGTAACCACACCACCATGGTGTTATATCTATGTACCTCGGTTATCTTAAAATTAAAACACCGAGTTGATGTCTAAAATATTGCTTACATGTGTTCGTGATCATGTATTACTGAACGAGATATTGAAAAATCAGAACATAATAATGTGCATCATGTTGTGATAAGCAATTACGCTTTTTTCCCCTGTGACGTTATTCACACAAACGTAGACTTACAACAATCAATACCTACCAGCAAGGACAGATAACTATTTGATATACAAATGCAGAACACGTGAACATGTAAACAATAAAAAAAATCTTTATTAAATAAGTGCTTCCTGATGAAACCCTGGTAGTGTAAGATCGGCTTGATTTCCCAGTTGACTACGTAACCCAACTACAAATGAACATGCATGCGTAATGATAACAATGACCCCATCTGGGGAATAATTAACACTACTAACCAACAATATCGCATTGTTTAAGAGGATTAGTGTGTTTATAATGCATTAGACTGTTTTCGTTTATATTATCTGTAGCATGTATCCTAATATGGACAAAATACATTTTCACCCATACCTATACATATATATGGATGTGTTTTCACCACCATCTCAACTATCATCATGATGATCATCAGCAGCATCACCAACATATCATCACCATCATCATTATCATCATCATTATCATCATCATCATCATTTACGAAACATGATTTTTATTATAGTATCTCTAAACACCACACCTATAATATTACGAAGATGATGTAAATGTTAATAATATCATATTAACATATAAAATGTCAAAACTTTCTTTATAGTTTTTGCCTTTGGATTTCAACGCCATTGAACTATTTACACAAGAAGCTATACATTGTATATCCTCGATTAATCCTAAACTTAGTGTAACAATCATGTAGAACATTATAGACTTCCTCTTCGCGATATACCAAATATCTTTTATTGACGATGAATGATACATATCAAAGCAAGCGTAAGCAAAACACTTATATATTCAGACATTACTGTTCATCAAGATTTTAGTATTGTTTGATATTTATTTATCTTTGTTGTTCATTTAGATTTTAGGAACTTATTATCAACATATTTTTCTCGAATATCAATAACAAATCATTGACTGACGAAATTCTGTTTTGTGCTGTTTATTTTAATGTTTTCATGATAGGGCGAGTTCGATCATCAACTTTTGTCGGGTCGACTTTAAAACAGGAAAGGCGTATGCGCATGTCATTGATCGCACTCACTCTAGTTTCAGTTTGATCTAGTCAACATAGCGTTGAGTACCTTCCATCACCTGTATATTGTATTCTCCGAAATTGACGACGATGAGTCCATTTTTGGTTTAGTGAAACAACAGTGTTTGGCAGCCGTAGCCGCCGCATCAATGCCAAGAGACTATTTGCCAAATTTACCAATTATATGAGCGCAGTGTTTGAAGATTTCAGAATCCCAGAACATATAGACGACTTCCGATTACATTTTAGGATTAGTATCAGCTTGTTTGGAGTCATGCTACAAGAGGTATACATCTCTTTAGTTTTAAAGGATTCTGGATCATACGCACCCATATTTTCCGAAAAACAATTACTCGTTTTTTTTGTGGTATGTGGCAAACAAGCCTTCTATGAGAGAGGTTGCCCATTTATTTGGATTATCAAAATCTACGGTGCATACTGCAATATTCAGAGTGATGGATAGTATGCAAGAACTTAAACCAAGGGTAGGTAAATCTACGGTGTATACTGCAATATTCAGAGTGATGGATAGTATACAAGAACTTGGACCAAGGGTAGGTAGATTCTTCGCTTGATCAATGTCCACGGTTTCTTGCGAGTCATGGAGATGGCTCCTCAATGTAATGTAATATATACATACATGTACGTATATGTTAGGAAAACCAATATGAAAAATGAGATTGTATAATATAATGTCACTGAAATACACCAAAGTAAATCAGTAGTCTTGATAAAGCTTTTCATTGTATTCTGAACTTTCATTCATTCCAGGTGATAAAATGGCCCTCTGCAGAGAGACAGAGAGATATACCATGAACTTGAGCAGATCTGCAGACTACTAGGGGTTATAGGGTTTTTGGATGGGTCCCATATTAGGCTGTCATCTGCAATAAATGGAGACTGAGACTTTTTCAACAGAAAGGTATTTCCATCAATGCAGCTGCAGGTATGTAAATTATTGAATATTTAGCTTATATATAGTGTTATATTATCTCTTTGCCTTGACTGACAAAGACAGTTTAATGGGTGCAAGTGAAATTAATCAATTTAACCTAATTTTTTGTCATTAGCTAGAGTCTATTTTATTTCAAAGCAGCAATAAGTTGGAGAGTAAATTTATGAAGATAATAAAAATAGTATAAAAGTAATAATAATAATAACACTTGCAAACCAAAAACCCATTTTTTTCTTGTTTTCTTGTTTATATACAAGCCGAAAAATTGTATGTTTCAATACACTGTAAAATTGATTTCTTTTTTTTTGGTTGTGTCCATGATGCAAGAGTATTGCGCAATTCTGGTCTTTACACTGGTGCTGAAGCAAGAGACTTTGTGCTACAAGATCACCACATCTAAGCAGACAATGCCTACCCACTTCGTAAATGGCTGATTGTACACTTCTTAACTGGCTAATTGTACCATTCAAGAACTTTGACAATTTAACTCCTCAGCAGGTTCGGGTCAATAAGCGCCTTTCCTCGGTGAGACAGAAAGTGGAAGGTTTAGGAAAATCCAGGAGGTACCTTTCCACATACCTGAAAAAGTGTGTAATCTTATATATACAGTGTACATTCTGCATAACTTTTACATTGACAATGCTTATCATTATTTTCAGGAACAGGAGGATGACCCAAATCAGAACATTTATGAAAATGGACATAACGGCATTATAAGGAGGTTAAGATTGGTTAACTTTAATTGAATGTTCAGAACATTTCCATTGCATTTAATGCACGATACCAGCTGTACTAAGTTTAGATTTAGATTAAATGTTTTTCATGGCTGTATTGTTAATAAATAGATATAAATGCTGTGTAAAGACAAAATGAAACTTTTAACATTTATTGTAAAAAAATTAATAAAACTAGGTTTTAATGCTGAAATATGAGACATTGTTAAGGTCAATCCGGCATATGTTTTTCTGTAGTCTTTGGCCATGATAAGATCAATGTTTTACAACAATGTAAAAACTAAACAGAATTATATTTGGCAGAGAAAAATGTATACACGTATATGTGTTTGCATTTAAAAATTAAAAAGTAAAATTATAATTACATTTCATGTGCTAACAAAACTTTAGCCACATGTGGAATGATCAAGACTTTTACCTGATCAGGCTTTACAAAACGTTTATAAAACAGTTCGTATGAACAAACAAACATGTAGATGTGTTTGCATACTGTAAAAAATAAAAGGTAAAAACACAATTACATTGAATTCGCTAATAAATCATTAGCCACCTGTGCAATGTTCCGTTTTGAGAGTGGGCAAAAAAAGCGTCCCTCCATGTGGTTATATTCCACCATAATCATATATTTTCCCATTATTAAATCATTAGTGTTATTTGAAGATATAAGATATATCATCTTCGTAAAGATCTAAAAGTCTATCAAGACGTTTAATTTTGCCCCCATGAATTTCTGTAACCTTTTCATGAAATTCTGTGTTTTGCTTTTCCAGGATTTCTAACAAGTGCCGCTGTGTACTTTTTCTTTTGTGAGCTTTTACCTTTGCCTTTCCCTTCACATGTTTAGTTTCTTCCTCTTCTGCACAGTTTCTTGGTAATGTGTCGATTTCATGTAAAGGCTTTGTACTGACACGAGCACCATACAATTGGTCAAAGGCATCTCTCTGTTTAAAAAACTTTGTCTTTGTGCCCGTACCAGCACCCACAATTTCTTTTCATCTTGTTGAGTGACTGTGTGGGCGTTATAATGCATTTTAGAGCTGCATTTAATTCTTTACAAATCTCCTGCCACAGATTGGTATGATTCTAACCTTCATTAAGGAATCTTGTTTCTCATGCCCCAAGCTTACAAGCATGTCCTCTTCATTACTTTGCCAATTATGAATCGCACTACTCCCACTAGGACCGGGTTCCTCGGGGAGCGACGCTGAAGAAAACACCGAACTAGAGTTTGAAGAAGATTCTTTTGATTACCATGCTTTTCACAGCATGATCTGAAAATAATGTAAAGTCATGCTTACAGGTTAAGAACACATACTGGCAAATCAAGAGCAAATTAGAGATTTTTTTCCTCACATTTGACAAAGACAAAGCCTATAAGGTGATAAATACTGCTCATCTGGTAATATCCATATGCTTTATCTTTCAGTAAAGAATACTTTAAACGTAAACTATAAACAATCACAAATTTTCCTATGACAAAGTAATTGTGAAAAAATCTCTGTTCCTAGAAGTGGTGCTATATGCAGCCTATTTCATATTAATAAATATAATTAGTCAAACTTCTTACCTATTGATTTTGCCGTAACCAAATAAGCCACATCATCCGAGACTTCTAGTGCAACGTATGTGCCATCTTTTGTTTTGACGTTCAGAACCTTCCAAAACAAATTAAAAATTGTGCGAGAGAAAACAACACTGTCCACACAGCTTGTAAATAGAGGGAGGGGATAGAACAACTAAATTTTCCATAAAATTAAGAACTAAAAAAGAATTTTTTAATATCTGAAAAAAATTTGCATCACATGTTTTTGTTTTCATAGGCTGAAATATTTTCTTTGATATCTTATCTATGCTTATTCACAAAGATGGCCAATAAACCAGATATATATCTCTTGTTGCACACGGTTCACAGTATGTTCCCTTTAATTCTCCAGTGATATGAAGTTCCAGTTCGTATTCATAGCAGCTGGGGTGAAAACAAAGTTTGCAGGTAGGACAACGAAGATACAACCTGAAAATAATTATAAACACAACTTTAATTTCTAATGCTTCATTTTATGTCATATTTTCCTTGCTCACTATTTGGGGTTCTTTTTCATTACAATAATCATGTTCAGGAATATTTTTTCATACATCAACAAAAGACACTTCCAGAATAAAATTTAAGTTTTAACAAAGTGATAAATAGTTAAAATCTATGTATAACTCTCAAACTTTGCCACATAGTAACGACATGTAATGTTTCCTGGTGCTAAGCTTTGACCCAAGGCCATGGCCATATTTTTTCAATGGATTTTTTTATTAGTTTTCAGCATAATAATACAATTAACAGTACAATAACAATGATAATACAATTCAACAGCACAATAACAACGAGATCAGCTCAATGGACAATTCTTATTTGGACATTGGAATTTTCATACTTGTAGCAATGACAAGAAAAAGTAAAGATTAAATTTGGTCTAAGATCAACTATTTATGTCAATGTATCGGGAAAATACAAGATAATTAATGACCATAACATTGCTTACATCTTGGGCTACTGATGTTTTAAAATCGTGTTTTCAATTTAAACCTGGTCAAAATCATATTTAACACATACATTATTTTTATTATCTTCACTTAAAGAAGATTTTTAAGTGTAATATGACTCAAACATATCAATTGAAAGGTATTTCACATTTTCTTCTGCCTCAAGATCACTAAGTAAAAGTCATTTAAAACATGTACAATTCATATCATTATTGCTGCGTCTTTAGCTTTTTAAAGTTACATTCACATTTTCACTCGCAAATTCTACCTCAATATCACAAAGTCAGAGGTCAAGGTCAAATATAAACAGATAACCCATGTAATGGTAATAAAATCACTTGAATTTCAAGCCTCAGCTACAAAAACAATGTGCATCATTTTGATAAACTTTTATTTTAGATAGTTATGGTTATTACGTACGTTTACTTTAAAGATGCTCCATTGCTGACAAATGGTATTTTTTCCACTATCAAAAACAGGAGCAGACAATTTAGTATTTTCTTCAGTTACAAAAGTTACTTACTTTACACCATTACTACCATTGAAAAGTTTGAGCTTTTTAATTTTACTGCAAGTTAAAATTTGAAAATAATTGATTAATTGCATCCCGAAAAAAAATCTGTGGCACTATCTAATATATGGAATGAAATACTGATTTCGCATGCACCAAAGGCGAATAAATTATTTTATATTATTTTTTTGTGTTTATTAGGCATATATATACACGACTAAACACCAACTATTGTTCAAATAATGAATTTCCATTTAGGCTCTGTCGGCGAACGGAGCATCTTTAACAGTCTTGGGATGCTCGTTGATTTATTCATACCTTTAGTTCCATTTTCCCTGAAGAAAATACATAGGACATTTATTAAATGACAAAGGAAAAAAATACTTGAACTCAATCAAAGTTTACCTGTAGTCGCCGTCAATAAACACCTCAGACTTTCCAGCAGTTTCCTGAGCATCAAGAGAATGGATAGAATGGTTGAGGGCAGGCGTGTTACATCTGAAACACTTCCACTTAAATTTCAATGGTTTTCACAATTTGACATCTGAAATGTGAAAAGTAAACCCGTAAAAAGTGAAGACTATATGACTCTTTCATATGTACATATGTAGGATAGAAACTATTCACCCGAGGGTACAGAATTTTGGGTCAGAACCGAGGCTTGCCTGAGTTTCTGACCCAAAATTCTGTACCCTCGGGTGGAATAGTTCTATCCTACATAATTTACATATGAAAGAGTTATTTTCTTACATTGCTTTGTCGAATTACTTGCACGAAAGGTGAGGCAGCCATTTTGGGACAAAATCTTAACTTCTTAAATAATCGATCGATTTTAATAGATTGATTTTTTCTACATAGCTAGCCATGTAAGATAGAGTTGTCCCATGAAAGACAGCTATGTAAGATAAATCTATCTTACATAGCTGTGACGTCCCAATTGAAAAGAAACAATGAGATGACGTCATGTCAGCCAAAGTTGACGTCATTTTTCTTCTCTTTTGATTGATTTGTCGGATTTATTTACCATTTCATTTATTTAATTTTGCATTTCAAACCGTTTTACCTCAGATTTCTTGTTTATATTTTCAATATAAACCAAATTTTGGATGAGCTCTTTCGAATGGCGTTCTTATTTTTAAAATCGATCGATTATTTAAGAAGTTAAGATTTTTTCAACAAAATGGCTGCCTCACCTTTCGTGCAAGTAATTCGACAAGCAATGTGAGAAAATAACTCTTTCATATGTAAATTATTGAGGATAGAACTTTTCCACCCTCAGGTACAGAATTTTGGGTCAGAAACCTCGCAAGCCTCGGTTCTTACCCAAAATTCTGTTACCCTCGGTGGAATAGTTCTATCCTACATATGTACATATGAAAGAGTCATATAATCTTACATAGCTGTCTTTCATGGGACAACTCTATCTTACATGGCTAGCTATGTGGAGAAAATAAGATCAGTAACATTCTACAGTCTAGGTCACTAAGCCGTTATACGTATGTGCGCTATTCCACGTTTGGGAGGCTGGGCCACATATAATTAATATATGTATTTACGCGATATAAACTGTAGCATGATGATGATTCAATTACTATTCTAATTAATCTTGACATTAAATGCTGTCAGAACACCAAATTTTCATTTGACCAAAAGACATTTAGTATACACCGATAGCACATACTGCGCAAATCCATTTCTTACCGTTGTCTGCCATATTTGTTCCGTAGGAACTAGCGCCAAGACGTGGTTTGAACTATAGTGAAAAAAGTGATGTCACTTCCGCCGACCAGAGTGAGTTCGATCGCAGTTTTGTCCACAATAGTCACTGGCGTCGATGATAGAACTCACCCATTATAAGTTGCGTGGTATTACACAGACTACTGGCGTTATAAATAGAGAATATTTTTATAGGAAATATTATACTATCCATCCATAAGCAATGCATTTAGCTAATGGAACTTTGTAAGAAGATTATTATCTCATCAAAGATCTTCTACATCGTCTAGACAGATAAAGGACACCATTTTCACTAGGTTGTTTACATCAAAATGATCGTGCACTACGGTTTTTTTCCTTTGTGGCGTTAGAGATCTTGTGGCATGTTACGGGTGGGCGATATTACTTAAATACGGTGGCCTAAGGGGCATGTGGCACGGACTACGACAAAGTATTTTGCTTTGTAGAGTGACAATTATAAGTTATCCCAAGCCTTTGAAATTATTATTATTTTTTTTTTGGATGATTGTTGAAAGTCGGAGTATGAGGGAAAAAACACACAATCAACTTGCTAGTAGTTGACAATAGGTTTTGGATCCTTATCTGAATTATTCAAAATTGCGAGATTGCAGCCTTGTAGTGATGGCTCCGTTCACAAGACGTCACTCATTAAATCCCTGTCAATAAATATTAATTGTTCGGAAATAAAATGTAATACAAATGATAATATTCTATAAATATGTATTAGAGTATATATCTACATGAAAGATGTGTGTACATTAGATTATGGTTTACGGGCACGTTTGACAAATAATATCTAGATGTTTGTCTCGGGTTTTAGGGGTCCGTTTGTTCAGTAAAGGTTTTTTAAATGCAGTCATCAAGGCTCCTCCTCTGCTGTGGAAACACATACAGACATGTGTTGGGGAATAAATGTAATTAAAAAGAATGCTTACTTCTTTGTAAGGGTTTTCCATTCATATTCTTACCGAATTTGATTCCATCCATCTACTAAATAATCTTAGCCAACATTTTGCAAAAATTAACACATCGCTGATAGATTAAAGCGTAAATATTTGTATTCAAAGCCCTAATTGAATTGGGGACAACAAGGTTCTGGAATATATATGCCGTTGGATATATCACGTTCAAGCATAACAGCAACTGTCCAAAATGAGAATAATTAGTCGGGAACTTTGAAATCGTCCCTTTGTATAGAGCACAGTTGTGAGCTGTCTCTAGACTTCCATATCATCTCTTCAACTAAGATACTCTTCAATTCGAATAATTATTTTATAATTACAACTTTTGACAGAGTTGACCTTCCATTACTATTCTATTTTCATACCAGTTACTGGACAATGTTAATTATGAGCACACTTACGGCATAAAAATATGTCTGCTGTTACAGACCGAAAGACACCAAAAAAAACACCCAAACAAATCTATTGTCTAGACAGGTATATCAAATATCAATAAATAGCATATCAAAAAACATGAAAAGGATATATTTTTGTCATAAACTCGTCAACTCTATTACAAGGCAATTGTTATAGTTCACAAAAATCTATAGGGCATTATGTATACATGAATTCTTTTGTTTATCGTTAAAATTATAACGAGAAGCTTGTAAAATTATCTTCAAACAACAAAAAGGGTAAGGAAAGTTCATTAGCAAGTTTGGTCGCACTTTCCTGGCATCGCAAAACTTGTGAAAACAGTATATATCGTAAACCTTCATTGTCCACTGAATAAACGGGAAAATAAATTATATCAACTGAAATTTAAAACCCAAAACTGGGTGATGTTTTCGTATAAATAAAATTCTTATCTTCAAAATAGAATTGAACAGTGTTTCGATTGCGTTAAAGGTGGTATGAACGCAATGGGATACAGACATATTCAATGTAGCGCGTTAGCGCTACATGTAGAATATGTCTGTATCCCATGCGTTCATACCACCTTTAACGCAATCAAAACACTGTTCAATCTTTATATTTACATAAATAAGTCTACTTTTACGTCAAATTTAAACGGCGATGGTTGCTAAGTTGTAACTACGGATAGTCAGAGATGACCGAAGATATAGTTCCGATTGTTGAATGTTATAGGTGCAGTTTGATTTGAAATATAACAATGACACCTTGAATTAATTTTTAATATATCTTTTTTAATTTGATAATGTATCAATAATGTCCATTTCGAATAAAAATTGAGAAAACCGAGGCGGAACGACTAACGGTATCGTTGTCAGGGTAGTGATTGCGGCCCGAAGTGGAGCGACCGCCATATTTGATTTTCAAACGAGGAAAGTATCTGTGAAATAGGCTGTTTGATCAAATGGTATGACTGTTGAGGCTGCTGAATGTTTGTAATGTATGTATCGGTCTACGTACAACGATATAGACTAAATTCTTCATAGTCACGACTTTTATTTCACTGTACGGATGACAGGCAAGTGTTTGCATGGTGTGTGACTGACGTAACTATGGATTTTCCTCGAAGATGAGGAAAGCCCCCGGTTGTAGCCTCGACCAGCTATTCATTTTGTTGTTTATTACCGTTTACAATGCTTGAACACATAGAATTCATTTTGTTTTGATGTCCAAATACATTTTAATTGGATCTAATAACAACTCTTTAATATTATTTTGAATCCGACAACGAGGAAACTTTGTTTACACTTCATGGCAGTAGGCCAACCGAGTAGCCTAATGACGAGCATGATATTGTCTGTGCCGCCTAAGGATCAGTCTTGAGACAAATAGAAGACCAAAATCGTTTTTTAGTTTATTATTAATTCAAAGCAAATCTGTCATCTATGAAAAGGTAAAATGTACATTAAGTAATTAAAGTTTAGACGCAAAATCTTACCGAAGCGTGAACTAAAAGTAGTCCGATCCTACTCTGGGTTTGTATTCATACGTCGTTGCGTTTACGCTAATTTGAACGCAACTCCCCTCCCATTGACTATATAGGGGCATATGTAAATATAACGACTTTAAACGATATTAAACCTCTGAAAAATAAGATGTTTAAATTTGTTGACCTAGCTTGAACAGCACAACGAAATGCAAAATACATTGTACTACATGATTAATAACCTGTGCAGGATATCTTGTTGCAACTATTTTTTCCCCTGTTATGTAATGGCGTACATATCTGCTTTTCAATCAAAACCCAACAAGTCACATTAATCACAAATAGAAGACAAAGACAACTTCTTGTAAAATAAGTCATGAAAAATCACCTGTGCAAGTCAGAAAAGACGTTTAAGTTGTAGATTCTAATGACCTGGTGGATTCCAACACAGTGATAGATCAGTTATCAGGATCTTTAACGCCATGTTGTAGATGCGACAGGGAGCTAATCAACTTCTTAACTGATTTAGTGAATAATCCGACAACAGGTCAAAGTTCAGTTCTCACTAATAAAAAAAATCAAGGTTTGCCCAATGTGCCATTTAGTGATAGAAAGCACATGTTGTATTTTTCTCACATGGCCGTCGTAATATGAAGTGCTCGGGTCTATCCAGGAAAACAGTTTGAGTGTATTCAGTGCACCCGATATTGCCTAACCCATGAAATTCGAGAGTTATTTCTTTTACAAAATTGCCAACTAAACAAAACAATTTCACACAAATCGAACAGAAAAAAATTCCATTATTGTTTTTGCAACAGGCAATCCGAGCTAACACTGAGCCTAAGACTGCTCGGTAAAGTTTCAATATTTCTATTCTTTACGGACCTACAATAATAACTTTGTTATTTGATGTAGAACTGGGCTTTGTTATCAAGCAACGTTCGTTCACAAATGGAGAAAGCTTGATTGTACGTTCCTCAGAATGACGATGTAATAGATCAATAGCTTATGCAAGCAAGCGGGGAAGAAAGGATATGGAGACATATAAACTTCCGGTAACTCATTAGACTTGTAGCAACACTGAGGAGATTGTAAGCGTGGGTTTAGTCCAACGAGAGCAGATCAACGTCTAAAAGTAAACCTGATCCAAGCGTAATTTTGCCTATACAGGAAGATATGAAATTCATTCCACGAGTCCGTCTAGACTGTGTTATGAAACAAGGCTGTGGTCAGTTTTTCAATTGAGACAATGAACGCCCCTTGGGACCTAGATTGTTCCGCCATAAAGAACAAACCTGTTGTACATAACCGCACTATAATTGGCATAAACCAACTCCTGTCTGATTAAAGTACGGACAAATATAAGAGGAAAGGACAGCAATTGGGTCAGGTCCTAAGCTAAAGTCTCGAATCTCCCAAGACGCATTAGGGCCCCATAACGAAGCAAACAAATAGATAACGAAGCGCAGTTAGCAGATATATTTGACATAAATGTCGACTATTCCTTACAAACGCTATTAGAATACTTCTCACTTGCTTTGGCCAACATGGCCTGCAGAGAACGTCAATCATTGACAGACACTAAAACAATATAGCCTAATATTACTGTTGGTGGGCAGTCGCCTGAATCTCTTATCCAATAAGAAAACAAAATTAATACATCAAATCAGCACGTCCTCGATAACCCGAGTCACGAGTTACCCCTATAAAGATTTCGATATAATCAGCTACTTCCCGAAAACACACATCATGAATCCGAAAATTTGGCTTTTACATACATATTTTTGTAATTGACCATGGTATTTAGCATTTTGAAGAATACATAAATTTATTTTTTCGAACGTTTCAATAACAGTCTTTTGTTAAATGAATTTCAAGAAACAAGAAAAACAAACAGGTATGAGATCAAAATATTTGAGAATGTGTTGGGAAACTTATCAACGTTAACAAGGCAGACCAAGGATATATCGAAGAACTATTCCTTTATTTGATATAAGTATAAAAATATAATTTACTTGGATTTTAACACACTTTTTTATTATACTTTAAAATGTAATAAATCATGGTGATGTGGCTTTATTTTGAGATATTATAAATCAAAGATAGCTATTTGACGTAAATTGTGATTGTACTGTAAATTTCAACTGTTTTGAGCATACAAACGACAAACTAAAGCAATGTTTTTCGATAAGGAAATAATAATATCACATCAGTCAACTCATTATTTTTGCTCAGAACAGCTTGTATTAAATTTACCCATGCCATTTTCAAATCCCTTTTATCTTCACAAAAAAATATAATTCCACTCTTAATGCTTATTATTTTCATCTCGGGTGAACCTAAAAAGAATTTTGTGCAAAATTAAACATTGTTTAAAGCTAAAAATGTTTGTCGCATCGGCCGAGTTAAGTAAAATCATTGAAGAAAACACAGATAAAATTCATCTCTTTACAAAGGTAAGAAACGCAAACCTTTTCAAAACGCCCGCCAAATTCATACAATTCTTAAGAGTGTTAGTATTTATTTTATACCAGATCGTGATACGTGAGCACCTGAAAATGTTTATGCGTAACATTGCTTTATGAAATCACTTGCTATTAGCAATTCATCATCAGTTTTAAAGAGTTACGCTTCCATCACCACTTGAATAACTATTCCACACATGAATTGTCACCATTTATTGAGTGTCCTGATGTCGTTAATGCAGCCGTCTTTGTTTCACATCTGCTACCTCGTGCAGTCATTATGCTGGTAAACTGATATAGTTCTAAAATTCGAATTTGCCTTTAATAGACCCCATCATATCCGAAGAAATGTCGATATCAAGGAGACAAATATCTAGCACAGTAATTATTTTATTAACTTAAATCGCTATTTTCATATTATTTAAATTTATCTGAGCGACATGAGGGCGGTTAAGATTTGTTACAATTGTAAGGACCATGTAGTAAAACAATTGCTATATATAAGTGTTATCGATCGTCAATGTGACAAAATGTTGGTATTCTTTCTCTTCCTGATCTCTTTTCCCTTCAGCGTTTTCTATAGGGATAGTTTCTTGCTCGACCTTTACGGCAGTGAGATAGCGCCAATAACTAAGATAAATAGCGCAATAGAGATCGGTTTGTACGACAGTAGGCTATAATGGGATAGCGCTTTATAGAGATTGGTTTGTTACGACAGTAGGCTATAATGGGATAGCGCTATAGAGTTTTTTGTACGACAAGTAGGCTATAAATGGAATAGCGCCTATAGATTTGTTTGTAGACAGTAGGCTATAATGGAATAAGCGCTAAGAATGGGTTTGTACGACAGTAAGCCTATAATTGAATAGCGCTATAGAGATGGGTTGTACGACAGTAGGCCCCCTATAATGGGATAGCGCCTATAGAATCGTTTGTACGACAGTAGGCTATAATGGGAATATGCTATAGAGATGGTTTTTGTACGACAGTAGGCTATAATGGGAGCGCTATAAAGATTGGATTTGTACGACAGTAGGCTATAATGGGATAGCGCTTATA